>OX155903.1:50922856-51370390 GCA_944588485.1 Phosphuga atrata | reverse complement strand
GTCTGTCTAGTCTTGTCTGTCTAGTCTTGTCTGTCTAGTCTTGTCTGTCTAGTCTTGTCTGTCTAGTCTTGTCTGTCTAGTCTTGTCTGTCTAGTCTTGTCTGTCTAGTCTTGTCTGTCTAGTCTTGTCTGTCTAGTCTTGTCTGTCTAGTCTTGTCTGTCTAGTCTTGTCTGTCTAGTCTTGTCTGTCTAGTCTTGTCTGTCTAGTCTTGTCTGTCTAGTCTTGTCTGTCTAGTCTTGTCTGTCTAGTCTTGTCTGTCTAGTCTTGTCTGTCTAGTCTTGTCTGTCTAGTCTTGTCTGTCCAGTCTTGTCTGTCCAGTCTTGTCTGTCTAGTCTTGTCTGTCTAGTCTTGTCTGTCTAGTCTTGTCTGTCTAGTCTTGTCTGTCTAGTCTTGTCTGTCTAGTCTTGTCTGTCTAGTCTTGTCTGTCTAGTCTTGTCTGTCTAGTCTTGTCTGTCTAGTCTTGTCTGTCTAGTCTTGTCTGTCTAGTCTTGTCTGTCTAGTCTTGTCTGTCTAGTCTTGTCTGTCTAGTCTTGTCTGTCTAGTCTTGTCTGTCTAGTCTTGTCTGTCTAGTCTTGTCTGTCTAGTCTTGTCTGTCTAGTCTTGTCTGTCTAGTCTTGTCTGTCTAGTCTTGTCTGTCTAGTCTTGTCTGTCTAGTCTTGTCTGTCTAGTCTTGTCTGTCTAGTCTTGTCTGTCTAGTCTTGTCTGTCTAGTCTTGTCTGTCTAGTCTTGTCTGTCTAGTCTTGTCTGTCTAGTCTTGTCTGTCTAGTCTTGTCTGTCTAGACTTGTCTGTCTAGTCTTGTCTGTCTAGTCTTGTCTGTCTAGTCTTGTCTGTCTAGTCTTGTCTGTCTAGTCTTGTCTGTCTAGTCTTGTCTGTCTAGTCTTGTCTGTCTAGTCTTGTCTGTCTAGTCTTGTCTGTCTAGTCTTGTCTGTCTAGTCTTGTCTGTCTAGTCTTGTCTGTCTAGTCTTGTCTGTCTAGTCTTGTCTGTCTAGTCTTGTCTGTCTAGTCTTGTCTGTCTAGTCTTGTCTGTCTAGTCTTGTCTGTCTAGTCTTGTCTGTCTAGTCTTGTCTGTCTAGTCTTGTCTGTCTAGTCTTGTCTGTCTAGTCTTGTCTGTCTAGTCTTGTCTGTCTAGTCTTGTCTGTCTAGTCTTGTCTGTCTAGTCTTGTCTGTCTAGTCTTGTCTGTCTAGTCTTGTCTGTCTAGTCTTGTCTGTCTAGTCTTGTCTGTCTAGTCTTGTCTGTCTAGTCTTGTCTGTCTAGTCTTGTCTGTCTAGTCTTGTCTGTCTAGTCTTGTCTGTCTCGTCTTGTCTGTCTAGTTTTGTCTGTCTAGTCTTGTCTGTCTAGTCTTGTCTGTCTAGTCTTGTCTGTCTAGTCTTGTCTGTCTAGTTTTGTCTGTCTAGTCTTGTTAATGGATGTTATGAGAGAGATTGGTAAAAGGAGTTTACGTTCGTAGGGACGTGTGGGAAATCCGTCATAGACCTGGTTGTGGTTTTTTTAAAAACCAGACAGCAAATGAATCTATAGAGAAAATGGTAGTCGGCAGCAGAAGTGATTCAGATCATATGCCTGTAATCGTGACGCTGAAGGAGAAATCAAAACCGAGGACAGTGGAAGAAAAGATTATATATCGATGGGATCAGCATTGTCAAGAAAAATACGTAGATAGGATGAAGAAAGTAGACTGATTAAAAAGGTTAAGGACCTCAAGGAGATTTCCGAGCAAATGAAAGTTTCCTTGGTTTCAAAGAAAATTAAGGTGTAAGGAATGAAAACTGCTTGGGTTGGAGGGGAAGGTAAGCTTGCAAGTGGAGTAGCAAGTGGAGATTGGGAAAGGGTAGTAAAGAGGAAGTTAAGAAAGAAAAAATTAAGCTCAATGTGTGTATGAAGACCATGAGGGAGACCTGGGAAAAGAAACGATTGGAAGAAATAAAAAACATTAGGACTGAGGCAGGGCTATGGAAGGTACTGTGAAAAAATGGAGACAAAAGGGAAGGAGCCACGGATAAATTAAACATAGATGACTAGAAACATTACTTCGCCAAGTTAATTGTGGGTTATGTCGCAGAAGAAGAAGATCCAGGTAGGCAAGAAGAGAGTGAGGAAGGTTTCGAAATTTCTGAAGGCGAAACGGGGCAAGAAACGGAATTATCACGAGAGGATTTTGCAGCTATAATAAAGAGCTTAAAGAAAGGAAAGGCAGCCGGATCGGACGGAACACCGAACGAGGCCTGGGCTATTGGCGGACCAGCAGTGTCTTCAAAGAGTGACGGAGGAATTTAATAAAATATGGCGCAGAAAGGCGCAGAGGTGGTTCCAATTTTAAAAAATGGGGACAGAGACAAATTAGAAAATTATAGGGGAATCACACTTATGAACTCGTCATATAAGATATTTGCAAAACTACTGGAGAGACGTTTAAGGGATGAGATGGAGGGAAGAAAGCTGCTTCCGGAAGTTCAGGTCGTGTTTAGGGAGGGAAGGCGAACAATTGAATACCTAGTAACCCTGCGATACATAGTAGATCAAGAAGTCGCAAAACCGAAAGGAAATCACTTTGCTCTGTTCCTGCACTTAAAGGCAGCGATACAGTAAATAGGAGAATGTTGTGGGAATATTTGGAGCAAAAGGGTGTATCAAAGAATTTGAGAGAATGTATAGAACGATTGTATGGAGAGACGTGGTGTAGAGTGAGAGTAATGCCTTGATCACACGTAACGAGTAGAGTGGCGAGACAGTAAATTCGGCCGAGTACTCGGTACATGTAAACATGTCACCGAGTACACGGCCGAGTACCCGGCCCAGTAAAACGGCGAGACAGTCACTAGGACCCCTTTCTATTTACTAGGCCAAGTGCAGGCCGAGTGGCTACCCCCACTCCTACCGCTACTGACTCGCTGTCCCACTCGACATGTCTGAAGAAGTACTCTCCTCGTTTTGTCAGTACCGTGACGTTGGCTAGTTTGTTTGTTTTAATTTTAAATACTACAATTGAAACTTTTGATGAAGTATTGCTTTATTTAATTATTGATTAATTTTGGTTTTACGTTTTTTAAAAAGGAAAAGAAAATGTCGTTAAAATGGGACAATGAAAAAACAATTAAATTTATTCAAATATATAAAGTGAATCCATATCTGTGGGACTACATGAACAGGACTACAAAAAATAAGTCAAAAAGAGACGCGGCATACGTATCCATTTCGAGAGAAATTTATATTGAAGGCTTTGGGGCGACGGATGTAAAAAACAAAATAAAAAATTTAAGATCTACTTATTGCCAGGAGAAGAAAAAAAGTGGAGGAGTCAAATAAATCGGGTGCAGCCGTAACAAATGTATATGTTTCCAACATAAAATGGCTCAATGAAATGGAAGAGGTGTTCGCCAAGGATATAAACCGAAAAACCATTACTTCAGGTATAAGTGCTGATATTGAAGCCCGGGAAATCCTATAGAAACCTTGCAAATATCGGTAGTTGAGCCCTGTTGCTAAAAATCTTAAAGCAACTTGAAGCTTTATCTTTGCCGGTATAGATTCCCTCATTATATTATTTTGTTTTTGAATTAGAGGACTTATATTTTTTAATAATTCATTCAAATGTTCTACATCCATTCTCAGAAGCGCTTTAAATTCCCCTGGGTCTTCTAATTCCCGAACTTGGAGCAAGTAACAATCTACTTAGGGAAGTAGATTGTTACTTGCTCCAAGTTCGGGTCTCCTCAACATCCAAGGCCTTGTCCAAACGCGCTTCTTATCGTTTCGCAACAATTCGTTTAACTCCTCAATTAAAATAGGTATAAGCATCTTAGTGCATTTTTGAATCAACCTACTATCCATCATGATCACTGACTGACTCACCCGGCAAAAAAATTAAAGCGTGTGAACACCTACTCGCGCACTCTACTCTCTCGGCCGAATGACATTTTACTGTCTCGCCACTGTACTCGTTATAAGTATAAGTAACTTTATAAGTAACGTTATGTGTAACTTTATAAGTAACGTTATAAGTAACAAACCATAAATAAGAGTAGATCGGCGGAATTTAAGGTACGATAGGAATTTAAGGCACTAAGCCCCGCACTATTTTACATGTATGTGGCGGACTTAGAAAAAGTTTTGGTCAAGCTGGAGGAGTTGTAGTAGGGAGGAAAAAAGTGTAGACCTTGCCTACGCAGACGATGTAGTGGTGTTGGCAAAGTCTGCTGGGGAACTGACTGAAATGATTAAACGGCTGGAAAGATTCTTCCATAAAAGAGAACTGAGTGTAAATGTCGGGAAAACGAAATGGATAATATTTAGGAAAAGTAGAAGCTGCAAGGAGTAGCGTTTTGAATGGAAGGGAAGCGAGATAGAACAATTGCATCTCTTTAAGTATTTGGAAGTGGATGTAGTAACAAGGAGCACATTGGGTACGTTGCGAAGCAAGCGTGTGTAGTGGGTGAAAGGTTCTGGAAAGTATGGGGAAAAAAGATTAAATCGAATTACCGAGCGGAAGAAATGATATGGAAGGCCTATCTGCGGACTATATTGACGTATGGAGCAGAAGTGTGGGGAGTCAAAGAGGAAGAAAGGATAGAAAGAATTCAGCTGCAATTTCTTAAAAAGGCCCTTAATTTCTTAAAAATACCCGCGATTAATAAATTTCAAAAATCACTCACTACTTGGCATCTTGGTGCTCAATCTCTTGGACCTACCTTTGTGCAGTGGACGGTATCCTACACTTTTCTGAGACCCCGAGCAGCAGGCGTCCTTCCTGCCCTACAGGCGTCTCCTGCAGTCTGCGCCGCTCCCCCAACCATATCCACCAGCCATTGATTGGATCCATCACTACCCTAACCACGGTTTTTGTTTATTTACTCGCGAATCTAACACTGTGTCTTTATTTACGTCACAATTTTATTTGCAAAATTTTAAGGAAACTTTCCCTATACATTTTATTTCACGCGGAACTAACACTCCCGACTTTACACTCGCGCACTGCAAAAGTTTTCGGCAATTAACGATTTGACTTTCCACGAATTTAACACTCCCGACTTTACTTAACACTCTGTTTTAGCTGTCATTTATTTCACTCGCGACCCGCAATATTTCGCGAATTCACTCTCAAAAATTAATAATTTTAAAACTGAAAACTGCTTAAAAGGAAAATATTAATCAAAAAATTATTCAATATTTTGTCTTACAAATTAAACAAACCTCAGAGCTAATAACCTGTTTTCCTTTGCCTTCATTTCTTCTTTCTTCATTTTTGACACACGCGCCAAACGATCCGGATCGTTCGGTTTCTGTAAAGCGACAAAGCAGAAAGCGCAAATTTACTACTAACCAGACGCGATTTCTAGATCGAATCTGCATAGTCCCAAGAAATCTTGATGACGATGCCTCTTAGACTCTGGAAGAGGTTATTTTGAAACGGTTAAAATATTAACGTTTTCTAACTAAGTTTGATTTTTTGGAACTAATTTTTGTAGTACGAATTACTGTAATTGACTCACTTATAATGCAAGAACTCTCTGAAAATGCGGCAAAATCACGGAAAACGTATTCCCTTAAATTCACAGCATATTCAACCAAAATGACCATTTCAAATTCCATCTTCCAGATCGGCCTAAACAGCCATTTAAATTCACCGCGGACGTTCGAGAACTTTGACCATTCAAAACCCAATCCGAATCTTAAGCGTCAAAGTCCTATCGGAGCACTCGCGACAACGATTAATAAACTTTAAAAACCACTCACTTCTGACATCTTGGTGCTCAATCTCCTACAGGAACTACCTTTTTGCAGTGGACGGTATCCTGCAATTTTCTGAAATCCCGAGCAGCAGGCGTCCTTCCTGCCCTACAGGCGTCTCCTGCAGTCTAACAAAATATCAAATCATATCAAATTTTAGGCTTTATACATTGATTTTAATTAGTGAAAACTTAATTTGAGTGGAGGCTTAGAGTGAAGACGCAAACTTGGTTTAAATAACTTGAAGGTAGTTGCGCAGACGCGTATTATTTTCAAAGCAAAAGCGCGAATGTTACCTATCTTGAGACGCATAAACTCAAACTATACAATGAGTATTTATAAGTAATTATTGCTAAATTTACATTTCAATTACTCCACATTGATTAACAACCGATTTTCTAAAGTTTAGTAAGCGTAAAACGTGCATTGCAAATTCCTAATCAACAAAATACAAAAAATATTCTAATAAGTATTTCGCGTCTCCCAAGACTTGACTTGACTTGCCTAGTCTACTCAATGATATAATTCACTAAATTTTAAGCTTGATACATTGAATTTAATTAGTAAAAACTTAATTTGAGTGGAGGCTTGTGAAGACGCAAACTGTACAATCCTTTCAGTATACTTTTCTAAATTACTTAACAGTGAATTACCACAAGAAAAATTTAAGTTCATCAATTCTTATAACGACAAGAGATTAAAGAAATTATTCAATCACTAAACAATAACAAAGCGTCAGAGGAGGATAAAATAACTGCAGAATTGTGGAAAACTGCAGGAGAAAATTGTATCACAAAATTGCACGAAATTATGTTGGGCATTTGGCAAACGGAAAAAATCCCCTCGGATTGGAAGTTGGCGATAATCCATCCCATATACAAAAAAAGGAAATAAAACTGACCCAAACAATGATCGAGGTATATAATCCCTTCTTCAGGTCACATATAAATTTCTTTCAAAAGTTTTACTAAACCGTGCAGAGCTTCAAGTAGATAATCAAATCGGTGAATATCAAGGTGGATTCAGGAAGGGACGGTAATGTGCAGAACAAATTTTGAATTTGAAAAACATCATACAATATTTTCGCAACACAACTAACAAAAAATATGTCATATCGTTTGTGTATTTCCGGAAAGCATATGACAGTATAGATCGCTTATCACTCTTTAATGTTTTAACAGAATTTGGACTTGACCAAAAAACAAGAAATATTATCAACGACACACTTACGGAGACAAAGGCTAAAGTAAAATTTATGGGTGGATTAAGTGAAGAGTTTGACATAAATACAGGCGTCCGTCAAGGTGATGGAATTTCCCCATTACTTTTCAATTGTGCCCTGGAAAAAGTTGTTAGGGCATGGAGAAAAGCGGGGGCACCATCTCACCGACTAGGGCCAAAAATTAAGGGTATTCAAATAGACTGCCTAGCATTTGCTGATGATATGGCACTAATTGCTGAAGACATCTCTGATGCACAGATCACTTATCTTGGAAGAACAAGGAGCAAAAATAGGGCTTCATATCTCTTATGAAAAAACTAAATTTTTGACTAACATAAAAAATGCGCCACATGAAATTTATATTAACGTTAACAAAATTGCTAGAGTAAAGGAATCTAAATGCTTAGGCGAATGGGTTACAGAAAATGGCAATGAAAATATATCTGCAACATCAAGAATCCAGAAAATGGAGATTGCTTTTCAATACACCAAAAATGTTTATAACAAGCAATGACTGTCATGGTATAGTAAAATTCGCCATTACTTAACAGTGATTAAACCGGAAGCTCTTTATGCTTCAGAAACGCTCAACTTACAAATTAAAAGATTAAAGGAACAATTAAAGATTAAGGAAAGGAAAATTATGAGAAAGATCTTAGGGCCTAGAATTAAAAATGGGATACACTATCCGAAACCCAATTCTGAAATATATAGAAAAAACTTACCGATACCATGAGAATGAGACGAATTCAATTTTTGGGTCATTTGGAAAGAATGAATCATACGAGGCTTACTTACCAAATCCAAAAATTTCTACAGAACAAACGTACAAGACCAAAGTGGTACAAACAAGTGGAGAAGGACCTAGTGGAGATGGGAACGCTAGATCTAATGAATAGAAATGTAATCAAGATTATTGTTCATACAAGGGGATTTGAGGAATATCAGAAGAAACCAATAAGACGTGCGTGGTCGGAGGAACAGAAACTACAACAATCCATGAATATGAAAAGCTATTGGGCAAGGAGGAAGGCTCAACATACTTTGATTCCGCGTGGTCCTAAGTGACCCATCCGCGAGAAGAAGAAGAAGAATTTACAAAGGTAACACCGATAGGATAATAGTTGTCCTAGTTTTGAAATGAAAACATTTGTGCGTTGTTGTCAAATTCATATTTGTCGTTTTTATTTCGCAAATTAATTCAAGCAAGAGAGTTTTAAAGGTGCCAATTTACTAGTAATTCACTCTATTCTAATTATTAATTCACAACTGATTTTCTAAATTTGAATTAAATTTTGAACGTGCACCGCAAGTTGCATACCCACAAAATACCAGGAATATCAAATCAAATCAATTTTGTTTTTTCACGTTCCCCCAGAGAAACCAAGTATTACTCGACTTACCTAGTCCTCTCAGTGAAATAATACACCAAATTTTAGGCTTGATACATTAATTTTAATTAGTGAAAACTTAATTTGAGTGGAGGTTTGGAGTGAAGACGCGTACTTGGTTTAAACAACTTGAACGTAGTTGCGCAGACGCGTGTAATTTTCGTTGCAAAAGTGAGACTGTTGGTTGTTATCTTCAGATACATAAACTCGAATTATACAATAAGTATTTATAAGTAATTATTGCTAAATTTACGATTCAATTACTCCACATTGATTAACAACCGATTTTCTAAAGTTTAAAAAGCGTAAAACGTATATTGCAAATTCCTAACCAACAAAATACAAAAAATATTAAATTAAGTTTTATGCATTTCCCAAGAAAACCAAATATTACTTGTCTTACCTAGTCTACTCAGTGAAAAAATACACCAAATTTTAAGCTTGATACATTGATTTTAATTAGTAAAAACATAATTTGAGTAGAGGTTGGGAGTCAAGACGCGAACTTGGTTTAAATAACTTGAAGGTAGCTGCGCAGACGCATGTTATTTTCGAAACAAAAGTGCGAATGTTGGCTATCTTCATACGCATAAACTCGAAATATACAATGAGTATTTATATATAATTATTGCTAAATTTACGTTTTAATTCCTCCACATTTATTAACAACCGATTTTCTAAAGTTTAGTAAGCGTAAAACATGTATTGCAAATTCCTAACCAACAAAATACAAAAAATATTAAATTAAGTTTTTCGCGTTTCCCAAGAAAACCAAATATTACTTGACTTACCTAGTCTACTCAGTGATATAATACACCAAATTTTAAGCTTGATACATTCATTTTAATTAGTAAAAACTTAATTTGAGTGGAGGCTGGGAGTGAAGACGAGAACTTGGTTTAAATAACTTGAAGGTAGCTGCGCAGACGCGTATTAATAGCGGCGAACTGACGATTAAACAGCGCGTCGAAAAATACGCTTTACGAAAACAACACGTTACATAAATATCACATCCTAAAATACGTGATGAAAATAATAATTAGGATGTGATATTTTCCTATTGTGATATTTTCTAGGTGTAATTATGGTTGCTGTGGTATCTTCGACGCGTATCTTGTTGGCAATTATTATTAACAGCCTTAGTTTAGGATGTGGTGTATTCGTAACGTGTTACTTTCGCAGAGCGTTGTTATGTCGCTGTGATATATTCGAGCCATTGTTTAATCGCGTGTAGTTTTGTCAAAGAACCCATACCAAAAATCTAAAATGTTGAAAATTTCGATCAATTCCGAGTTACAAATCGAAAATGGAATAAATACCACGATAGAAAAATATCAAATCCTAATCATTATCATCACATATTTTAGGATGTGATGTTTATGCAGCGTGTTTTCGTTTTCGTAGAGGGTTGTTATGTCGCAAGGACAGGAACAACGTTACGAAATTTTCTACATCAAGGATGAAAGACAAATTGATGTTGAAGTAATAGGGGCTCGTGATTAAGAGTATGAAGAGTTCCTAACCGACCTTCAAGCCGGTGGTGCTGGTGAATGCCGTTCACTATTTTGAATATATGCACCAGTGTCAGGGCACCTCTGAATCATCCAAGAAATAGAAGCTTTTCCTTATGTCGTGGTGCCCAGACACCGATGAAGTTAAGACGAAGACGTTGTATTCCAGCTCCTTCGCTGCTCTTAAGAAGTCATTAGTTGGTGTACAAAAATACATTCAAGCAATAGACTTGATGGAGGCCAGACAAGAAGCTATAGAAAAGAAAATGCGTGCTATTAAACGCCAATAGATTCTTCCTCTCCATTCTTGACTGTCACCAACTTATCCTAGCATCCCATTTCACAGGGTGCACTATTTATAAGTATTTAAATATTGTTTGGTCACGCGTTGAAATATCTAGATTCCAGAATATTTTCTAGCTTCTAAGAAGACTTATATATTTTTCGGGTAATTTTAGCTAATAATATATTAAGTCACTCACTTCTTGTCTGGTGTTCAAACTCTTGCAGAACCTACTTTTGGTGCAGTGGAGGGAAGTCCTGCCTTTTTCTGGGAGGATCTTTCCAGTGGGCGCTTCCTGCAGTCTGCGCTGCTCCCGCAAAGAAATCTACCAGCCTGGGAATCTAACTGGTTTTAACACCGCACAATTGGGTTTAACACAAAGCGTTCTGGTTTTCATTTTAGACGGTACTGTTGCTGTAGGCGTTTTATTTTCCGCGGATCTAACACTCCCGAACACTAACATAAATATGATCTTGCGATGGTTTTTATAAACACAAGAGATCAATTTAGTTGCTATGAGACTTTGTTCCAGCACCTAGAAAATACGAAAGATTTAATAGAATGGGAATTTGACTTTCAATTCGAATTGCAACTTAGATTTAAAATATTTTTAGCAGTTTTAAGCAGTTAAGTATGATCTCACTTGTCGTTATTGTCTGAAATTTTTATAAAGAAAATTTGCCCCTAAGCTTGCAATAATTTACAATGGTAACACCAATAGGATCATGGGCCTAGCTAGGAGGGGGCTAGGGTGGGCAATTCCCACCCTAGAAACTTCTTTGCGCACTCTAGAAAGATCGACAGTATTAAAGAATTACTTACTGTTTAATCGATTTTTTATTTAAGATTCAATACCAATCCTCGTATAATTAATTTATCCAAAATCTATATTATCAAAATCGTATCTCGTCTCGTCACAGTTTGTATATTTGGCCACATATATTTTAAGATGTATATTTGGCCACATATATTTATATGAAATAAATATAAAATAAACCAGCTACGTCTATATACTTTTATTTTTTAACTGTGGGCATGTTGCGCCGTGTATAATACATAATATATAATATATATATATATGACCATGTGTATAAACACCAAAAGAAGAAATTTAATAAAATTTAGTGTTGAACGCAATATCTGTTCACGATAACATGAATTTAATATTTTCTTCTAAAAATAAACATCCTTTTCTTTTATAATTATTTGGAAATGTACGATAATTTCACACGCCTGGTACGATCTGCGCCACCTTACAGGTTGCCAACACAGGTATACCTACTACTTCTACATCAAGTAGGTATACCTGTGTTGGCAACCTGTAAGGTGGCGCAGATCGTACCAGGCGTGTGAAATTATCGTACATTTCCAAATAATTATAAATAAAAAGATGTTTATTTTTAGAAGAAAATATTAAATTCATGTTATCGTGAACAGATATTGCGTTCAACACTAAATTTTATTAAATTTCTTCTTTTGGTGTTTATACACATGGTCATATATATATATATATATATATATATATATATATATATATATATATATATATATATATATATATTATATATTATGTATTATACACGGCGCAACATGCCCACAGTTAAAAAATAAAAGTATATAGACGTAGCTGGTTTATTTTATATTTATTTCATATAAATATATGTGGCCAAATATACATCTTTCCACATAATGGAGTGACAATATATAATAATTTTCTTAAGAATCGATATACACAAATTTGAAAATTGTATTTGTAAAAAATCATTTTGTTTAATAAAAAATATAGTTTATTTAATTTAATAATAGACAATATTTGAATCGCTATCGAACATCGTAAGATGTACAATATTATCGTACGGTTGGCAAAGCTAAGGTTCGCGCACGAGAAGTGCGGCTATACAAATGGAATTGCACCGCCATACGTTTAATACACATTCTATTTTTGTTTCTTCTAGATAAAAATGAAAAGTCTAAAGATATCAGACCATTCTTTAAAAAACCCGATTCGTTCCAGATATGTGATAACGAAACGATGTTAAACACAATAAGTTCTTCTGGTTCTTCTAAACAGTCTAAAGCGTTAACAAGTTCATCTGGAGAAAATCGTCCGACAATTGAAGTAAATGGTGCAGAAGTTGGCGAAAACTGTCTTCAATCGATGACCACAGGCAAATCGCAAATTAGCAGATTTATTATAATTGCGCTTGAGGCTTCAGTGTCTGTTAGTAGTAAAAACGGAACAAATTGAGCACCTTGCAAGCCGGAACATCACAGCCCCATATAAATTTTCCAAAAACAAAAATTGGTAACAACTTAAGATCTTTTGTATCTAAATATTATCAACAATACAGCAGGTTGGAGTATAACACAAAAGAAGTTAAGGTCTACTGTTTTGTACGCAGGCACTTCATTACAAAAGGAATTCGTGATCAAAACGAAAAATTTGCAAAAAACGGTTACAACAATTGGAAGAAACTTGGCGAGGGGTTAAAAAAACATGCAGAGTCTTCGCTTCATGTTGAAAGTGCACAAAAATATGTATCCTACAGACAATCTCTACAAACTGGAGATGTCCAGCAACGAGTTTTAAAGCAACAGGAGCAAAATATTATTCAAAACAGAATACTTATTGAAACTAATTGATACAACACAGATCCTGGTCCGTCAAGGTTTATCATCTAAAAATAGAGCTCATTTTTTTTAAATAGCTTAACTTTTCTCGAAATATGGCAAAAACTTTTCCGCACACTTTGAAAAACGTATTAATTATTACAGTCAAGATATTCAGAATGAAATTGAAATTGTCAAGATATTCAGAATTAAAATAATGGCATGCCTAGCTAGAGAGGCAATTGTAAAAGATGTGAAAGCATGTGGATGTTTTTCCATGCGTCTCGATGAAACTAGTTGCTATAAAGAAGAACAGTTGTCTATAATCATTCGATACGCAAACTAATTAACAGTGAAAAAAATATTTATTGCTCAATGTCTGGGGACGCTCAAGGATTCATCATCAGTAGTGCTACAGCCCTACAGGGCCTCGACTTTCTCCAGCCTCGTCCGCCATCCTTTCAGGTCTCTGGCACGGACTTTCCAATCAGCTGCACCAATTTTTCTGGCATCCTCAGAAACGCCGTCTTTCCATCGCAGCCTTGGTCTCCCTCTGCCTCTACTGCCAGTTGGTATGGCCTAAAAGTTTCTTCGCGTTGGCACGTTGTTGTCATAGCGTGCTACATGTCCTGCCCATCTTAACCTGCCAATCTTGATTATTGTTATTATGTCTCTGTTTCCTGACCCTCTGTATAAGTTATAAATCTTCTTCTCCAGACGTTATCCTCTTAGACAGCACCATACATCTTTCTTAGGATTATTCGCTCAAATGTTGATAGTAACGTCTCATCTGCTTTTGTTAGGATACAGGTTTCCGAGCCATAGATTAAAACTGGTACAATTAACGTCTAATAGATTCTGATCTTTGTGCTTCTCGAAAGGCTCGATTTACGTAAGTATTTTGACAGCCCAAAATAACAGCGATTGGCAAGCATTATGTGCCTTTTTATTTCTTTTCTGACATCATTACTCGGGTTTATCCAGGCTCCTAGATATACGAACTCATCCACTGCTTCGATATTATATTCTCCAATTGTGATATTTTGACCCTGCGTTCTTTTGTGGCAGCCATAAAGTTTTTCTTATTTGTATTTATTTATAGTCTCATATTTCTTGCGGCATTCTCAAAATTTACAAAGATTTCTTTTGCTTTTCGATGAGTTCTAGAGGTCAGGTCCATGTCGTCTGCGTATGCCTGCGCCTGTGATTATTTAAGATAGTAGATAGTAGATAGTAGACTTATTAAAGATAGTACCTCTAGTATCCAGTTCCACATCTCGAACTACTTTTTCTAGTGCTATGTTAAACAGGAGACACAGCAGCGCGTCACCCTGCCTCACGCCTACAGTTATTTCGAATGAATCTGAGGTTTAATTCTTTATTATTACGTGGCACACAACTTTTGAAATTGTCGTTTTTGTCAATTCAATTAAGGTTTTTGGAATGTGTAGCTCATTCATAGCTTGGTATAACTTTGGTCTTAGAACGCTATCATAAGCTGCATTAAAGCTGACTTACTTGACTTACCTAGTCTACTCGGTGAAATAATACATCAAATTTTAAGCTTGATACGTTGATTTTAATTAGTAAAAACTTAATTTGAGTGGAGGCTTGTGAAGACGCAAACTGTACAGTCCTTGCAGTATACTTTTCTAAATTACTTAACAGTGATTTACCACAAGAAAAATTTAAGTTCATCAATTATTATAACAGCAAAAGATTAAAGAAATTATGCAATCACTAAAAAATAACAAAGCTTCAGGGGAGGATAGAATAACTGCAGAATTGTGGAAAAATGCAGGAGAAAATTGTATCAGAAAATTGCACGAAACCATGTTGGGCATTTGGCAAACGGAAAAAATCCTCTCGGATTGGAAGTTGGCGATAATCCATCCCATACACAAAAAAGGAAATAAAACCGACCCAAACAATTATCGCGGTATATCCATTCTTCAGGTCACATACAAAATTCTTTCAAAAGTTGTACTAAATCGTGCAGAGCTTCAAGTAGATAATCAAATCGGTGAATATCAAGGTGGATTCAGGAAGGGACGGTCATGTGCAGAGCAAATTTTGAATTTGAAAAACATCATACAATATTTTCGCAACACAACTAACAAAAAATATGTCATAACGTTTGTGGATTTCCGGAAAGCATATGACAGTATAGATCGCTTATCACTCTTTAATCTTTTAACAGAATTTGGACTTGACCAAAAAACAATAAATATTATCAACGACACACTTACGGAGACAAAGGCTAAAGTAAAATTTATGGGTGGATTAAGTGAAGAGTTTGAAATAAATACAGGCGTCCGTCAAGGTGATGGAATTTCCCCTTTACTTTTCAATTGTGCCCTGGAAAAAGTTGTTAGGGAATGGAGAAAAGCAGGGGCACCATCTCACCGACTAGGGCCAAAAATTAAGGGTATTCAAATAGACTGCCTAGCATTTGCTGATGATATGGCACTAATTGCTGAAGACATGATGCACAGATCACTTATCTTGGAAGAACAAGGAGCAAAAATAGGGCTTCATATCTCTTATGAAAAAACTAAATTTTTGACTAACATAAAAAATGCGCGACATGAAATTTATATTAACGTTAACAAAATTGCTAGAGTAAAGGAATCTAAATGCTTAGGCGAATGGGTTACAGAAAATGGCAATGAAAATATATCTGCAACATCAAGAATCCAGAAAATGGAGATTGCTTTTCAATACACCAAACATGTTTATAACAAGCAATGACTGTCATGGAATAGTAAAATTCGCCATTACTTAACAGTGATTAAACCGGAAGCTCTTTATGCTTCAGAAACGCTCAACTTACAAATTAAAACATTAAAGGAACAATTAAAGATTAAGGAAAGGAAAATTATGAGAAAGATCTTAGGGCCCAGCATTAAAAATGGCATACACTATCCGAAACCCAATTCTGAAATATATAGAAAAAACTTACCGATACCATGAGAATGAGACGAATTCAATTTTTGGGTCATTTGGAAAGAATGAATCATACGAGGCTTACTTACCAAATCCAAAAATTTCTACAGAACAAACGTACAAGACCAAAGTGGTACAAACAAGTGGAGAAGGACCTAGTGGAGATGGGAACGCCAGATCTAATGAATAGAAATGTAATCAAAATTATTGTTCATACAAGGGGATTTGAGGAATATCAGAAGAAACCAATAAGACGTGCGTGGTCGGAGGAACAGAAACTACAACAATCCATGAATATGAAAAGCTATTGGGCAAGGAGGAAGGATCAACATACTTTGATTCCGCGTGGTCCTAAGTGACCCATCCGCGAGAAGAAGAAGAAGAATTTACAAAGGTAACACCGATAGGATAATAGTTGTCCTAGTTTTGAAATGAAAACATTTGTGCGTTGTTGTCAAATTCATAATTGTCGTTTTTATTTCGCAAAATAATTCAAGCAAGAGAGTTTTAAAGGTGCCAATTTACTAGCAATTCATTTTATTCTACTCATTAATTCACAACTAATTTTTAAAATTATAATTAAATTTTGAAAGTGCATCGCAAGTTGCATACCCACAAAATACCAGGAAAAACAAATCAAATCAATTTTGTTTTTTCACGTTCCCCAAAGAAACCAAGTATTACTCGACTTACCTAGTCCTCTCAGTGAAATAATACACCAAATTTTAGGTTTGATACATCGATTTTAATTAGTGAAAACTTAATTTGAGTGGAGGTTTGGAGAGAAGACGCGTACTTGGTTTAAACAACTTGAAGGTAGTTGCGCAGACGCGTGTAATTTTCGTTGCAAAAGTGCGACTGTTGGCTATCTTCAGATGCATAAACTCGAATTATACAATAAGTATTTATAAGTAATTATTGCTAAATTTACGTTTCAATTACTCCACATTGATTAACAACCGATTTTCTAAAGTTTAATAAGCGCAAAACGTATATTACAAATTCCTAACCAACAAAATACAAAAAATTAAATTAAATTTTTCGCGATTACCGATAATACACCAATTTTAAAGCTTGATACATTGATTTTAATTAGTAAAAACTTAATTTGAGTGGAGGCTACTAAGCCTTGGAGTGAAGACGCGCACTTGGTTTAAATAAATTGAAGGTAGTTGCGCAGACGCGTGTTATTTTTGAAGCAAAAGTTCGAATGTTAGCTATCTTTAGACGCAAAAACTCGAACTAAACAATGAGTACTTATAAGCAATTATTGCTAAATTTACGTTTTAATTCTTCCACATTGATTAACAACCGATTTTCTAAAGTTTAGTAAGCGTAAAACATGTATTGCAAATTCCTAACCAACAAAATAAAAAATATATATTAAATTAAGTTTTTCACCTTTCCCAAGAAAAACAAATATTACTTGACTTACCTAGTCTATTCAGTGAAATAATACACCAAATTTTAAGCTTGATATATTGATTTTAATTAGTAAAAACCTAATTTGAGTGGAGGCTTGAAGTCAATACGCGAACTTGGTTTAAATAACTTGAAGGTAGCTGCGCAGACGCGTGTTATTTTCGAAGCAAAAGTGCGAATATTAGCTATCTTCAGACGCATGAACTCGAACTATACAATGAGTATTTATAAGTAATTATTGCTAAATTTACGTTTCAATTCCTCCACATTGATTAACAACCGATTTTCTAAAGTTTAGTAAGCGTAAAACGTGTATTGCAAATTCCTAACCAAAATACAAAAAATATTATATTAAGTTTTTCGCGTTTCCCAAGAAAACTAAATATTACTTGACTTACCTCGTCTACTCAGGGAAATAATACACCAAATTTTAAGTTTGATACATTGATTTTAATTAGTAAAAACTTAATTTGAATGCAGGCTGAGAGTGAATACGCGAACTTGGTTTAAATAACTTGAAGGTAGCTGCGCAGACGTGTGTTATTAACGGCGGCTTGACACGACTAAACAAAGCGTCCAAAACTACGCTTTACAAGAACAACACGCTACATAAATATCACATCCTTAAATATTTGATGATAATAATGATTAGGAATCGATATTTTCCTATTGTGATATTTTCGAGGTGTAATTATGACTGCTGTGATATTCACGACGCGTATATTGTCGAAACAGAAGCTTTTCCTTATGTCCTGGTGCCCAGACACCGCTAACATTGCTCTTCTTCATAAGTTTCCGTCCGTACTCTGTGAGAGCTTAGGCTTTAACAGTGCTCATCAACCCTGTATTAATTTGCAAACTTTTTGATTTCAGCATCACAAATGTTAGCTAACTTCACACGCATAAACTCGAACTATACAATGAGTATTTATCATGCAGTATTTTTGAAAATATCAATATAAAGTAAATCACATGCACACAAAAACTAAATAAATAAGAACAAAACGTAATATTGTAATTTATATTTATTTAAAAAAAATAATAACATCTAAGTATTTGTAATTAGCGATACAAACAAAAATTCACAAAAGTTTCCTAATCCCTAATGCTTCCTTCCCTTCTTCCCCCCCTTTTGATTCAACCGCTTCTTCCTCTTATTCCTCTTCGACAGCATCCACACCGGCTTGTTCCCAAACTGATCCCGCTTCGTCACCGGATCATAAACCCTCTTCACTTTATCAGTCTCCATCTCGACATCTGCTTTGTCCTCCTTCTTCTCGACATCAGGTTTATCCTCCTTTTTCTCATTCTCGATTTCCTTCTTTTCAGCCTCGACCTTCTCCTGAATGACTTTAGCGTTCACAACGGTGGCCACTTTCCCGATCTCGTCCATGAGGGCTTCGGTCTTGAGGCTTTCGGATTCGTCCATGCCGAGGGTTTTCTTCAAGCGCACCAGTTCTTTTTCGCCGTAGCGGACTCGCTTCACTGCTCTGCACTTCCTTTTCCATTTGCTCCTCAAACTCTTTGCCATTTTATTGCAAACTCGTCGCAGATATAAAACACGTGTTTATATTTTGACACCTATCAAAATACGACAGTATTTTCACCAAGGATTATTACCAACACAATTATAGAATAACGAAAAATTAACGATTATTACCAACACAATTATAGAATAACGAAAAATTAAAAATTATTTTGTGTTTAAAACGCAATAATTCATAATAATTTATTAAAATGAACCTTCATAATTCTTTAAGTTTCATATAATTTCCATTATTTTGCATTTTATTTGTTTAGTTTTGTTTTAGTTTGTGTATTTGTTGCGGCCAAGTTCAGATCGGTTGTTGGTAGCTTAGTTCAGCTTAGTTGTTAAGTGAGCTGTGTATGAAATTGTAACCTGCAAAAGTGCGTGTTTGATGAATTCGTGGCGATGTTTACTACCAAGTCGTTCATTAAGAAAAACAAGATTGGGAATTATTTGAAGGTAAGTTTTGCCTTTAATTTGCCTTTGAGGATTACTTTAAGTCCAATACAGTAATGGGGGGAAATTGTAAGCTTCCTTAACCGACTGTGACTAGACATTGGTTAAGTCACTTATCTATCATTTTAACTCACAAATCTCGGGTGTAGCTACCTGCGAGGGCTCCAAGCTAAAGAGGCCTTGACAGTACGCAAAAATTTAGGTTTCACTGCAGACAAGTAAAAACGGCCCCCCCAACAAATTTTGATATAGGTCTTATTTTGAACCTTTAACCCTTTTGCTACGGGGTGGTTTTCTACAAGTCGTGCCCTGTGTACGGGGTTCTGAGGGTAGAGCAGATTCGTCCGGTTCCCATAGTTAAGTACTCCTAGTGTATAAATATGGTTCCCGTAGTCTGTTCCATATTAAGTACAATTGTATTTTCTTATTATTGATCTTTATATATTATTGATACTTTATCTATTATTGTCTTTCCCATATTAAGTACAAAAAAAAAACGCTTGCAGATTAATTCGTATTCCATACACAGGGCACGAAAATATTTTGCAGCTTTATCTGGTTCCCGTAGCGAAAGGTTTTTTTTTATGGGTGGGGGTCGTTTGGCTGCACAGCCTTTCTACACTGCGACCAGCTTGATCTATTGTGCTTGACCCTACTACAATTACTCTCCCAGGAATTCAACTTTGTGAATGAAGTATAAGATATTCCTGAGAGGCTTGCTACTCAGCTCCAAGGTGGTCAATCTTGCTACCCCGAAGTGGGCAAGCCTTATGTGTGCTAGTGCTACACATGTACACATTATGTGTTCAGCGGTTTCTTCATCTGATTCACATAAACAGGCAACTTTCTCTACCTTTCCCATTTTGTGTAGGTGATATCTCACTGGACAATGTCCTGTGAGTATTCCTATCAAAGTTCTGATTTCTCTTCTAGAGAAGCTTAGCATCTGCTGCGTTATTGCGGCAGAATAGTTTATGAGCATTTTAGCTTGCCGCTGTCCTGGCGTGTTCTTCCAGTGGGTTTGCTTTTGCTCTTCTTCCCATTTCTTAGCTCCCGGCCTTAAGTGGGCCATTGTAAGCCCACAAGTTGGCTCAGGGCCCGAGAAGGGAGCCTCGGCTTCGATTTTGGTGAGTGAGTCGTCCATTTCATTCCCATATATGACCTGGTGACCACATTAGCGTGAGTCTGTTACCTTTCACCAGTTGCTTTAGGGTTTGTTTACAGTTCCAGGTTACTTTTGGAATCAAAGTTGTGGGCTTTTAAATTCCTTAGAGCTACCTGGCTGTCCGTTAGGATGTAGATTTGCACACCTTTAAGACAGCAATGGAAGTTCTGTTGGACCTGTTTTGGATTCTGTTCTGTTTTGTTCTGTTTCTTTAGGCATATTTGTGCGCATCTTTCAATGCCTTTAATTTCAGCCTGTAGAACTGTGGGAGCCTGGCCCAATGCCGTGGACTCCCTGTGACTCCGGCTGTATATGCCAATCCCTGTAGCAGTTTTTGATGCATCGGTGTACCACATGGACGCTTTGTCTTTCAGGTTTTCGATTCTTTGAACACTGCTTTGCCGGTCATTGATGACCACTTCAACGGCTGTGTCAAAGTCGTATTCTGTAGACATTGCGTCCTAGGGCTGCTTCAGAAATTTCTCTCCGATTTGTTCCCTTATTTTCATGTGTCTCTGAATAGGCGATGTACACCTTAGTCTCAGAGCACTGAGAAGGCCTTTATTTTCTACCTGTTTGTGCAGTGGAAGTAGGTCCAACAGAACTTCCATTGCTGTGGTTGGAGTAGATTGCATCGCTCCTGTTATACCCTAGCACGCAAGCCGTTGAAGCTTTTGTAGCATGTTTTGGGTCTTAATTTCCTTTATTTTGTACCACCATACGAGTGAACCGTAGGTGATAATCGGTCTTACCACTGCTGTGTAAGACCAAAGGACCATTTTGGGTTTTAGTCGCCATGTTTTCCCAAAAAGCCTACGGCAGATCCAAAAGGCCGCTGTGGCTTTTGAGAGCGTTTTGTTCAAATGCAAGTTCCAAGTGAGTTTCTTATCCAAGGTTACCCCTAGATATTTCACCTCCTCGGAAAACTCCAACATCTGACCTTCAATGCTCGGAGCTTTCAAGTTCAGCTTCCTCTTTCTGGTAAAGGGGACCATTACTGTTTTGCTCGGGTTGACACTAAGGCCCTCCTTCTAGCTCCAACAGTTGATGGTGTTAAGTGCACTCTGTGCAAGGTTCATGATTGTATTACCAAACTTACCCCTTATTATGATCATCTGCATAGCCCACCGCCTTATACCCGTTCTTTGTTAGCACATCTAGGAGAAACGATTATAGAGAAAGGGTTAATATATTTATATTTTAGAACATTCGTGAACATTACATTCGAGATGATATTTTCTGTGGGGTGAAATCGTGCAACCACTGTGATGTCTCCGACTCCTTCCTCAGCAAGGACTTTGACAACCATAACAAGTTCTGCAATCTGAAACATTTCTTGATTTTAGACACGAACATTGTGCTCGACCAGGTAACCACAGTCCGTTTCATCCTGTGTGGCTTTTGATTGATTTCGGTTTGTTTCAGATAGATATTTTGGAGGAAGACGTTCTAGGCAACGTTATTATATTGCACACCGTATTGAAAGAGGTGAAACATAAGAGTTTGCCGATTTATAAACGGTTGATGAGCATCGTTGAGAATCCTACGAGGCATTTTTATGTTTTTACAAATGATCACCATAAGTATGTTTGGTAGATCCATAAATCCCTGTTTTTAATTTGCCAATTTTCTTAGGGACACCTACTTCGCCCAAAGTAAAGGCGAACTCATCAATGACTACAACGACCGTTGCATAAGAAAAAGCTGCTCGTGGTACACCAACCATTTGCCAAAAGAAACGTTTATCCTGGTCACAGACGACAATGCCAATCGCCGAATCGCCATTGAAGAAAATATTACAGCCTGTACAAGTACGAACTTATTCTAGTTTTTAGACATAGTTTCATAAAGTAACCCCTTGTGTTTCAGTTACTGAATATGTGAGGAGTATAGAAGATTCTCAACAGCTCCAAGACAAACTTTCAAAGAAAGATTTCCAGTCGATTGTGGACGCTGAAGATTTCTTCCCGCCGCATTTGTCCACAGTAGAAATTTTCCAAGGCATCAAAGAAGCCAAACTCCACCAGGGCACTTTCAGAGCTTCCACCACGAACTTCCTCGAAGGTTCCGTCAACATTTCCGAATACAATGATCCTGTAATCAACTCAATATCCTTTTAATTAAACTCACTCATTTAATTGTTTTTTTAGGTTATTGTTCAGGGAAGGTCTGGTTTGAATCGTGCGGTGGATGGGGATTTGGTGGCGGTTGAAATGTTTCCGGAGGACGAGTGGATTGCACCCAGCGAGATCATTCTGGAGGATGAAAGTTTTGTGGGGGGTGTCAGAGAGGTTTTGGAAAAGGAGGAGGCATTGAGGAAGGAGGTGGCGAAGAAAGCGAACGCCAAGCCTACAGGGAAGATTGTCGGGATAGTGCGGAGGAAGTGGAGGCAGTACTGTGGGATCTTGCAGGGCGGTGGGGCTGACGATGCACTCTTTCACTTGGTCGTTCCCGCCGAGCGGAAGATCCCGAAGGTTCGGATTGAGACTAGACAGGCGGAGTTTTTGAAAACTCAGAAGATTATTGTCGCGATTGACAGTTGGCCAAGACACTCCAGATATCCAAATGTAAGATATTTATCATAATTTAAACTTTTTAGAAAGAAATTTGGGTACTTACGTATTAACGCCACTACAGCTATATATTGGATCGAGAGTTCGATTCGAGTTCGCCGGGCAACCTAATCTAACCGGGGTTAAACCAACGGTCCTTGCCATATTGACCCATATTGAATCGAGAGTTCGTGCTGCCGCGCGTATGTTGTTTAAAAAAAAAAAGTTTTATTTTATGATGCGGTGATGGCGTTAATACGTAAGTACCGAAATGTTGTTGGTTCTTGTAATATTTCGAGGTGGTTCCAAAAATATCCCACCAATATAATGCTTGGGCCATTGCTGAAACAGCTTTAAAATAGTATCATATTTTAAAGGTGGGACACTTTTAATACCACCTTGCCTTAAAGGGTTCAAGCGTTTTTTGTTGCAAATTTTTTTTAAGGGTCATTTTGTAAGGGCATTGGGTAAAATTGGGGACCAAAACACAGAGAACGAAGTCGTCTTGCTTGAACATGATGTCCCACACAGCAAATTCTCGGAAGAAGTCCTCAGCTTCCTGCCTAAGATGCCTTGGTTAATCACAGACGAGGTACCAATAGGGAACTGACGTAAAACAATGTAACTGATTCAAACTTATTTTTAGGATGTTAAAGCTAGGGTGGATATTCGCGACTTGGATATCTGCTCCGTGGATCCCCCAGGTTGTACAGACATCGACGACGCTTTGCACTGTCGCCCGATCGAAAATGACCAGTTGGAAGTGGGAGTTCACATAGCAGACGTTTCCCACTTCATCCGGCCAGGCACAGCTTTAGATCTAGAAGCTGCTTCTAGAGCCACAACAGTCTACTTAGTCAACAAACGAATTGATATGGTTCCCGAACTCCTCAGTTCAAATCTTTGTTCGTTGCGGGGTGGAGAGGAACGGTTTGCGTTTTCTTGTATTTGGACCATGGACAAGGAGGCCAATATTTTAGACACTAGGTTTCATAAGAGTATTATTAAATCTAAAAAGGCAATGACTTATGAGGAAGCACAGTTGATTATCAACGACAAACACCAGAATCACTCGATTGCAAATTCGTTGAGGAATTTGAACAGTTTGGCTAAGATTTTGAAGAAAAACCGATTGGAAAAGGGGTAAACATTTTGTACCAACTTAAATTAAATTTGTGAAATTCATGTTTGAAATACAGGGTGTTTCATAAATGTCCGGCAAAAATTCTTAGGCATTGGGCGTGTTCTAAAGCCCCAAATCGTTATAAAGATGTGTCCGAAAACGCTTCCTAACTGAGATACAGACCTTAAAAGGGCCCCACATAACATTTTATGCTAATATCTCTAACGCAACTAATGAGTACTTTGTGTGACTTCCTTGTTCTCTGTGTCGGTTAGGTCCCGCACACATTAATTATATATTCCTTTGGAATTCATGAAAATCCCACGAGTGGCAAGAGAACTAAAGGTCCGCGACGTCAGAGCCCCGCTTGACATGTTAAAGCTTGATACCCTCAGAGCTCGCCAGGTATCAGAGGGGCTCCGTTAGTGATGGCCGGTTGCCCTTGGCCACTAACCAGTCCCTTCGGCACGGGTCGCATGACAACTTGGATTAAGGGTTTGGAAGTTCTTGGTTGTTCTCTCCGACCGGAGTTGGAATCTAGTCGGTAACGTCTAACGGTTTGTTGCGAAACTAAGCCCTCACACCGCGACAAGGTGACTTCCAGAGTGAGGGTTTGTGTGACAGTTATGAAACACCCTGTATATGCCTCGGTTTCACTGTCTCGATTTTTAATTTGTCTCAAATATTTTTTTTTTTAGGGCTTTGGTTTTGGCCTCGCCCGAAGTTAAAATCCATATGGACAGTGAAACGCATGATCCCATCGACGTTGAGGTGAAGAAGCTGTTCGAGACGAATTCCATGGTCGAGGAATTCATGTTGTTGGCGAACATCAGTGTAGCTACCAAGATTCTGAAAGAGTTTCCTGAATGTGCCATGTTGAGGCGACATCCGACACCTCCTCCCCTCAATTTTGAACCGTTAATCAAGGCCGGAAAACATTTAGTAAGAACCTACGGAATTAATAGTTTATTTTGTAACTAGGGCGGTAGGTTAACAATTGGATACGAGAGCGAAATTCGGCCCACGAACGGAGTTAGTGCACACATTCGCTAGAAAGGGCAATTGAAAAATTTCTGTCACTTTTCAGGGTTCCGTACCGAAAACGGAACCCTTATAGGATCACTTTGCTGTCTGTCTGTCTGTCAAGACCATTTTTCTCAGGAGCGCGTAGAGGTAACAAGTTGAAATTTGTATCAAATACTCGGGTCTGCGGTCTCTTTCAGCTGTGAAAAAATAAAACTTGTAAGTCAACGCGATCAAAAGATATGACCGTTTATGTCGAATATTTTGCGATTTCACAGGGGAATCAAAACCTATAGGGTACTTCCCGTTGACCTAGAATCATGAAATTTGGCAAGAAGCGGTGTCTTACAGCACATGTAAAGGGAAAAATCTGAAAACCGTAAATATGTAGATTAATTACAAGAAAAATGCGAATTTACTATTAGAAACTTATGAAAATACACTAATGTGTTGCGTGGTATTGTCAGGCACAAGAAGCATATGGGTTGCATACAGTTAGGTCCGCCTAAAGATACCTTACTTACAAGTTTGTACGGAACCCTCGGTGCGCGAGTCACAACTCGCACTTGGCCGTTTTTTTTTAATACTGAAGTCTTGATTGTGTTTATTTTATTTATTTAATTGTTCTATTTTTTGATATATCCTAGCGATATTGAATATTTTGCGTGCGTTACCCAAGTTATGTGGTAATACAACCAAAAGTAGCATTTCTCATACTAAAAAACGTGCGTCAAGATATTACTTTTAATGCATGAGTAATAAAAAAATAATTTATATAATTCACATTTAGTTATAGGGGTTCGATATTAAGATAGGTTCCGATAAAAACCTGGTAATATATCCAAAAGTGGCATTTCTCGTTCTAAAAAACGTGCGCCAAGATACTACTCTTAATGCATGAGTAATAAAAAATATTTTAAATAAATCACATTTACTTATAGGGGTTCAATATTAAGATAGATTCCGGTAAAAACCTGGTGATATATCCAAAAGTGGCATTTCTCGTTCAAAAAAACTTGCGCCAAGATACTACTATTAATGCATGAGTAATAAAAAAATAATTTAAATAATTCACATTTACTTCTAGGGGTTCGTTATTAAAATAGATTCCGGTAAAAACCTGCTAATATAACTAAAAGTTTCATTTCTCGTACTAAAAAACGTTCGCCAAGATACTACTTTTAATGCACGAGTAATAAAAAATAATTTAAATAATTCACATTTACTTATATGGGTTCGATATTAAGATGATAGATTCGGGTAAAAACCGGGTAATATAACCGTTTTTCGTACTAAAAAACGTTCGCCAAGATACTACTTTTAATGCATGAGTAATAAAAAAATAATTTAAATAATTCACATTTTCTTATAGAGGTTCGATATTAAGATAGATTCCGGTAAAAACCTGGTAAAATAACCAAAAGCGGCATTTCTCGTACTAAAAAACGTGGGCCAAGATACTACTTTTAATGCATGAGTAATAAAAATATAATTTAAATAATTTACATTTACTTATAGGGGTTCGATATTGAGATAGATTCCGGTAAGAACCTGGTAATATAACCGAATGTGGCATTTCTCGTACTAAAAAGCATGCGCCAGGATACTACTTTTAATGCATGAGTGCATGGGTTGTCAATTGGACACGAGAGCGAAATTGGGCGTGCGAAAGAAGTGAGTGCACATTCACTCGAGAGGGCAAATGAAAAATTTCTTTCACTCTCACGTCACTTTTTTTAATATTGAGGTCTTGTGTTTTTTTTTTTTTTTTTTTTTAATGTAAACTAGCGATATTGAATATTTGCGAGCGCTACCCAAGTCGTGTGGTAATACAACCAAGAGAGGCATTTCTCGTACTAAAAAACGTGCGGCAAGATACTATTTTTAATGCATGAGTGCATAGATTGTCAATAGGACACGAGAGCGAAATTGGGCGCGCGAACGAAGTGAGTGCGCACATTCGCTCTAGAGGGCTAATGAATTTTTTTTTAATATTGAGGTCTTGTGTTTATTTTTTTTAAATGTAAACTAGCGATATTGAATATTTGCGTGCGCTACCCAAGTTATGTGTTAATACAACCAAAAGTGGCATTTGTCGTACTAAAAAACGTGCGCCAAGATGCTATTTTTAATGCATAGATTGTTAATTGGACACGAGAGCGAAATTGGGCGCGCGAACGAAGTGACTGAGCACATTCGCTCGAGACGGCAAATGAAAAATTTCGGTCACTTTCACGTCACGTTTTTAATATCGAGGTCTTGTATTTATTCTATTTATTTATTTATTTTTTTATGTAAACTAGCGATAATGAATATTATGTGGTAATATTCATTATCTACCATGTGGTAATATTCATCGCTACCCAAGTTATGTGGTAATACAACCAAAAGTGGGATTACTCGTACTAAAAAACGTGCGCCAAGATACTACTTGTAATGCATGAGTGCATAGGTTGTCAATTGGACACGAGAGCGAAATTGGGCGCGCAAACTAAGTGAGTGCGCACATTCGCTCGAGAGGACAAATGAAAAATTTCTGTCACCTTTTTATTGTAACCTAGCGATATTGAATATTTGCGCTACCTAAGTGATGTGGTAATACAACCAAAAGTGGGATTACTCGTACTAAAAAACGTGCGCCAAGATACTACTTGTAATGCATGAGTGCATAGGTTGTCAATTGGACACGAGAGCGAAATTGGCGCGCGAACGAAGTGAGTACATACGCTCGAGAGGGCAAATGAAAAATTTCTGTCACTTCCACGTCACTTTTTTAATATTGAGCTCTTGTGTTTATTTTATTTATTTATTTGTTTTTTTTTTAATGTAAACTAGCGATATTGAATATTTGCGTGCGCTACCCAAGTTATGTGGTACTACAACCAAAAATGGCATTTCTCGTGCTAAAAAACGTCCGCCAAGATACTACTTTCAATGCATAAGTGCATAGGTTGTCAATTGGATACGAGAGCGAAATTGGGCGCTCGAACGAAGTGAGTGCGCACATTCGCTCGAGAGCGCAAATGAAAAATTTCTGTCACTTTCACGTCACTTTTTTAATATCGGGGTCTTATTTTTTTTTAATGTAACCTAGCGATATGGAATATTTGCGTGCGTTACCCAACTTATGTAGTAATACAACCAAAAGTGGCATTTCTCGTACTAAAAAACGTGCGCAAATATACTACTTTTAATGCATGAGTCATAAAAAAATTAATTCACATTTTCTTATAGGGGTTCGATATTAAGATAGATTCGGGTAAAAACCTGGCAACATCCTTGGATAACGCTGTTAAGGAGGACAACATGTACTTGAACACAATGTTAAGAATCTTAGCTACGCGTTGCATGCTGCAAGCCGTCTATTTCACCAGTGGGATGTTCCAAAAGGACGAATATTTCCATTATGGTCTTGCAGTGCCACTCTACACCCACTTCACCTCGCCAATTAGAAGATATGCAGACATTATTGTGCATAGATTATTGGCTGTGTCAATCGGATCTGATTCAACGTACGCCGAATTGTTGGACAAACATAAATCTTCAGAGTTGTGTCAAAATTTGAATTACCGGAATCGGATGGCTCAATACGCAGGAAGAGCTTCAGTTGCTTTCAATACACATGTATAAGTTTTTTTTTAAGTTTACGTTAAGTTGAGTTCTGAATGGTTTGTTTCTAGCTTTTCTTTAGAGGGAAATTACAGGATGAAGAAGGTTACATATTGTATGTGAGGAAAAATGCTTTACAAATTTTGATTCCTAAATATGGACTTGAATGTACTTTGTATATCTCTGAAAAGGGGGAAAGATCAGCACTGTTTGAATATGACGAAGAGGTATGTTTTGAATTTAATAAGTTTGCAGAAAATTATGCTCGAACCGGCGAGAGAATGCAGTTGTGCTGCGCCGAGGTATGAGGGGCAAGGGACGCGCCGGTTAGTTTGAGTTAAAAAATATGCGTCAGATTTTCAAGTACGGACAACTAAACACCGCGCACTCGAAATAAAGTAGGGGTATGCGCAGAACAATGCTAAATTCGTCGAGACGAGATGCATCCTCTCGCCGGTACGGGTATAGATTTTTTTCAATTGGCAAAAGTGTTTTGTAAAGTTTTTTTTTTTTTTTTTAACTGAACGGTTTTGTTTTAGGAACAAACTCAGAAATGTGGAGACATTACTTTCCACGCCTTCGATCCGATTACCGTGCGATTGAGTTTGGACTCGAACAACATCCAGCATGAAAAGTTCGTTTTGCAACTGGTCAAACCTTACGTTGAAGGATTCAGCGTTTTGCCCATGGGAGAAGTGGAAGGCAAACACAAACTTGAAGAACCCAAAAAAGGAAATAAAAGGCAGAAGAAAATCTAAAATTGTTTCTTTCTTTAAATTTAATTACAAGATTAAAATTTGTTATTACTTTACAAAATCATAACTTATATAACATTGCGATAAGTTACTATGTGAACCTTTAATATTACAAGAAAATAATTCTTTTCTTGTAAAATCATAACTTTTGGGGGCAGAAGGACCTTGTGGTCGATAGCCCTTTGTATAATGCATAAAGTTATAACTTTTTAAGATCTGTGGAAAGAAGGAAATAGTATATTAAAGGACGAGTTCAGAAAACGCGATTTTACAGCACGCGTCCAAGTTTGGAAAACGACGAGCGAAGCGAGCAGTTTTCTAAATGAACAAGTGCTGAAAAATCGCGCTCGTCCTTTAATATACTATTTCCTTTTTCCCACAGATCTTAAAAAGTTATGACTATGCATTATACAAAGGGCTATCGACCACAAGCTCCTTCCTTTTATGCCTTTTCTAAATGAAAAAAATCACCGCTACATATTGAGAAAATTGTATCGCACTCGGCGAGCCATAACCGCACGCATATGGGTGCTGTTACGAGTCTATTACGGACGCAAAATAGAAAAAAGTTATTTTTTATGGAAGCGGATATTTTGTTCGATTTCACCAGTTCATATTCTTATTTCGCGAACGGATGCGGCTAGAAAATTGCAAGTTGTAGATTAAGAACCAACAGGGAAAACACTTTCAGACACACTTTGAAATTTTCCAGTAACTCCGTAAATAACGATTTTAAGGAAATACATTTTCCGCAGATTTCACTGTCATAACTTTTGAACGGCTTATCCCGAGATTTTTCTAGTTTGCACCAATCGATTCAGCGTCCCAAAATTAGTCGGAAAACATATATGTAGCTTTTAGTTTAAAATCATCGATCCGCTGGAGGACTCTGATGGCTCGCGTACACCTAATCCGTCATCGGCCGAAGTTTGCTCGGGCGACGACGGCCGAACTCGGACGATTGAATCAAACACTTGTAAAAGAAAGAGAGCGCGTACACAAACACGGCCGTCATCGTCAGATGACGCCCGAAAACGGCAGATCAACCGTCGAGTACGAACTTGTTGGGATTTCTCCTCAGTCTGCCGGCGTCTACATTGCAAATTGAGTGTTTTTATAGTTAAATTTATCTACCTAAACGACTATGGATATTGAAAAATTAATTAGTTGTGTTTATAATAGACCAACCCTGTGGGATAAACATTCAAAAAATGACAATAATCGAGATGTTTCGAAACGGTTATGGTTGTCGGCACAAGTGGTAACACTGTTGCAGTGTAAGCACATACACGTCCGGGTAGTTCTGTCCTCCATCGGCCTACAAAATCGGTTTTGGTGTATGCTTAGCATTACATTTTAATTAACTTCTCGGGCAATTTTCAGCCGATTTTTAGAAATTTAGTCTCTAAAGATGCGTAAGAAATTCGGGTAAATAATTGTGTACGAAAAACTTGCAATAAGCTAGAGGAAATGACTAATAAGAGTTGAAAACCGATATGAAACCTTTCTTCGTATGTATTATACGTTTTACTAAGAATAAATATTACTATATAAGGCAAAATTAAATAAATCTGAGTGGAAAATAGTATATTTTGCAACTAGGGCTGTAAGTTGTCAATTGGTCACGACAGCGAAATTGGGCACATTCGCTCGAGAGGGCAATTGACAACTTACCGCCCGTGTTGCAATTAATATTTGTTATTGCTCAAGCGAGGAGCCGTATCTTACAAGTTTGGGATCCAGGGGCCATCCAACAAAAATGACGAATTTGCTTTTTCAATAGACCTTTTCATAGCTGAAATTTGTACCCATGTCTCAATTTCCGCCATGTTGTACGTCAAAAAGTGCCCGAAGTTTCTGACGTATAACTAAATATATGCTCGAACTTTTTGACGTATAACTAAGTATGTGCCCGAACTTTTTGACGTAAAACTAAATATTTGCCCGAACTCTTTGACGTATAACTAAATATGTGCCCGAACTTTTTGACGTATAACTAAGTATGTGCCCGAACTTTTTGACATATAACTAAATATGTTCCCGAACTTTTTGACGTAAAACTAAATATTTGCCCGAACTCTTTGACGTATAACTAAATATGTGCCCGAACTTTTTGACGTATAACTAAATAGGTGCCCGAAACTTTCATATTCCCGGGTTTAAAATTTGGCGGATGCGCTTAAATAACCGTAAAATGTTCTATTGTCTCCGGTGGTGTGGTTTCGTCATAAGAACTCTCATCAGTCTCCGTTATCACAATAGAATTTACACGCATTTTAAAACGTTTTCTTTAATTTTTATTTTATAATGAAACAAAATTTCACGTTGCTTTTTTTAATATTGAGGTCTTGATTGTGTTTATTTCATTTATTTGTTTTAATGTAACTTAGCGATATTGAATATTTGCGTGAGTTACCCTAAATTGTGGTAATACAACAAAAAATGGCATTTTTCGTATTAAAAAACCGGCCAAGTGCGAGTTGTGACTCGCGCACCGAGGGTTCCGTACAAACTTGTAAGTAAGGTATCTTTAGGAGGACCTAACTGTATGCAACCCATATGCTTTTAGTGCCTGACAATACCACGCAACACATTAGTGTATTTTCATAAGTTTCTAATAGTAAATTCGCAGTTTTCTTATAATTAAACTACATATTTACGGTTTTCAGATTTTTCCCTTTACATGTGCTGTAAGACACCGCTCCTTGCCAAATTTCATGACTCTAGGTCAACAGGAAGTACCCTATAGGTTTTGATTCCCTTGTGAAATGGCAAAATATGCGACATAAACGGTCATATCTTTTGATCGCGTTGACTTACAAGTTTGATTTTTTCATAGCTGAAAGAGACCGCAGACCCGAGTATTTGATACAAATTTCAACTTGTTGCCTCTACGCGTTCCTGAGGAAAATGGTCTTGACAGACAGACAGACAGACAACAAAGTAATCCTATAAGGATTCCGTTTTCGGTACGGAACCCTAAAAAACGTGCGCCAAAATTGTACTTTCAACGCCTGAGTAATAAAATATATTTTTGAATAGATTTAGAAGAAAAAAAAAAGTGATAACATTAAAAAATTATATTAATGCTTAAAACATTGAAAACCATTTATTACATCTACAAGTTATATTTATATAATTACAAAGTACATGAAAATCTCTTAAAAATACCTATGTAATATATATTACATTTTATTTAAATCTAATATCTACACTACTTAAATCCTAAAAAAAGATAATTTTTTAATTAACCCAGAAATAAAAAAAACGGAACTTAAAGCCGACGGTTACAACAAAAATTAAAGAGCAAAATTAAATCATTTTTTTCCTTGTTTTTTCTTTTAATTATAAGTTGATCAGACGAAAAGTTCTGTAAACAAACAAACTTTTCTGCACCATTTCTTGCAAAACAAACAAAAATTCAAAGAAATTTTTTAACAAAAAGTGTATATTAAACAGATCATCACGAATTTTCATCACTCTGGAAGGTCCCCATCAGCTTGGACCGCTGTTTTTTGAACAAAACAAGACCTCGCAACACTCTCAAACAACCTAAAAAGTGAAACATTTACATTATACCACTTTACGCAAACCATCAACTTACTTTTCAATTTCTGAAGCGCAATGTACAAACTCGTGATTCCAAAACTTGTAATTGGGATTCTTGATGAGTTCGATGAAGGTGATGAGCAATCCCCAAGGATGTGGCCTGTTGACAATAAGCCTTTCCAGCAGCACCCTCGTGATCTGTTCTTGAATTGCTTCTGTATTCGCCTCCGCAAACAAGTACAGTAAAGTACAGGAGAAATAGTGCGTGTGTGTGTTCGGGTAACGCAGTTGGTTCGCAACCGAATTCAAAAACAGATAACGTCCCTCTGTATCCAGATCAACCGCAAGGTTTTGGAAGATGTCCATGTGAGCACTGTGAGCTATTGTTGTCATGTTGGGCGTTAAACTTTTGCCTCTGATGAAATTAATAGCTTGAGTGCCCACATACAACACCAAAGCGTTCATCAAAGGGATATTGTACCTCATTCCAGCTTCGTTCGAAATTTGTAAATTACTGCGAAGTTCCGAAAGGAAAGTCACAGGAGCTCGAACGTTCAAGTAAGAGTCCAAATCTTTTTTAAACGACGGCGGTGTTATCATCGAAGAGTAGTTTGTGAGAACCCTTGGGACATACGCGATCTCTTGCAAAATATCAACTTTTAAATTTGGAGTAAACGGATCGGGAAGTCTCATATTCCTTGGAAACGCGGAAAGAATCAAGTTCCTCATCTGTATGCAATTCGGCGGAATCACATCACAAAAACCGTAATGGTAATCGCAAAGAAACTCGGGGAAATCGTGTAACAACACTAAGAGTACTCGCAACGTTCCTTTGTAAAGCATCGTTACAGGTTTTGCCAGCTCTGCGTTCCTCAAAAACGGAGACAGATATTTGAAAAGGTCGATCAGGAGTTGAGCGTACATCGCCCATCCTTTCTGTTGAGGCGTCGACGCCAACATCCTTCCCATAAAAACTCGATGTGACACCAATTCCAACCAGGCGTAGCAAAACCCTGCAGCTTTCGAAGGCCTCAATATATGCAACGTGTGGCAGTATGCAGTCAACACGTGCATATTAATCGTTTCTAAAACGGGCTCAGGAGCGTTCAACTCCAAGAACAACATAATAAAAATCCTGTGGTAAGGAAATTGTTGGAAACTCTCCGCTCGCTGTTCGTGATCTTGCAACAAACATCCAGCCACGATTCCCAATACTTTATTGAGCAAATGAATTTTTGTTGTACTATTATTTGAATCTCCCGAATGCTTCACCAGCAGCGCCACCAATCTTACAAACGCGTCCAACGTGTTGAAGCATTTCACCCTCAGGTGGTTTCCCGTGACGGCTTGGTCTCCCATGTTTCTATAAACTGCTTCAACGCAGAGTTGCGTCGACAAACGGAAGAATCTTGTAATGAGATCGTCAGTTTTTAGAATGCCATGTAAGTTCATTTGATGGACGAACATGCTAAAGGCTTTGGTCGAATCACGACCAGTTGGTTGTGCGTTATAGACGTTTATCCAATCGCGGATTAAAAAGTCCGTCTTCTCTACCAATCCAGGTGGATCTTCATAATTTGGTGCACGTACCTAAAAAAAAAAAATTTTAACTGTATAAAATTTCGAATTCTTAATCGATTAGTAAAAACTAGAAGTCGAGGAAACAAACGAACCTTCACACAAAACTAACTAACCCAAATCGAAGAGAGCTTTGCTAAGAATAATTCCAGAGATTTCTTTGGAACCTTTAAGCAGGCACTCAGAAAATACGCTCCGCCAATCCTCCACTTCAGAGACTCACAAGGCAAACTGGTTTATAACGACAAGGACAACTGCCACCTTTTAGCTCAGTACTTTAAAAATCCACTCAACTGTGACGCCCCCAGCGAAGACTTCGACTATAAACAAACCACACCAAACCCGGACTCACTTCCCCCTTCATTGGAAGAAGTTGGCCAGATCATTCAACTTCTTAAGAATAAAAAGGCAGCTGGAGAGGACTCGTTGCTGAACTGTGGAAAGGTGCTGGAAACAATGGCGTGCGCAAGCTAACCGAGATCATCCAGGACATCTGGGAAACAGAGAAATTACCACCCGATTGGAAATCTGCTCTGATCCATCGGCTTCGCAAAAAGGGAGAATTTACAGATCTAAACAACTACCGTGGAATTTCTCTCGTCCCGGTAACATACAAGATTCTCTCGAAGGCATTACAAGCAAGGGCAGAAAATCAGTAGGATAGTCAACTGGGAGAATACCAGGGGGGCTTCAGGAAGACCTGATGCTGTGTTGAACAGATCCTCAATCTTAAAACTGTACTTGCATACTCCAAGATGAGAAACCGCAAGGTGGTCGTCACCTTTGTTGATTTTAGGAAGGCCTACGATTCCATAGGTAGAGAAACGCTTAACAAAGTACTCCAGGAACAAGCACTAGACAACAAAACCTACAGACTCATCCTAGAAACTTTGACCCATTCCAAGGTTAAATTTAGAGGCGAGATTTCAGAAAGCTTCGAAACAAAAACTGGAGTGAGACAAGGAGATGGACTTTCCCCACTTCTCTTCAACTGTGTCCTTGAAAAGGTTATGAGAGTATGGCGCAAGGAACTGAACAATTTGGGTGCTATCTACCTGGGATGTAAGAACAATGGACTGGTTGTAGGTTGTCTGGCCTTTGCAGATGACATGGCACTGTTTGTTGATTCTCTTGGGATGGCAACAATGCAGGTAAACTGCCTCAGAAAACCGGCTGCCAAAGTGTAGCTGGAGAAATCAGAATTCTTCTCCAACATCAGAGAAGCAAACAGAGAGATGTTACTAGAACAGGGAAACATCAAGAGGATTGAGAAATTTAGGTATCTCGGCGAATGGATTGAACCCAACTTATCAGAAAGAACATCATTATCCAAGAGAGTCAGCAAGTTAGAACTAACCTATCGGCTGACTAAGAACACTTGCAATAAGAAATGCCTGTCACGCAACTTGAAACTTAAGCACTACACATCAGTCTTACTACCAGAAGCCCTGTATGCCATGGAGTTTCTTTCCTTGAACCGAAGGGGTCTAATAGAGAAATTGTAAATCAGAGGAGAATCCTCAGGAAGATTCTAGGCCCGGTAAAGGAAGATGGGGAATTCCGAAGACGGCATAACTCTGAGCTTTATGAACATATTGAGATGCTCTCCGACTGTGCAAGAAAAAGAAGGGTAGCTTTCTATGGCCACTTTGCAAGATTGCCTCCAAACCGACTAACCAACTGTCTGTTCACCTTCTGGCAAAACAAGAAGCTTCGTACCACTTGGTTGATGGAGACCGAGAAGGATATTAAAGAACTGGGAATAACAGATCTCAAAAACAGACAGTCTGTGAGACGCACCCTGAAGTAAGTACGTGGATTTCAGGAAAAACCTTGAAGGAAAGGTACCCCCTGGACAGAAGAGAGAAAGGAGTTACACCGGCAGAAGATGCGACAATACTGGGCAAAGGTCAAAGCCCAACAGTTGAACAAGCGTGGTCAAAAGTAGGCCTATTCGAAAATAGAAGAAAAACTAGAAGTCTCTGTGATAAGCCGTTCAAAAGTTATAAAGTAAAATCTGAGGAAAATGCGAGAAAATTTATTTTTGGCCTCCTAAATTGTAAAGCTAGCTTTGACATCGTGTATACGTGCGAAACTAGATTTTTACACACAATGTTGCAAAGTACGGTTACTATGCGGTAAAATGACTTTCTATTTTGCGTTTGTAATGGACTCATAACAGCACTGATATGCGTGCGGTTATGGCTCATCGAGTGCGCTACAATTTTCTCAATACGTATCGGCGATTGTTTTATTTAGAAATGGCATAAAGCGCGCAAAATAGAAACAATAGTATAAAAAACTCGTTCATAAGGCGTTTTTCGCTCTTGTCCATTAGAAGACGACGAGCGTAGCGAGGACGCGTGGCGAAAACGAAACATGGACGCGTGCTGTAAAAACCGCGCTTATTGAACTCGTTCTTTAATACTATTAATATACTACGCATTAATACTATTACCGCATTACCTTTGCAACATTGTGTGAAAAAAAGATTAAATAATTTCCAATATTGTAAATAATCTAAATCTATTTGTTTCTTAAATAACAATTGTTGGCCAAAAAAATGTATGCAAATTTCGTGCGAAAATGATTTTACAACGAAACAGTCTTTGGGCTCGTTCCCCAAACGAGCTGTCGCGTTGTAAAATCAAACTTTCCGCACTCTAATGTAAATAACTATTCCTTAAAATTGATATTTACCAAGTGAATGGAAAATTTCGAAATTTATCCGAGTGTTTTCCCTGCTGGATGCAAATATGCAATTTGCTTTCCGCTTCCGTTTGCGAGATAAGATTTTATAAAATTGGTAAAATCGAACGAAATTATATCACACGGGCAAGAAACTGGAAAACTAACAACTAACTGTCAACTCGTCATTACCGATTTGGACCAAATTTACCGTATATGTACGGCTTGACTATAAATGAAAGTGACGCAAGCGGGAGGGCCAGATGGCCAAGCGTTAAAAAACTCATAAGCAACGACAACTCATAAGCCCAGCATAGACTAATTTGCACCCGTGCCTAGTTGAAATAATGGAAATAATTGGCGGCGTCTGCTTCAATCAGCGCGCGCAGTTTACGCGCGTTCTGTGTTTTTTCCATTACTTTCTTTGTTCTATTTGTATGCTGAAACTTGGGCGCTTGGCGGCGCCAAGAATTTGGGCACGGAATTAAAATACTTACAATTAATTGAAATAATTTAATTCTAACAAGAGGAAATTCTTGAATTTTAAAGTGTTTTCTAAAATGATTAACTTTTTTTTTCTAAGAAATATTTTTTGTTGTTGGGAGTAATTGTCGATTTGGGTGGAATAGTTGTTAAAAAGAATTTTATATTCTTATAAGAAATTTATTATCTGGGAGCACGGCAGTGCTCTCGCCAAGTCGAGCACAACCGTACTATCTTTTCTCGAAGCGAGAAACGGCAAACTTTTGACCCCCTGTAACTTCGTTGTGGATAAAGCTGGAAGATTGAATTTTTAGATATCAAGAGACATACTATAGCTGGCTATATTGTCAATATATCTAATAATTATACCTTATAGTTTACGAATTATCGCCAGTCAAATTTCGTAATTTTGTAAGTGACACACTCACCTACGATCAAAATTCTATGGTACTTGTAACAATCTTACAAACCTCTAATTTTGAATTTTAGTTAGCCTTTAGCCTATAACGGAAGGAAAAAATCCCGAAATTTCATTATCCATTAAATGACAAATAATGATTATTAAAAATTCTTAATTTGTCAGCGATCATCAAAATACTAAGGTTCTTCTAGCAATGTTACGAACTCCAGATTTTGAATTTTAGTTAGTCTTTAGTCTATAAAGAAAGGAAAAAATCCGGAAATTTCATTATCCATTAATTGAAAAATAATGATTATTAAAAATTTATTAATTTTGTCACCGATCATCAAAATTCTAAGTTACTTCTAGCTATCTTACAAATTTCAAATATTGAATTTTAGTTAGCCTTTAGCCTATAAAGGAAGGAAAAAATGGAAAATCCCGAAATATAATTAGCCATTAAATGAAAAATAATGATTATTAAAAATTTCTTGTCCGTCAGCTACTGATATTCTTAAAGCCCAATCTCTCTAGCCCAATCTCTCAGAGCCCAGTCTCTATTGATTTTTCTTTGAGGCTTTGATATAACAATTTTTGACAAATCTGGACAGTAAATGCTTCTTAGTCGATTATATTTAACGATTGCAGACCCCTGAGCTTTGATACTACCAAAGTCGATGTTAATTAGATGTAATCCACCCAGACTTGTCACTCTGGAAAGTGCCACGTATGCTTGACCACATGTGAACACTGAAGAACCAATGTCCATCAGTGCACTGTTTAGACTTAGCCCTTGACTTTTGTGTATGGTAATAGCATAGGCTATACATAAGAAACACAAGCTACACAAAATTAATTTTTTTTTAAATAATCATTATTTTTAATGGATAATCATTATTTTTCATTAATGAAAATTTGGAGTTCGTAAGATTGGTAGAAGTACCTTAGAATTTTGATGATCAATGACAAAATTATCAATTTTTTATAATCAATATTTGCCATTTAATGGATAATGAAATTTCGTGATTTTTGATTTTTTCCTTCCGTTAAAGGCTACCTAAACTTTAAAATTTGGGGTTTGTAAGATTGCTAGAAGTACCTTAGAATTTTGATGATCAGTGACAAAATTAAGAAATTTTTAAATAATCATTAGGTGTTTGTCATTTAATGGATAATAAAATTTCGGGATTTTTGTTTTTTTCCTTCCGTTATAGGCTAAAGGCTAAGTAAAATTCAAAATTAGAAGTATGTAAGATAATGTGTACAAGTACCTTAGAATTTTGATCGCAGGTGAGTGTACAAAATTACGAAATTTGACTGGCGATAATTGCTTTAACTATAAGGTATAATTATTAGATATATTGGCAATATAGCCAGAGCTATAAGAGTATGTCTCTTGATATCTAAAAATTCAAACTTCCTGCTTTATCCACAACGAAGTTACAGGGGGTCAAAAGTGCCGTTTCTCGCTTCGATTAAAGATAGTACGGTTGTGCTCGACTTGGCGGGAGCAGATAATAAATTTCCCAGATAATAAATTTCTTATAATATAAATTTCTTTTTAACAACTATTCCACCCAAATCGACAATTACTCCCAACAACAAAAAATATTTCTTAGAAAAAAGTTCTTAGTTAATCATTCTAGAAAACACTTTAAAATTCAAGAATTTCCTCTTGTTAGAATTAAATTATTTCAACTAAGTATTTTAATTCCGCGCCCAAATTCTTGGCGCCGCCAAGCGCCAAAGTTTCAGCATACAAAAAGAACAAAGAAAGTAATGGAAAAAGCACAGAACGCGCGTAAACTGCGCGCGCTGATTGAAGCAGACGCCGCCAAGCGGCCATTATTTCAACTAGGCACGGGTGCAAATTAGTCTGTGCTCATAAGCCCGCTATGTTAGCATAAATTTCAATGGCCGGTCAGCGCAGCGGTAAGAGCTCAGGTTCATAGTACAAGAATCGCTGGTTCGATTCCCCGTGGGGACGCTTTTTTTTTATTTACAATTTTTATAATGACTTTCATTTATTATTATTGATTATTGTTTAACTTTTTAATTGTAATTATTAATATGTCAATATTAGTAATAATATTTATTATTTGTTTCTTTATAACTTCAACGGTTAATTCTTAAAATTGCTTTCTTTTTTTATTCCTATTATTGTTATGATTCTCTATTTTATTTTTACGATACTTGCGCCACAAATGAACCGTAGTAATTCATAATGTAGTTTAACCATTAAGGTCATTTTAAAAATTATAAATAAACAAAAAAAAGCGTCCCCACGGGGAATCGAACCAGCGATCCTCGTACTATGAACCCGAGCTCTTACCGCTGCGCTGACCGGCCATTGAAATTTATGCTAACATAGCGGGCTTTTTTAACGAGTTTTTTAACGCTTGGCCATCTGACCCTCCCGCTTGCGTCACTTTCATTTATAGTACATATTTCATTTATCAAGCCCTACATATACTGTAAATTTGGGCCAGAGTTGGGCCGAGTTGACAGGGCCCCCTTGTAAGTGTTAAAGAACGACATCTAAGTAGATATGACTTAACCTAACCTTACTTCCGTCAGTCAACGTCATTTCCGATTGAAAAAGATCCGAGTTACTAACTCGCGGCTAAGGAAGTTTTACTTCAAAAATCATGAAATAATTATTACTAAATAAAAACTAAATCTCACTTGTAATATTCCGTTGTGAATATGTACAATTGGTCCAGAGGAAGCTCTATCTCCCAAGAATGCAGTAAAGTCGTGCTGTTGCTTCAACATATCCAAGGTATTGGTCAAAGCTTCCGGCGGTTGCCTCACCAGATTATTAATTTTGTACATCATTTCAATGGTGTTATAAAAGTCGGATTCGGTGACGCTTTGGCTGGATCTATCGTCGACGACAAGATTTTGGACAAGAACCGTGGCCAAATTCAACGCCCTGTAATTCGGTCCATTCTCCATGTGTTGTGCCAATGCGAGATCGAACTGCGGCATGTTGACCAGACCAGCTCGAATCAGAGTCTCGATGGCCACTTCGTTGTAACGTACGTCGTCGCGGAAATCGGTTAGAAACCGCGTCACATTTTTATTAATCCACTGTTGTCCAAACGCACGAGGATCCTGAAGCGATTTTAATGTTCGCACGATGATCTCTCTGAATTTCATAATGATCGCGTCGGCTTCACTGTGACTCCCAGAATCTTGCAAAGCCTCGACACACTAAAAGTAAATTATTAATCAATAGCCTCAAGCGATATTTCAAATTTTACCTTTTGGATGATAACGACTGCAGAGTTCATTTCCCTGTTGTGCATTGCAATCATTAAACAGTCCCTTAGGAGGATCATGTGGTTGTTGAGGACGGTGTATCCGGTTTGGCCGTTGGTTCCTTGGATGAATTGGTCTACGTCGATGGCCAACTTCTCGCAAAGTGCTGCTAAATCGTCAGAAGCAGCTTGTGGGACTTGGAAGCTGGCAGAAGGATGTGGCGGCTGTGGTTCCAAATTGACGGTCGGCTTCTGTAGGAACACTGCGGAATCCCTTTCGTTTAACGGCAAGAATCCGGGAATGTTTCTGGCAAACTCCTCGTATACGGTCATTTGTGCAGATGTGACCCCACCAACTTTCAGCCGAATTTGTTCCGGCATCCTCTCCGACTGATAATTCATGGCGATGGCATCGTAATACCTCCTTCCATCTTGCCGTGACATTTTCCTCAACTCAAACTCGCTCAGCAACCTCTTGTCAATTTCCGGAATCGCCTTCTCAATCGCCGTCTTTTGAATGAACGCGCACGCCAATTCCATATTATCTTGAGCTACTACAATTGCTGCCTGATCTATCATTTCCCTTTGTTGAGCAGTTGCACCAATCCAGCCATTCTGCAAAGCTAATTTTAATTGGGAGTTAATCGAAGCTAAAAGTTGATCTCTGCAAGTGATCATGGCCATCCCAGCTGTTAAGTTTCGAACCATGTAATGAGATGCTGAACGCATTCTCGTTTCATCTGGATCTAAAGCGAAATCTTTCCTGATAATTTGCTCGCAAGTCTGTAGAGCGATCTTGATGGAACGGTCGGCGACGGGAGCAATCCATTCTTGAACAGCTCGCTCTATAGAAGTCTTCACTAACGTTTTAAAATGTTGGTAGTTTTGGAACAGTTGGATATTTGGACTTATGGTTAAATGTTCTTGGATGGCGGAGTTTCCAGACAGTTGGATGTCCATGTAACTGAAACGAGGTTCGGGTGCTGCAACCGCTGAAGTCGGTGTGGTGCTGTTATTCTGAGCAACTGGAGGAGTAGTCGTTGAAACGGCAGATACTAACTCTTGTTCGTTGAGAACGGAAGTTGGGATGTTTATTTGAGAGTTGGTTTGCGAAATATCTTTTTTGCCAGCTTGCGTTTGTAGCTGATACTCGATTTTTCTGTAAGATTGTGGATCTCTCAGGATGTTGCTTGGTTTTAATTGGGATATTTCTATGTCTAGAGTTTTACACAACACTTCGATTTCAAACTTGAGATTGAGTTTCAGGTCGGGTTCTTGGTGCATTTCTGCCAAAACGTTCATAATAGCTATTGTCCAAGGATTCGGAGGTTTAAAAACTTTGCTTTTCGCACAAGATTCCAAAATCTTCGCAATAAACGGAACAATATACAAAAGTTCTTGCTGTCCTTTGTGATAAGCTTCGATTAATAAGCTCTTCAAGTCGATATCAATCTGTAGAATGGGTTTGTTACGACCCAACGTCATCATTCCAAGCCAATGACCTAAATTCTTTAATAGAGATCTATCTGAGAAATTAGCGATAACTTTATCTGATCTTAAAAGGACTTTTATATTCCTAAAGGTTTCTTTTGTTACCATCCTGTTGACTTCAGGGACTTTTAAAACGTCTAAGAAATTAGAGTACAACGCGTGGAAGTTTAACTCGATGGAGGCGCGTTTCATGACGAGATACTGTGATATCCAAGCCCAATACTCTTCAGAGACGATGTCGCGCAGCTCGTCACACTTCTTCTGCAAATTGATTTGGCTCAAATTGTTGAAGATGAAGGCTATCTTATCTTGCAGACTTTCTGGAGGTGAGGTGATTTTCTCTTCTTTTTCCGTTGCGACGAGAAGTGTGTCGATGTTGGTGGCGTTCGCTATAGAAGGTCGACTGCCTAGAGTAGTAGCAGATGTAGTGCTAACCTTACTAACGGTCGGCGTTGCCGATGTACTTTTAAAAACCTGCGCAGCAACAGGAGGACCTAGCATTGCAGCCAAACTCGCAGGAAGAACGGGACCTTGAGGAGTGGACGGCGGCTCCAAGCTCTGCAATCCGTACTCCACGTACTCTTTCAGATGTGGTGGAAAGTCATTAAAGTGAGGAATCGCCTTAACGTGCTCGCAATATTTGTGGTAATCCTTCAGCTTTGTTTTAAATCTGTCCAACGCGGCGATACCAAAGTAGTACATCTTGGAACCCTCTTGTTTTCGCAAAGCATCTAAAACAAACCTCAGGGCTAACCCTAAGGCCATATAACTAGTCACCAAACCCCTTTCTATAATCCCTCCAAACAATTGAGCGGTAATATGCAACTCCTTATCAGGATATTGTGGAAAAAATCGATATTCTTCAAACAAATTCCTCAGCATACAGTTGAAAACCTACACAAAGAAAACAATCAAATGATGATATGTCCAGGTTAAAAACAAATTACCTCTCTTTCCCTTTTAATACTCGACTCTTGGAATCGTTTGAGCATTTCCAAAACCTCATCAATGGACAATGTGGGATGTGGAGGATGGTTGTAGATCCTCTGAAAGTAGCTATTGGCTTCGTCCTCGATATCTTTTGAGACATTCGGCGCAATTTCTGGGAACAAATTGGGTTCCTGAATTCTGGGTTTTTCTAATCCGGGATTTGGTCCCAACCGTCCTAAGCTTCCAATGCTGTTGGCAACAAGAGATGCTCCTGTACCGACGGGCCCTTGATGTTGTAACGGCATGATCGGGAAAGGGGAGTTGGAAGGACCAGCGAGAATTCGGGATGGGGAACCTGGTGATTGCACGAGCGGTCCTAAACCTCCTTGAAGATTGAATCCCGTGTTTGTGCCTCCGAGACTCATGTTGGCGATGGAAGAGCCGATGGATGGGATGGATTCGACGGAAGATGGATAGATTGGGCCGGCGATGCATGTGGGATTGTAAGAACCGTCGATGCCGCGATGTGAACGAAGTATTGAGGAGGGTTGAGGTTGTCGGTTTTTGAGCATCACCGTGCAGTTATTCGCCATCGTCATGATAGCTTCTTGACATTCTTGGCTCATGTTGCAGGTGTGTATACAGGATTGTATACAGAAAACCATTGTTGTTAATGTTTCGTTGGGTAGAGCTAACGGTTTCAGCTCGTCTATTTTGCCGGTTATTTGTGGACAACGGCGATGCAAGAATTTTATGCAAGCTGAGACAAAGGTATCGCCGTGGTCGCGGACTTTGTCCGTTAGCCATTTCTCGAGCTTTAAATACTCTCTTCTGGAGGCTAAACAAGCCAAGTCTATGATAAATGGGTAGGATTGTAGGTTTAGTAACATGGATAAGGCTTTCAGGTCTTGCGCCACGTCTAAGATCCTGGATAATCTGGCAATCATTTGCTCGCAATCGCCTCGTGCATACCAATCGGCCATGGAGTGCATTATAATGTTCTTTATGTTTAAAGTTTGCGTATGCCAAGCGTTGTGGAGGATGATTGCAGAGTTTGGGTGGTTTCCCAAGAAGATGGGGATCAAGGCTTTTAATAGTTCTTGGCGGAGAATTGTTACTGGGCCGGGTATTTGAAGTAGGGACAGGACTAGAACGTCTGGACAGTTTTGCATTGGGAATTTGAAAAGGTCTTGCACTTGTGTGTAGAGTCCGCATTCGGATACTGCAAGAAGTAGTTCCACCAAGTTCATTGATCTCCATGTTGCTAGTTCTTTGCTGTCTTGTTCTGGTGGTGTTTTCAAGACGTCGACTAAAACAGAGTTGCAAGGATAATCTGCAAAACAAAACACATCTGGGTTTTTAAGGATGTTAGTTAAGAGACTGAGTTGTCCTTCGATGTTCGACCACCTCCTGTACAAATGATCAATAGGAAACGTATCTGGATGAAACCCAGAGTTCTGCAACCCCAACCGAAGGGCACTTATCAACAGCATTAAACTCTGTCTATCTTTAATCATAAATTCTTGATGATCTAATTCTACAATCACATTATTCCAAGCTAATTTAGGCACGACCTCCTTCAGCGCCTGCACGAAAACCTCAACGTTCCACGAGTTGCTTCCACCCTTCTCCCCTACAGTCTGACACATCATCGACAAGGCGCGCGCGACATTCCCAGTTGTCACATCGCGACTGTTCAACTTAACAAGATTATTCCTGCACTCTTCCACCGAAGCAGTAAACCCGTACCCGATTTCCGAAACGAGTTCGGCAAGGGGAATGTCCAAAACGGGCGCTGTCAGTTCGGACGACATGTCCGGAGCTAGCTCACACTGTTCAGAATAAACTAACGGCGCCAGCACAACCGGCACCAGTTCCTTCGGGAAATCCCGCTGCAGGGTATTCAAGAACGCCGAGTGGACCTCTGTCGTCAGTCCGACGTCCTTGGGCGACTGTTGGATCGCGGAGAAGATGAGATGCAGCACCTCCGGGGTGGTCTCATGTAAGCCCCCCTCGTGCTGATGCCCGCTGCCCTCGGTGTCTATGTAGAACTGGACGAGAGCCGGCACGCACACCCGCAGATGCTGCCTGGCCAACGAATTCACCTCTTGATTGGACGAATGGAGCAGGGCAAGTGCGAACACCACTTCTTGGACCGCCGACAGGCGAAGGCACTTGCACAATTGTTGAAAAAAATGAGGTCCAACTTTCAAACTCTAAAAAGAAGAAAACATTTATAAACAATTCATCTTCTCAATAATTACCCTAAATATGATAATGGAGATTAAAACAAATAGAATTGAAAGTAGATTATCACTATATCTTCAAATCTGTCAGTAGCTGGAATTACACGGATATGTTCTGTTACTCTTTGGCACACTCCGCTGAAGATGCGTGGTGTGAGCCGTTCGCTGCGTCAAAGCAAGTAATGGGAACAGGCAAGACCTTCAGATAAGAGTTCCCGTTGGATGAGTAGCCGACGAGATCTTCTTATCTTGGACTCTAAGGTAGTAATTACACAAATTCTAACTTTAGTTTCTTTTCTCTTTTATAATATCTGTTGGCCTTCAGCCCCTGACAAAAATCGGTTTTGACCGTTCCCGTTACTTGCTTTGACGCAGCGAACGGCTCACACCACGCATCTTCATTTGACTTCAAAAAACCATCTCATTTCCAATTAAAACAAATATTGTAAAGTGGTCAAGATAAATATTAATACTGAAATCATAAAGTTATCCAACTTACAATTCTAAGTTAATTAAAATTTTTTGCTTAATTGGGCTCAAGCCAGGGCCGTTCTTATCAATTTGGCGCCCTCGGCTATAAACCCATTAAACGCCTACGACCTAGGCATTGAAATTCTTAAATATATTTTTTTTAAATATTTCATTGCAGTTATAAATAAAATAATTTTGTTAAATGAAGTTCCCGTAAATCTACATTTCATTTTTAGTTACTATATACGGAATTTAACACATTCACTGCCGCACCTGATTTTATTACTTTCCTGTATCGCCACTTTAACCACTTTACAAAATCCATAGTTATAATGATTTGGTATTTATTTTCTTTCTCTAGTGGACCCCCCATAGAACTATTGTAGGTCATTTTCACGAAATGGGTGGTGAGCCAGTGACGTGCTGGTCTAAAATATGCATAAAAAGAATACACCACTGGGTCACCGGTGTCATGGTGGCAGTGAATGTGTTAAGAGATTTAAGCTTATTTCAAATTCCTCATCTTAAAGTTCATGGTGCCCCATAAGTTACGGCGCCCCTGGGATGTAGCCCAAACAGTCCATAGGGTTAGTATGGCCCTGGCTCAAGGTAATCAATCTAATTAACCCTTTGGGTACATTTGACGGCTGATACTCTTCATGAATATTTATTTAATTATTTATATGTTTAACTTATCATAAATTCTCTAAATAAATACGTACCCAAAGAGTTAAACAAATCTTAATGATTAATAAATGTATAAAAATATTTACCTTTTGATTGTTTAATGGATTGTCTGTGATGTAACAGACTGAAGAAATCAGTGACGGTTTGTTGAGTAAAGTTGAGGAATAGTCGACGAGGACCTGATTGTGAGTAGTCGGAGCACTGATTTTCACCTCACTGAAATCCAACGATGAGAACAGACATTGGACCAAGTGACGATCGGCCTCTAGACCGTGCAGACCTACCAACTATCCGAACATGAACAGAGCAGAAGTACATGAGCAAAATTTAAAAAAAAGGGGGTTGAAAAAAACTGATTGTTTGTGTCAGAAAGGGTTGTTTTGAGTCAATTTCCGGTGGTTTTTCGGGGATTTCTAGCCGGCGGTTCTTCGAGTTCGTTTTTCGGACGTGCTTTTGACGCGTCCACGTTTTTCATTTTCGAATTATTGAAATAAAAAAAAAATGATAACAAATGAAAATAACATCGGACGTCGCCGAATCAAAACACCTTTGTTCTAGGAAACGGAAAAGTTATGTTGGCACAACTGTCTAACCCAGAACGGAAATCAACGAAATTCATTGAATTTACGTTAATTTAAAGACGAAAAAAGCATAAATTCAAGCGATTTCTTAAAATTTGTGTAAACAAAGACTTTTCTCTGTTTTCTTTCTGAACTAATTTTAGATGGTTTGCAGTTACCAACTTCACGACACGCACAGCTGTTGCTGTAACAGGTGTGCCAATCGAAAATAAAAAAACGTAATACCGAACGCTAATAAATCAAAAGTAAAATATGAATTCAAAAAGGGGAAACATTTAAAAGATCGCATTTAATTAAAACGTCCTAATTATTAAAAAAAAAAAGTTATAAACATTATTAATTCTCTTATTTCAAAAAGACCAAAACAATTATCCGTTTATTTTTGGTAAAGCTTTAATATTAATTGTTATTTGGACCCAGTTGAGGACAAAAACAACAACAGAATAATAACAATAAATTGAATGAAATTTGCGTGCGCAAGGGATTCGACCCGCGCAAAAGAACGCAGCTGATGATAAGCGCGACGTTGCCACACCGCAATAACGAAATCGCGCCAATTACAACAAACAAAAACAGTTGAATTCTATGAAAAAAAGAAAAACGTTTGTTTGTTGCAAAAAAAAGCAAAATATTTAGGAATTCTGTGCGTAATTTCGGTTGAATTGCAGAAATTAGAGGAGCGTTAGTTTTGTGAAACTTGAGAACATTTCAAATTTAAACTGCTTTGTGGAAACTGGGTCCAGTTGAAACAGGTAAATGACATTTAATTAATACTTGTTTAAAAAAAAAGACAATATATAAAATTAGGCAAGAACTAGGTTGAGGAGACTAAATCCCTTTGTCATCCCTAAATCACTTTGGCTTTTTAATATGCGCCACCACAGTATCGCATGTTTTGCAGCCCGTATGGTTAATGAAAACCACCCTAGTTATTGCCTCCCCAACCAGGATTCCAATCCAGGTCTCTCCCGAGGAGGACAGGTTGAGGAGACTACGCACATGAGACTCACTAAACCCCCTATTCCACCTTGACTTTTAGTATGCTCCACCCTAGTATCGCATATTTTGCATTCATTCAGGGTGGGCAGCCCAGACGGTTAGTGAAAACCGCCCTAGTTGTTGTCCCCCCAACCAGGATTCGAACCCGGGTCGGGTCTCCCGCATTGAGACTAGACAAAAATGAGTAGACAGGTAAGGTTAAACGGACAAGACTAGGTGGACTAAAGTAGACACACAAGACTAGACAAAGACTTTTTTTTTGTGGTGCCCCCAGTAACCAACTAGGCACTCTGGAAATGATTGTCACATGGCTTCAAATTGCTAGTTGTATCTAACTAATTATATTCTGTTTAGTCCCCCATACTTCGTCTAGCGTTTGCTTCTTTTATCAATAGTATTGTATGTATTATTCCTCACCCAATATCTATGTAGCCTCCCCCAATTTTCTTTTGCAACCAATATGGGTCAAGGGCTGTAAGCCCTAAAAACACTGCAGCCTATTGTATTTCCCAACAATGTACAGTTCATGCGAATAGATCCAGCCCCTGTGTTAGTTCTACGGTCTAAGCGCCATGTTTTAACTAGGCCAGTCAAAATTGTGATCTGCTTCCTTTTCAGTTGCAAGTATTCGACAGTTAAAGAGGCTGATGGATTTTTTAGCATTTGTTTGCTGTGTTTCTGCCCGTTTGTGTTATTCCACTGTAGCCGGTGCTTAATAGCTACCCAATTACAGATTATATTATGGGCTGTGATTTTGGTAATCTTGGAGTCCCTGATGTTTGCTTTGCTAACTCTTTTACTCTAACCTAACCTAACTTGCTAACCATCCTTTGCTAACTTCTGTGCCGTTTCCTACCGTTTCGTTTCCTACAAGTCCCCTGTGGCTCGGTACCCAAGCAAGTGAGACCTTGTTGTGTCTTGCCAGAGCCTAGAGGTTCTAGAGGCAGTTCCATGTTGTTTTGGATTTTTTCTCATGGCACGTTTAGACATTTATAGCAGCCTGACTGTCCATGAAAATGCGGATGTTTCCACTTTTGTAGTCCATCATTACATTTTCAGGGGCACAGATCGCGATGGCGTGTATTTCCACTTGGAATGCCGTGGTATGTGATCCCAGAGGCACAGATTTTCTCTTAGTCCATGTATTGATGTCTGAGATTAATAACCTAGTCCTTGATCCATCCATCTTGCCATTCTTGAAGGATGTTTGTTCTTGCTTTCTTTCTAGCATATAAGTTATTTCCTGTTTATTATTGCTCTCCTCTCTTTCACAATCAGATCAATAGGTGCAATACCCACAATAACTATTGCTGCCTATCTGGACCCATTATGATATGCAGGGCCGTCTTTAACCTATGGGAGGCCCTGGGCACATTACAATAATGGGTCCCCTATGACCTTGACAGAGCACTATTTTGTTAGAATAGGTGAAGAAAGTGAGAGACGGTGGTGGCATTATTAGTCAAGCTGTCAGACTTCGGAGCCACAAGTCCCAGGTTCAAATCCTGGACATTGTGAAAAATAAGCCACCGTTCTCCTGTAGATGGCTCTGGCAAAGTCATCGCAGTAAAAATCTCTATAATATAATCCACCAAAGCAACTCTGCTTAAAGTTGGTGCTTAAAGCACTTTAAGGTTAGTGCTTAAATCTATTTTGATTGAAGAGGTACCCTTCAAGATTTGAGATGGGCAAAATGTTTAATGATTTCTTCAAAATCTATGTTTTTGAGCATATTATTCCTTGGTTCCTCAAGGCCCCATAATTAGGACACGATTTTGAGAAGCGAATTTTCTAAATTATAACTTGGTTCCTCAAGGTTCCATAATTAGGACACGATTTTGAAACGCAAATTTTAAAATTTTGTCTTGGTTCCTCAAGGCTCCATAATTAAAACATTTGAGATGCGATTTTCAAAAAAAAAAAACTTGGTTTCTCAAGGCACCACAACTAGGACACGTTTTTGAAACGCAAATTTTCAAACAATTTTCTTGGTTCAAGGCTTGTTTTCAAGGCACAATTACGATTTTAAAACGCGAATTTTCGAAATTTTGTTTTGGTTCCTCAAGGCCCCATAATTAGAACATGATTTTGAGGCGCAAATTTTAAAATTTTGTCTTGGATCCTCAAGGCTCCATAATTAGAACATGAGTTTGAGACGCGAATTTTCAAAATTTTGTCTTGGTTTCGCAAGGCCCCATAATTAGAACATGATTTTGAGACGCAAATTTTTAAATTTTGTCTTGGTTCCGCAAGGCCCCATAATTAGAACATGATTTTGAGACGCAAATTTTTAAATTTTGTCTTGGTTCCTCAAGGCCCCATAATTAGAACATGATTTTGAGAAGCGAATTTTTAAAATTTTGTCTTGGTTTCGCAAGGCCCCATAATTAGAAGATGATTTTGAGACGCACGTTTTAAAATTTTGTCTTGGTTCCTCAACGCCCCATAATTAGAACCTTATTTTGAGACTCGAATTTTCAAAATTTTCTTTTGGTTCCTCAAGGCTCCATAATTAGAACATGATTTTGAGACGAACATTTTAAAATTTTGTTTTGGTTCCTCAAGGCTCCATAATTAGAACATTATTTTGAGACTCGAATTTTAAAAATTTTGTCGTGGTTCCTCAAGGCTCCATAATTAAAACATTTGAGACGCGAGTTTCCAAATTTTTTTTCTTGGTTACCCAAGGCACAACAACTCACCAAATCCCCTATTCCACCTTGGCTTTTAGTATGCGCCACCCCGGTATCGCATATATTGCATTCATTCAGGGTGGGCAGCCCGGACGGTTAATGAAAACCGCCCTAGTTGTCGCCTCCCCGACCAGGATTCGAACCCGGGTCTCCCGCATTGAAAGGCGGGTATGTTGTCAACTACACCACCGAGGAGGACAAGGCACAACAACTAGGACATGTTTTTGAAACGCCAATTTTCAAAATTTCGTCTTGGTTCCTCAAGGCCCCATAAGTAGAACATGATTTTCAGACGGGAATTTTCAAAATTTTGTCTTGGTTCCTCAAGGCTCCATAATTAGAACATTTGAGACTCAAGTTTCCAAAATGTTGTCTTGGCTTCTCAAGGCACCACAAGTAAGACGCGATCTTGATACGCCAATTTTCAAAATTTTGTCTTGGTTCCTCAAGGTCCCATAATTAAAACATGATTTTTAAACGCGAATTTTCTAAATTTTGTCTTGGTTCCTCAAGGCTCCATCACTAAAACATTTGAGATGCGATTTGCCAAAAATTATTCTTGGTTCCTCAAGACACCACAATTAAGATACGATTTTAAAACGCGAATTTTCGAAATTTTGTTTTGGTTCCTCAAGGCCCCATTTATTAGAATATGAGTTTGAGACGTGAATTAAAAAATGTTGACTTGGTACCTCAAGGCTCCATAATTAGAACATGAGTTTGAGACGAGAATTTTCAAAATTTTGTCTTGGTTCCGCAAGGCCCCATAATTAGAACATGATTTTGAGACGCGAATTTTTCAAAATTTTGTCTTGGTTCCTCAAGGCACCACAATTAAGATACGATTTTAAAACGCGAATTTTAAAATTTTGTCTTGGTTCCTCAAAGCACCACAAGTAACACACGATCTTGAAACGCGAATTTTTCAAAATTTTGTCTTGGTTCCTCAAGGCACCACAATTAAGATACGATTTTAAAACGCGAATTTTAAAATTTTGTCTTGGTTCCTCAAAGCACCACAAGTAAGACACGATCTTGAAACGCCAACTTTCAAAAACTTTTCTTGATTCCTCCAGGCACCACAACTAAGACACGATTTTGAAACGCGAATTTTCAAAATTTTGTCTTGGTTCCTCAAGGCTCCATAATTAGAACATGAGTTTGAGACGCGAATTTTCAAAATTTTGTCTTGGTTCCTCAAGGCCCCATAATTAGAACATGATTTTGAGACTCGAATTTTTTAAATTTTGTCTTGGCTCCTCAAGGCTCCATAATTAGAACATGATTTTGAGACGCGAATTTTCAAAATTTTGTCTTGGTTTCGCAAGGCCCCATAATTAGAACATGATTTTGAGACGCACATTTTAAAATTTTGTCTTGGTTCCTCAACGCCCCATAATTAGAACATTATTTTGAGACTCGAATTTTCAAAATTTTCTCTTGGTTCCTCAAGGCTCCATAATTAGAACATTATTTTGAGACGCGAATTTTCAAAATTTTGCCGTGGTTCCTCAAGGCTCCATAATTAAAACATTTGAGACGCGAGTTTCCAATTGTTTTTCTTGGTTACCCAAGGCACAACAACTAGGACATGTTTTTGAAACGCCAATTTTCAAAATTTTGTGTTGGTTCCTCAAGGCCCCATAATTAGAACATGATTTTGAGACACGAATTTTTAAATTTTATCTTGGTCCTCAAGACTCCGTAAGTAGAACATGATTTTCAGATGCGAATTTTCAAAATTTTGTCTTGGTTCCTCAAGGATGCATAATTAGAACATTTGAGACTCGAGTTTCCAAAATGTTGTCTTGGTTCCTCAAGGCACCACAAGACACGATTTTGATACGCCAATTTTCAAAATTGTATCTTGGTTCCTCAAGGCACCACAACTAAGACACGATTTTGAAACGCGGTTTTTCAAAATTTTGTCTTAGTTCCTCAAGGCTCCATCATTAAAACATTTGAGATGCGATTTGCCAAAAATTTTTCTTGGTTCGAAGGGCACAATTTTTGGACAAGGGCACCACTTTACCTAAGGCACAACAACTAGGACATGTTTTTGAAACGCCAATTTTAAAAATTTTGTCTTGGTTCCTCACGGCCCCATAATTAGAACATGATTTTGAGACGCGAATTTTTAAATTTTATCTTGGTTCCTCAAGGCACCACAACAAAGACACGATTTTGAAACGCGATTTTTCAAAATTTTGTCTTGGTTCCTCAAAGTCCCATAATTAGAACACGAGTTTGAGACGCGAATTTTCAAAATTTTTGTTACCCAAGGCACAACAACTAGGACATGTTTTTGAAACGCCAATTTTCAATTTTTTTTGTTGGTTCCTCAAGGCCCCATAATTAGAACATGATTTTGAGACACGAATTTTTAAATTTTATCTTGGTCCTCAAGGCTCCGTAAGTAGAACATGATTTTCAGATGCGAATTTCCAAAATTTTGTCTTGGTTCCTCAAGGATCCATAATTAGAACATTTGAGACTCGAGTTTCCAAAATGTTGTCTTGGTTCCTCAAGGCACCACAAGTAAGACACCATTTTGATACGCCAATTTTCAAAATTTTATCTTGGTTCCTCGAGGCACCACAACTAAGACACGATTTTGAAACGCGGTTTTTCAAAATTTTGTCTTGGTTCCTCAAGGCTCCATCATTAAAACATTTGAGATGCGATTTGCTAAAAAAATTTCTTGGTTCGAAGGGCACAATTTTTTGACAAGGGCACCACTTTACCCAAGGCAGAACAACTAGGACATGTTTTTGAAACGCCAATTTTCAAAATTTTGTCTAGGTTCCTCAAGGCCCCATAATTAGAACATGATTTTGAAACGCGAATTTTTAAATTTTATCTTGGTTCCTCAAGGCTCCGTAAGTAGAACATGATTTTCAGACGCGAATTTTCAAAATTTTGTCTTCATTCCTCAAGGCTCCATAATTAGAACATTTGAGACTCGAGTTTCCAAAATGTTGTCTTGGTTCCTCAAGGCACCACAAGTAAGACACGATTTTGAAACGCGATTTTTCAAAATTTTGTCTTGGTTCCTCAAGGCTCCATCATTAAAAAAATTGAGATGCGATTTGCCAATTTTGTTTCTTGGTTTCTCAGGGCACCACAATTAAGATACGATTTTAAAATGCGAATTTTCGAAATTTTGTTTTGGTTCCTCAAGGCCCCATAATTAGAACATGATTTTGAGACGTAAATTAAAAAAAATTGTCTTGGTACCTCAAGGCTCCATAATTAGAACATGAGTTTGAGACGCGAATTTTCAAAATTTTGTCTTGGCTCCTCAAGGCTCCATAATTAAATCATTTGAGATGCGATTTTCCACCACAATGCACCAAACAAATTTTCCGCCAAACGAATTTTCAAAATTTTGTCTTGGTTATCTTGGTTCCTCAAGGTTCCATAATAAAGACACGATTTTGAAACGCGAATTTTCAAAATTATATCTTGGTTCCTCAAGGCCCCGTAAGTAGAACATGATTTTCAGACGCGAATTTTCAAAATTTTGTCTTGATTCCTCAAGGTTCCATAATTAGAACACGATTTCGAAACGCGAGTTTTCAAAATTTTGTCTTGATTCCTCAAGGCACCACAACTAAGACACGATTTTAAAACGAGAATTTTCGAAATTTTGTTTTGGTTCCTCAAGGCCCCATAATTAGAACATGATTTTGAGACGCAAATTTAAAAAAAAATTCTTGGTACCTCAAGGCTCCATAATTAGAACATGATTTTGAGACGCAAATTTTAAAAAAATTTCTTGGTACCTCAAGGCTCCATAATTAGAAGATGATTTTGAGAAGCGAATTTTCAAAATTTTGTCTTGGTTGCTCAAGGCCTCATAATTAGAACATGATTTTTGAGACGCGAATTTAAAAATTTTGTCTTGGTTCTTGAAGGCTCTACAATTAGAACATGATTTGAGACGCGAATTTTCAAAATTTTGTCTTGGTTTCTCAAGGCTCCATAATTAGAACATTTGAGACGCGTGTTTCCAAAATTTTGTCTTGGTTCCTCAAGACACCACAACGAACACACGATTTTTAAAAGTCAATTTTAAAAATTTTCTCTTGGTTCCTCAAGGCCCTATAATTAGAACATGATTTTGAGACGCAAATTTCAAAATTTTGTCTTGGTTCCTCAAGGTACCACAACTAAGACACGATTTCGAAACGCCAATTTTCAAAAAAATTTCTTGGTTCTTCAAGGCACCATAATTAGGACACGAAAGTTTTTCACCGCAACTTTTGTATTCATATTTTGGAAGTACTTAAATTGGTTTCTCTGTCCAAATTTTGGAATATTCCTAAGAAAATTTGTCTGTCTACAAAATCAAAATTTCCACAAATTCATTCGGGATGGACAGCGACACTTATGAATCGGACTCATTTTTTATTTCATTGCAGTTAGTTGCCACCATGCTTAAAAAATTTTGAATGCGATTTCTATATTTGGAAGTGTATCTTCAATTTTGTTTTCTTTCAAAAGATGATATCCAATATACTATTAGTTCCTTCATTTTCAATATACAGTCGAACTTCCATAACTCAAACTTCTGTAACTCCAATTTTTCTATAACTCGAATATTTTTAGAAATCCATACGTTTCGATAGCATTTTGCATGTAAATTAACTTCCAATTAAAAATTTGTACAATGGTAAAATAAAAAAAACTCCAATTTTTTAACCGCCGCGTATTTTCCAAAATTTATGATGCCGGATATTGCCTACCATAAACCGTCCATAGTGTCGATAGTGTAATCCTCGGGCAGATTACCAAACATTTTATTTTTCAAATTTTATGATCGCCAAAAACTCGAATAAAGCAAAACTAAGAATTTACCAGCGGGTGTGCATTAGGAAGATTACGACAAGATATTTTATTCTCCATAGAATCGGTAATCCAAAAAGAGACGATATAATCGGAGATCACCCACAAGGTGCTATATATTATGGAAAACAATTAAAAATAATATATTAATTAAAATTATTTTGAATTAATTATAATTATATAACATCAGATAGAATTGGTGAAACCATCCTACGTTATAGAAAATGATACAAACTTAAAACAAACGGAACACAGCCTGAATATATAAATATATTCAGCCTTTCCGGAGCTCTATAACAATTATTGAGTCTTTTTAGGACTACCAAAAAAAATCTCACATGAACAAATTTTTGTTTACAAATTATTGTTCAGGAAGCAAAGCTGTGCCGATGAGAGATAAATCTCGAAACGCGTCTACTACGCTATCCACTTAAGGTATAGGAAAGACATGATCTTAAAAACAATGTTATTTTTATGGTTTTTGTTGAGTACCACGAAGGCGGACTGAAAGCTATAGAAGCGAACTTAACTTACGAATTTCATGTGAGATTTGTTTTGGTAGTCCTAAAAAGACTGAATAATTGTTATAGAGCTCCGGAAAGGCTGAATATATCAGGCTGAATCAGGCTGTGTTCAGGCTTGTGTATGAATCAGGCTGTGTTCCGAATAAATTGTGTTTAGTGTATTTTACTCATCTTATAGTTATGTATTTCTATAACTCCAATTTTTTTTCATGAACTATGGCAATTCGACTTAGGGAAGTTCGACTGTACTTCCAAGTATTTTGCTAAATGCAGATATTCCATTTCCAACTCTTTCTCGTTAATTCTTTAACTTTGTCTCAACTCGTTTAGACATTGAATTTCTCTTTTATATACAAATTTACATATTAATAAGTAAATTATTGTATGTGAAGGATGTCATTATTATAATCGTGTGTAAAAGTATCTAAATCGTGCGTAAAAGTCCAATGTAAATCAAGAGGAGTTTAATTATTAAACGGTTTTTGTTTGTTGTTACTATGGCAACAGCTCGCATCACTAAATTAAAAGCATAGACGTAGTGAAAATAAATTTTCTGACGTTTATTAAAATTGAATCAATTTTGAATCAAAGTCTCAGTCTGGATTTATCTGGCTAATACCACTTAACCTAATCTAGATTAAATGTAGGTTAACCTAGATTACATCGACGACGACCAAATATTGTTACCGTCACTGTGCGTTTTTACTAGTTAGCAATTTTTGCGCTGAAAGTTCTAACCTTATTGTGTCGGTGATTTGAAGTTTTGTCTGCCAAAATTACAATTTTTCAATAATAACGGTAAGAAACACAATATTTTTTTGTAGATTCAACACTATTTTAACCTGCGTCGTAGATAAAATAATGTACGATACACGTGTGTGAAGAAGGGCTTTTATGCACTCATTGCTATTAAAGCACTCACCTCGATTAAAGGCCAATTCTGACCTACGCGACACTCAGCTACGTGACGTCAGGCCACATCGCCTGTCAAATAATGATTGCATTGTTTTAACCCCTTGACATACAATGACGTCCCTAAGACGTCATGTATATGTGATAAGATCACATGTATATGGACACGTCAACGCGCATTTTATTCGTTTGTCAAGGGGTTAAATGGGCACGTTCTCACTATGGCTACGCGACAGCTACGCCACGTACCCATTTAAAACAATGTAATCATTATTTGATAGGCGATATTTCACGACGTCGCGTAGCCCATTTAACCCATTGACATACGAATAAAATGCGCGTTGACGTGTTCTAAAGCTACTACAACTTGTATTTTTATCTTGTAGTTAATACACGCAGAAATTTCAATGGGTTCAATGAATAGCAGTTTACACACTGTCACTTTACTTTTACACACGTCAAAAGAACTGTCACTTTACTTTTACACACGATTATAATAATGGCATCCTTCACATACAATAATGTGTTAATTTTTTGGCGTGCGAGTAAATCCTTAAATATTATGCCAGTTCAAAACCGTTTTATATTAAAGCCATTTCCAAAATGATCTAAGCAATATAATGGTGGGATATATTTTGAACCACCTCGAATATTGCAATAGCTGGCCTTTTTATTTGCAAAATATGTGCCTAGTAGGGTTCAAGGAATAGTAGTTTATAATACGCGCGTGTGAAGAAGGGCTTTTGTGCATGAGTTGCGAAGTTTACAATAGCTGTCTCCACAAATAAATTTATGTGCGAGGTGGCCTTTTTATTTTCAAAAAATGTTGTGCCTAAAAGGGTTCAATGAATAGTAGTTTATGATACACGTGTGTGAAGAAGGGCTTTTGTGCATGAGTTGCGAAGTTTACAATAGCTGTCTCCACAAATAAATTTATGTGCTAGGTGGCCTTTTTATTTTCAAAAAAAAAAAGAAGTTTACAATAGCTGTCTCCACAAATAAATTTTTGTGCGAGGTGGCCTTTTTATTTTCAAAAAATGTTGTGCCTAACAGGGTTCAATGTATAGTAGTTTATGATACACGTGTGTCAAGAAGGGCTTTTGTGCATGAGTTGCGAAGTTTAAAGCGAAACTCATTTTTTCGAAACTCATGCACAAACGCCTTCTTCACACTCGCCTTCGGCTCGTGCTTTAAACCTCGCGACTCATGCACAAAAGCCCTTGTTCACACACGCGTATCATAAACTCCTATTATTGTTTTTAATTAGTTGCTTTATAAATTTGTTTCCGCCTTCTTCACTTCCTTCCGCGTCTAATTACTCTTTCACCTCATCAATCACACCTACATAGACAGACAAATGGACAAAAAGCTCGTCCTAAAATAGACCAACTAAGAACAAACTTGGTAAGCTTGCAATGTCTTGTTTTCGTTCATCTGGACTAGCACCTGTTGACCATAATATTAGTCTTGAAATTAATTCCTCCCACATCAATTACACCCACAAAGAACGGACTAAAAGTTTCCCACTAGAAAATTAAGCCAGAACTTAGTAAACTTGCCTGTAATGTCTTGTTTTTGATCTTTTGAACTGGCACTTGTTGATCATAAAAGTCGTCTTGAAATTAAGAAACTTAGTTTGTTAATTAAATACTAATACGTGTGGTTAGCTAGTTTATACTTATAATTAGTCTTACTTATTCAGATCTCCCGTTTAATCACCAATTGGGCATTGAGCAATTTATTAACTGCATTAAATGCCCTTATTTTATTTAATGGATTTATTGATAGTTTAATTTTAATTAGCGATAATACAGCGATTCTGTTTGGTAAACAGTAAACGGCAGCGATTTGTAGCATTTCGTTATTTTCTTGGCCTTGGGGTATAAAAAAATGTAAACAGATCGGGCTGAGGCGAGCGTAATCAGTGCAGATAAGGTGGTTTGAACGCACGAGTTTGATCGTTTTTAGTTATTGGTGGGCGGTCGTGTGGTGCGAATGGATTTTCTGTGAGCTAAAATTGCGCAGATTCAGTGAAAATTGTGCTAAAAAATTGTGAGATAATTCTACAACATTTAGTTTGTGGGATTGTTGTTGGAATTTCTGCTTTGGTTGGTGAGTCTGCTTTGGTTTTGGTTTATTAACTAGATTTAGGGAAAATTTGTTAAATTTCTGAAAAAATTTTTAAGGAAAATTTCAGGTTTTTTTATTGGTAATATTTTTTCTTAAAATTGTTTATTCAAAATTTTGCGAAATTGAGGAAACTGCGTTAGAATGTTTTACATAACTTCGATGAAAATCCTTTAAAATTAACATTGGTGAAACCCTTACTGCACTGATAAACGTTGATTCATTTAAACGTTGATTCACTTAAGTTCAAACAATGTTATTTCTCTAGTACCTGTTTACTGACATGAAAATGTACTGGGGGGGCTGGTAATAACATGCAAACACTTGTTGTATAATTCAATATCCCTGTTGTATAATTATTAAAAATAATGTTATTTCTGTAGTACCTATTTAGTGACATGAAAATGTACTGTGGGCTGGTAATAACATGCAAACACTTGTTGTATATTTCAATATACAGCAAGTGAGAACATGATGGCTTGAGGGGCAATAAATATTAAAAACAATGTTATTTCTCTAGTACCTGTTTAGTGACATGAAAATGTACTGTGGGCTCGTAATAACATGCAAACACTTGTTGTGTATTTCAATATACAGCAACTGAGAACATGATGCCTTGAGGGGCAATAATTATTAAAAACAATGTTATTTCTCTAGTACCTGTTTAGTGACATGGAAATGTACTGGGGGGCTGGTAATAACATGCAAACACTTGTTGTATAATTCAATATCCCTGTTGTATAATTAATAAAAACAATGTTATTTCTGTAGTACCAGTTTAATGACATGAAAATGTACTGGGGACTGGTAATAACATGCAGACACCTGTTGTATATTTCAATATCCCTGTTGTATAATTATTAAAAACAATGTTATTTCTCTAGTACCCGTTTAGTGACATGAAAATGTACTGGGGGCTGGTAATAACATGCAAACACCTGTTGTATAATTCAATATCCTGCGTGGCATTAGACAGGGGAGTAGTTTTTTAACATTTGTCATATAGTCTTAATAAGACTTAATATTATAGAGCTACGAACAGGTCGAATATATTTATATATCCGGGTACATTTCGCCTGTAATAAGTTTTTAAAATTAGGTTTCTGTGGAAAATTTTTGGGAAATCAATAAATTTAAACTGGGTAGCAAATACATGTAGACTATAATAATATTTGGACTAAATTTTCTATAATAAAACTAATTACTGCGGACTTCAAATTATCTAGATTTAGATAAAAATTATATAAGCTGACTATTTCTACAAAATGACAATTATTTAGTGTAACTAGACTATAATTAAACTAATTATGATACGCTTTAAATTAGATCAAAAGGCTATGTATAATGTTTCTAATAATAATCTTTAATATAAACCCTTTCGCTGCGAATTACTTTTTGAATTGATATGATTGTGTGTTCAATATTTTGAACATTACATTATAGCCCGTGCGGAATACTTTTATAACTTTATCTGCAATAATTTGCAAATATTGTCAAATTTTCAAAAACCAAAATCTCTATGCGAAGCAAATTTTGTTTGTTTTGTTAATTTGAGTGGACGAACTTTGCGAAATTCTTTTTTTTTATGACAAAATTGGACGAAATGTCCAAATAATTGGGAAATATTGTCAAATTTTCAAAAATCAAAATCGTTATTCGACTCATAATTTGTATTTTTTGTTGATCGAATGGACAAACCTTGCAAAATTCTTTTGTTTTGTGTCAAAACTGGACGAAAACGTCAAAATAATTTGCAAATATTAACAAATTTTGAAAAACCAAAATTTTTATTAGAATCAAATTTTGCTTTTTGTTGATATGCGTGGACAAACTTTGCGAAATACTTTTGTTTTGTTTCAAAATTGGACGAAAATGTCAAAATAATTTTCAAGAATTGCTAAATTTTCAAAAACCAAAATCTCTATGCGAAGCAAATTTTGTTTGTTTTGTTAATTTGAGTGGACGAACTTTGCGAAATTCTTCTTTTATGACAAAATTGGACGAAATGTCCAAATTATTGGGAAATATTGCCAAATTTTTAAAAATCAAAATCGTTATTCGACTTATAATTTGTATTTTTTGTTGATTCGAATGGACAAATCTTGCAAAATTCTTTTGTTTTGTGTCAAAACTGGACGAAAACGTCAAAATAATTTGCAAATATTAGCAAATTTTCAAAAACCAAAATCTTTATTAGAATCAAATTTTACTTTTTGTTGATATGCGTGGACAAACTTTGCGAAATACTTTTGTTTTGTGTCAAAATTGGACGAAAAGGTCAAAATAATTTGCAAGAATTGCTAAATTTTCAAAAACCAAAATCTCTATGCGAAGCAAATTTTGTTTGTTTTGTTAATTTGAGTGGACGAACTTTGCGAAATTCTTTTTTTTTATGACAAAATTGGACGAATTGTCCAAATAATTGGGAAAAATTGCCAAATTTTCAAAAATCAAAATCGTTATTCGACTCATAATTTGTATTTTTTGTTGATTCGAATGGACAAACCTTGCAAAATTCCTTTGTTTTGTGTCAAAACTGGACGAAAACGTCAAAATAATTTGCAAATATTAGCAAATTTTCAAAAACCAAAATCTTTATTAGAATCAAATTTTACTTTTTGTTGATATGCGTGGACAAACTTTGCGAAATACTTTTGTTTTGTGTCAAAATTGGACGAAAAGGTCAAAATAATTTGCAAGAATTGCTAAATTTTCAAAAACCAAAATCTCTATGCGAAGCAAATTTTGTTTGTTTTGTTAATTTGAGTGGACGAACTTTGCGAAATTCTTTTTTTTTATGACAAAATTGGACGAATTGTCCAAATAATTGGGAAAAATTGCCAAATTTTCAAAAATCAAAATCGTTATTCGACTCATAATTTGTATTTTTTGTTGATTCGAATGGACAAACCTTGCAAAATTCTTTTGTTTTGTGTCAAAACTGGACGAAAACGTCAAAATAATTTGCAAATATTAGCAAATTTTCAAAAACCAAAATCTTTATTAGAATCAAATTTTACTTTTTGTTGATATGCGTGGACAAACTTTGCGAAATACTTTTGTTTTGTGTCAAAATTGGACGAAAAGGTCAAAATAATTTGCAAGAATTGCTAAATTTTCAAAAACCAAAATCTCTATGCGAAGCAAATTTTGTTTGTTTTGTTAATTTGAGTGGACGAACTTTGCGAAATTCTTTTTTTTTATGACAAAATTGGACGAATTGTCCAAATAATTGGGAAAAATTGCCAAATTTTCAAAAATCAAAATCGTTATTCGACTCATAATTTGTATTTTTTGTTGATTCGAATGGACAAACCTTGCAAAATTCTTTTGTTTTGTGTCAAAACTGGACGAAAACGTCAAAATAATTTGCAAATATTAGCAAATTTTCAAAAACCAAAATCTTTATTAGAATCAAATTTTACTTTTTGTTGATATGCGTGGACAAACTTTGCGAAATACTTTTGTTTTGTGTCAAAATTGGACGAAAAGGTCAAAATAATTTGCAAGAATTGCTAAATTTTCAAAAACCAAAATCTCTATGCGAAGCAAATTTTGTTTGTTTTGTTAATTTGAGTGGACGAACTTTGCGAAATTCTTTTTTTTTATGACAAAATTGGACGAATTGTCCAAATAATTGGGAAAAATTGCCAAATTTTCAAAAATCAAAATCGTTATTCGACTCATAATTTGTATTTTTTGTTGATTCGAATGGACAAACCTTGCAAAATTCCTTTGTTTTGTGTCAAAACTGGACGAAAACGTCAAAATAATTTGCAAATATTAGCAAATTTTCAAAAACCAAAGTCTTTATTAGAATCAAATTTAGCTTTTTGTTAATATGCGTGGACAAACTTTGCGAAATACTTTTGTTTTGTGTCAAAATTGGACGAAAATGTCAAAATAATTTGCAAGAATTGCTAAATTTTCAAAAACCAAAATCTCTATGCGAAGCATTTTTTTTTTGTTAATTTGAGTGGACAAACTTTAGAAAATTCTTTTGTTTTATGACAAAATTGGACGAAATGTGAAAATAATTTGCAAATATTGCCAAATTTTCAAAAATCAAAATCCCTATTCGACTCATAATTTGTATTTTTTGTTGATTTGAATGGACAAACCTTGCAAAATTCTTTTGTTTTGTGTCAAAACTGGACGAAAGCGTCAAAATAATTTGCAAATATTACCAAATTTTCAAAAACCAAAATCTTTATTAGAATTAAATTTTGCTTTTTTGTTGATTTGAGTGGACAAACTTTGCGAAATACTTTTGTTTTATGTCAAAATTGGACGAAAACGTCAAAATAATTCGCAAAAAATGCCAAATTTTCAAAAACCAAATTCTCTATTCAAAGCATTTTTTTATGATTTGAGTGGACAAATTTTGCAAAACTCATATTTGGAAACTGGAGTAATGACGTCATCGAATTTTGTTTTCCCAGAACCATACATATATTTTTGCATATTTGAAAAAAGCTAATTTTTCTGAATACATTTTGTAATATTTTCCCGTTAAAAAAATTATAAGCAAATTTCTAAAAATAAATTTTTAAATTATTATTTTAAAAGTATTAAATAGTAAAAAAATAGTAAAATATTATAGTAAAATAGTAAAAATTCCCGTATTAGAAATACATTAGATTTTCCTCTCAATTACCGGTATTCCCAACTAAAAAAAAATTAAAATAACGCATTTAACCACAGATTATTAATATACGTTAGTATATATAATCTTAAGTTTTCATTTGTAAAATTAGTTATCTTCTTAAAGTGCCGTACTCTCCGAGAGCTTAGGCAACCTCTCGCGCATACTTGTGGAACGCATCATCGACTAATATGCGAGACCTAGCAGTTTATCTTTTTTTGTTAATATTTTTTTAACGGAAAAAGATAGCATATTTTTTTCTTTACAAAATTTGTTCTGAAAAATTAGCTTTTTTCAAATATGCAAAAATATAGATATGGTTCTGGGAAAACAAAATTCGATAACGGTACTCCAGTTTCCAAATATGGAAAAATATGTAAATTTGGCTTAAAATGGTCCTTACTCAATCCCATTTAAAAACTCTTTTCAATTTTTTTTCTATCGTTTTTCGTTTTCTTATAATAGAACTGAGACATCGAGTTTTGCTCACCCTGAACATTGACCAAGTTTATCACAAAAATATTTAGTTCAATACTATTTATTAGTACAATAATATTTATTAAAGTATAAGAATAGTACTAACTAGGCTTATACGTTACTAGTTCTTCTTCTTCTTGTTGTTCTCGTTAAGGCGCCAGTTTAGGGCTTTGGCATTCTTTTCAATGAGGGTTATCCATCTACTTGATTTTCTTGGCGAGATTTTACAATTTTCCATCCCGATTGCTCTCTAGTCTTCGGTTGTCTACATTTAATCCAATCATAGTCCAAGGCCACATTTTCAGTGTTCGTATAAAGTGTTATTTTCCGAGCTTAGGTAGTAGCCTCACGTCCAATTCCCTTTTCGGAGTGCCTTTTAGCCCGCTCTCCTTCGCACAGACCTCTACCTCCATCCATGCGGGTTTATCACAAAAATATTTAGTTCAATTTAATATTTATACTAGTACTAGCTAGGCTTATACTTTACTAGTACTTCTTCTTCTTCTTGTCGTTACGGCGCCCGTCTAAGGCTTTGGCATTCTTCTCTATGAGGTTTGTCCCTATCTACTTGGTTTCCTTGCAGAGACTCTCCAATTTGTCATCCCGATTGCTCTCGCGCCTTCGGTTGTCTGCGTTTAATCCTATTATAGTCCGAGCCCTCATTTTCAGTGTTCGTAGAAAGTGTTGTTTTCCGTGGTGAGGTATCTAGCCTCACGCCCAACCCCCTATTTCGGAGGACCATTTCGTCCGCTCTCAATCGCCCAGACCTCTGCTTCCTTCCGGGTTTTCACCGCATCTCGGGAGATGTTGGTTTGGTTCCCAAAAGGATCACCTAACATGGAGGTGAGAGTCGGGCTTGAGTAGGAGAGGCGGCTATGCGAAATGTGTCTTGTCGTGCGGTCCGCATGCAATACCCCATTCGATCCCCATTACTAGGTTTATATTTTACTAGTAACAGCTAGGTTTATAGTTTACCAGTATTAACTAGCTTTATACTTTAATAATACTAATAGTACTCGATAGATTTATATTTTACTAGTTCTGGCTAGGTTTGTACTTTACAAATACTACCTGTATACTTTACCAATCATGGCTAGGTTTATACTTTACTAGTCCTAGCTAGGTTTATACTTTACTAGTACTAGTTAGATTTATTCCTTACTAGTACTAGCTAGGTGTATAATTTACTAGTGCTAGCTAGTTTTATACTTTACTAGTACTAGCTAGGTTTATACTTTACTAGTACTAGTTAGATTTATTCCTTACTAATACTAGCTAGGTGTATAATTTACTAGTGCTAGCTAGTTTTATACTTTACTAGTACTAGCTAGGTTTAGATTTTACTAGTTCTAGCTAGATTTATATTTTACCAGTACTGCTTTTGTACATTATACCTTATTAGTTATGGCTTTATACTTTATTTGTTATGGCTAGAATTACACTTTACTAGTACTGGATTTCCTTCAAAGTACTGGAGGGTTTTGAGAAATGCCTCTATGGTCTCAAACCCAATGAAGGGAAACTCCCAATCTACACCTCCACGCGGTGAAGGATGGTAACACTTAGGTGGCTAACGTAGATGGGGACCGAGTGTAGGCCGGGATAAGCCTTCCGCCTGTCTTCTGATAGGTTCAGGGCACCGTCTTGCCCTTGAGGCTAGAAATAGTCTCTAAAGACGGATGAACCAACAATTAATAGGTCAACGGCATAGGATCAGGCAGGCAAGGGGAAACCACCTGATTATTTTCCCATGAGAATAATATTATGGACAGAGACAAAGATAATGTTAGATTGCCATGCGATCCGGCTAGCGACCGGCGCTGTGTTGATTCCGGGCCAACCAGTGTGAAATTAGCTACTGGGCACGGAGATGTGAGCAACCAGGCATCGCGTGCGAAATGTGCTACTGGAAGACAGGACATCCTTCAATTACGGAAACCCATCAATATAGGCACATGGAACGTTCAAGGCTTACTACAAACTGGAAAACTACACATACTAGAAAGAGAACTAGCACGACTCAACGTGCAAATCTGTGGAATATCGGAAACTCATTGGAAGGACAAGGGACATTTTGAAACATCAAATAGTACCGTATATATATATCCGGAGCAGAAAAAACGGGACGCAATGGGGTTGCCTTCATCGTTAATAAAAAAATCAGCAAGTGGGTAAAATCTTACGAAGCAGTAAATGACAGAATACTAGTATTGACCATTCACTCCAAACCAAATAACTGTCACATAATACAAGTATATATGCCAACGACCGAAGCTACGGAAGACGAAGTTGAAGAGATATGCGGCAATATAGAGGATATAATAGCAAAAACACTAAAGAAAGATATACTAATAGTGATGGGCGATATCAATGCTAAAGTAGGTAGGACAGATCTCGATAACCATGTACGCAACTTCATTGGTAATTACGGACTAGGTAATAGAAATGAACGAGGAGAACGTCTGATCCGTTTTGCAGTTGACAATAACCTGGCTATAGCAAACACCCTTTTCAATCATCACCCTCGAAGACTATCGACATGGACAAGTCCCGACGGAAAGCACAAAAACCAAATCGATTATTTTCTAATAGAAACTAGATGGAAAACATCAGTAAGAAACGTGAAGGCAAAACCAGGTGCTGTGTGCGGATCAGACCATAAACTATTATTAGCCTCAATATCCCTCAAACTACGAACACCTAAAACATCAGAAACAAAAAATACTAAATTAGAAACTCCCAAGACAGAAAATTTTCAAGAACATTTAAGAACAACTCAAAGGTATGACACCTCTACAGACCCCAACACTCTATGGATGTCCACGAAGAACTGGATACAAGCTGCAGTAAAATCTTGCACATCCGATAACTTACCAATTAATAAAAAAAAATCACTGGATATCCAATGACACAATAAAATTGATAGACCAAAGAAGATAAATTAACAACTCAAACATGCAAGAAGATGAAAAAACCGGCCAAGTGCGAGTTGTGACTCGCGCACCGAGGGTTCCGTACAAACTTGTAAGTAAGGTATCTTTTTTTGTGGAGGACGTTACAAGCACATTCAGTTAACTTGACAAGTGGCTCTCATAAAATCACGACCATCTTAGTACCGCTGCAAGCATAACCTCAACATGTCGTTGTCGTACGATGGAATTCTACCCTCTATTTTATTACCATACATCCTCCATTCACTATGAGTGTTTAGGGGTTCTGGAACTTCACTATTTGTTTTTACTGCTCAATTTAGCTTGTATACCTATATACCCTGTATAAAGGTATACAGGGTATTTTTTTTTAATAACGCGAATATTTTTAAACTTATTAAAAGAAAACTTTATTTTAGTATTAGACTTATACACTAACTTATATTAAGATGTAACTATTTCTAGATCTAATATAAACTAATATATTAACTATTTCTAGATCTATTTCGATACTCTTAACATTCAGTTGTTGAATTGACTGCTTTTTGGGCAATTGACTACCAAAAAATATAGGGCGAACGTGATTTAAGTATAATATACTTAAATCATATTATCTACAACATGTTATGTAGATTATGTAGATTATAGTATAGTATTATTATGTAGATTATCAACATATTATGTAGATTATAAAGAAAAATTAGACGAAATATAATATATACAGGATGTTACGGGACTTGAGTATGTCGCATGTCGGTTATAAACAAGCAAAATTTAGACATAATATATACCCTGTATATATTATGTATATAGAGGAGATAGAGGATATGTATATAGAGGAGGATTATGTATATATTATGTATATAGAGGAGAGATGTTATGGATATGAAATTTCGGATCTGGATGCGGATACGGATATAGGAATAATGTTATACCGGTTTCGGATACGGTTACGGATAAGAATTTTCTTCGGATAATCTGTTAGTTTCGGATAGTTTCGGTTACGGATATCAGATTTCTAAGGAATGATAAAAGTAGAATGCTAATTTGTAAAAAAATTGATTTTATTTCTATGTTATTATTTGTACTACCTACAATCATATGTCATACAACTAAGTACAACAATATAAGTAGGTACTACAATTATATGTCATATAAGATATATAAGTTATTAATATTTATAAGTTTTATCTACGTAAAAATGCAAAATCATAGTTATAATAAACAAAAACAACATTATTCCTTTTTGTCTATTATATATTTTCTATTAGATATTGAAATATATTTATAGGAATTATTACAACATATCAGTAAAAATTATACGAAATTATTCGAAACTTTTATATCGGATTCGGTTACGGTTACGGATATATTTTTATTTCGGATATCCGATAGTTTCGGTTACGGTTACGGATCTCCATAACATCCCTGATATAGAGCGTACGTGATGAAATGCATAACGAATATAAACAAAGAAATTTCAGTATAAACAGCTTGGTGCCAACACATACTTTTTAACCTTAGGACCTAACTGTATGCAACCCATAGGCTTCTGGAGCCTGACAATACCACTACGACAACATTAGTGTATTGTCATAAGTTTATAATAGTAAATTCGCATTTTTCTTGTAATTAAACTACATATTTACGGTTTTCAGATTTTTCCCTTTACATGTGCTGTAAGACACCGCTTCTTGCCAAATTTCATGATTCTAGGTCAACGGGAAGTACCCTATAGGTTTTGATTCCCTTGTGAAATCGCAAAATATGCTACATAAACGGTCATATCTTTTGATCGCGTTGACTTACAAGTTTGATTTTTTCGCAGCTGAAAGAGACCGTAGACCCGAGTATTTGTTGAAAATTTCAACTTGTTACCTCTACGCGTTCCTGAGAAAATGGTCTTGACAGACAGACAGACGGTCAGACAGACAGACAGACAGACAGACAGACAGACAGACAGACAGACAGACGGACAACAAAGTGATCCTATAAGGGTTCCGTTTTCGGTACGGAACCTTAAAAAGACAAGTAATTAAACATCTTAACAAACGAATCAAACTGGAATGTAGACGGGACAAAAACAACCATTTAAAAAATATATGCACGGAACTACAACACCACGCCCAGCACGGAGAGTCTCGCGATCTGTATGATAAAGTACGATATCTAGCTAGAGAATTTAAACCACGAACAGAAATTATAAAGGACAAAAACGAGAAGGTTATAGTAGATCCAATTATTATAGCGGAAGTATGGAGACAATACTGCAAAGATTTATATAAGTCAGTTAGCCCGACAGCATCCGAAGAACAAGTAACACCACAAGAAAGAGAACCTAGGATCTTAAAATCAGAAGTAGAAAAGGCTATAAAAACACTCCAAAATAGGAAGGCAACTGGGGCAGACGGCATCACAGCTGAAATACTGAAAGCCATGGGACACTACGGAACAGAAGTAATGCACGCGTTATGCTCTAAAATATGGGAAACGGGCAAATGGCCAATGGAATGGTGCGAATCTATATTCATCCCCATCCATAAAAAAGGATCACCAACCGAATGTAATAACTATAGAACAGTAACTCTCATTTCACACGCAAGCAAAATATTACTCCACATCATTAATGAACGCTTGAAAACATTTCTACTCCCACAAATATCGGACGAGCAGAGAGGGTTTATACCAGGTAAAGGTACACGAGAGCAGCTACTCAATGCCCGACAGATCATTGAAAAAACGAGGGAACACAACTTAAAATTATATTTGTGTTTTGTGGACTATACGAAAGCGTTCGACTCAGTGAACTGGTCACTTCTGTGGAAAGTGATGGGTGAAATGGGTGTTCCAACGCATCTGATATTTTTAATTAAGAGACTCTACCAACACAATAACGCCAAGGTCAGAACAGGACAAACAGTGTCCCGAGCTTTTACGATAGAGGCCGGTGTCAGACATGGATGCATACTCTCGCCCCTCCTTTACAACATATATAGCGAATACATCATGAGAAAAGTCCTTAACGATTGGGAAAGTGGAATATCAATCGGAGGAAGAAAAATAAGTAACCTGAGGTATGCGGATGACACCTTGATTATTGCAGCAGACAAAGAACAACTGTTAAACATAATGAACAAATTAGAGAACTATAGTAGAGAATACGGTTTAAAAATCAACAAAACAAAAACCAAAGTAATGATCATCGATCGATACAATGACACATCCAATATCAAAATCGTAGCAAGATATGATGTGGTGGACAAGTTTGTATACCGGGGATCATTGTTAACCAAAGATGGAGGCTGCTCAGAGGAAATAAAGAGAAGTTTGGCAATGGCCAGATCAGCAACAACTAAACTCATAAAAGTATGGAGAGATCAAACCATTACAAAAACAGTGAAAGTAATGCTGGCCAATTCCTTGATCTTCCCAAATGCTGTTTACTCCGCTGAAACATGGACACTAAAGAAAACAGATCGAAAAAGAATTGAAGCCTTCGAATTATGGGTGTATAGACGAATCCTAAGAATGTCATGGGTGGAACACAGAACAAACGCCTCTGTTCTAGAAGAACTAAAAATCAAAAAGCGTCTACTAAACCAAATCAATAGAGCATATCTCAGTTACTTTGGCCACATAGCTAGAAGAACAGGTGAGATGGAAAACCTCTTGATGGAGGGAAAAAGACCTAGAGAACGGGTTCCAATGAGATGGACCGACAGATTAAAAGAAATGACGGGATACTCAATGCACGAAGCAATACATCTAGCACAAAATAGAAACGCATGGAAACAAAAAATTCAAACACATACCGAAAATAGTATCACTACACCCTACAGAGGGTAGAAGGACTGAGAAGAAGTACTATCTAGGTTTATATTTTCCTAGTTCTAGCTAGGTTTATACTTTACCAGTACTGCTTTTATACATTATACCTAACTAGTTATGGCTTTATACTTTACTAGTTATGGCAAGGATTACACTTTACTAGAACTACCTTTTTTTTAAATTTTACTAACCCTAGCTAGGTTTATAATTTACTAGTGCTCCCGAGGTTTATACTTTACTAGAACTAATTCTGCTAGCTTAAGAAGCCAATACCAACATACAATCTAACTAAAATCAAAAATTATTAATTTCATTAATAAAGCTATGTATACATGAAATATAAAAGCTAAATGAAATATGTCATAAAGAGATACAAATAATTTGCTATTCTTTTTAGGCATTAGATTGATTCAAATACTCCTGTATGGTATATGGCTCCAAATTATTGATATGTTCGAAGATTTTTTGTTTAAAGATCCTTATGCCTGGAATTATTTTAAGTTCTTTTGGTAGAGCATTAAACACTTTTATTCCGCTAAATATGGGGCTTCTTTCACTCATCGTCAGTTTGTGATGCGGTGTGTTGTAATATATCTGTTTTGTCTGGTGTTTTGGGCTGCTAGGTATATATTAAATTCACTTCTGTTTTTAAACATAAAAACAAGTAGATCGTGAATATAAATACCTGCAACTGTTAGGATTTTTGCTTTTCTAAATATCCCTCTACAAGATTCCCTGTATTTTAGCTTGTAGATTATTCTCATAGCCTGCTTCTGTGCTTTAAATAGGTCCCTGCAATCTTTACCACTTCCCCAGCATATAACTCCGAAATGCAGGTGTGATTGGAAGTTGGCAAAGTAGACTGTCCTTAGGACTTCTAATCCCACATAGCCTTGCAGAATTCTTAGCGCATATATTGCTTTATTTAATTTTGGCAGCACGCTAGCAATATGGGTAGACCAATCTATGATATTATCCACATGTATTCCTAGGAGTCTAACGGTTTGTTTTATTTCGAAAATCTCTCCTTCTATGTCGATGTTTTTGGGGTATACTTTTAGACTTCTATTGGTTTTAAAGATGATTATGTTTGTTTTCTTTTTGTTCATGATTAGGCGATTTGTATTGAACCAGTTTTTAATAGAAAATATTGCTGACGCTGCGTTACTCTCAATGTCATCGACGGACTGGTTTTCTAGTAAAAGAGTGGTGTTGTCAGCATAATTTATCATTTGGAAGGAATTGTTTGGACATAGATTTGGTAAATCATTTATATAGATAGTAAAAAGAAGAGGTCCCAGGATGCTTACTTGTGGTATCCCCATCTTCACGGTTCTCATTTGTGACCTCGTAGTGGCATTTGATGTCTGTATTTTGGTACATTGCGTCCGGTGAGTTAGGTACGATTTGATCCAATTTAAAGGGATTCCTCTGATTCCACATTTCTCCAGTTTTATTAAAAGAATATTATGATCTACCGTATCATAAGCTTTCGATAGGTCAATCAATAATCCCGATGGAACGGATAGGTTTTCAAGCTGCCTAAAAATATTTGTTATAAACTAGAAACATGCCGTATCTATACTTTTCCCTTTAACAAAGCCGTGTTGGTTATCATTGAGGATATGATGTCGTTGTAGAAAACCTTCTATCCTAGTGCAAAATACCTTCTCAAATATTTTGGCAAAGGATGAGAGGATATTTATGGGTCTATAGTTCTCTAAGTTGTACTTATCTCCGTTTTTGTAGATGGGAATTATTTCTGAGATTTTTAACAGATCTGGAAAGATGCCGCTTGACATAGAGTTGTTAATTATGAACTTTAATTGTACTGCTCTATGTTCAAAAGGATCCTTTATAATATGTATTGGCACCTCATCGTATCCAGTGCTCTTTTTATTTTTCGAAGATTATAACTATATTATACAATTCATTATCTCTTAGAGGATTCGCAAACATTGAGTAATTGAAATGCGACGTTATATTATCTTGGTATGGAGTGTTTGGTAGATTTTTTATTAAAAGTACGGCATTATCCATGAAAATGTACCAACTAGCCATAAAATAATAAAAAACATAAAATAAAAAACTAGCCATAAAATAATACATAATCTCAAACATATCTATATATAATAATAATATATGCTATATATAATAATAATAATGCAGCTCAAATGCTTGTTGAATCTCTAGCATTTCATAATCTCTTTCAATCAAATTCCATTAAAAATTGTTTTGGTGTTATGCTAGACTTGATATTCACGAAAGATAAAGACATTATCACTGTAGAAATTGCTGATGACTGTTTGCTGCCTTGTGATCCATATCATCCAGCCACAGTCTCATCAATTACCTTGAACAAAGATTTCAACGATCTGAAATTTGACAACTCTTATTTCAACTTCAAAAGAGGAGATTACATTGGACTAAACTTCTACTTGTCCACTGTAGACTGGGACAATCAGCTGGGCAGTATAACAGACATCAATAATGCTACAGAAATTTTCTATAATATTTTATATACAGGAATAAACAATTTCATTCCCTATATTCGCTTTAGCAAGCCTAAATTTCCTTGTTGGTTTAACAACGATATGAAATATTTTATATTTGAAAAGAAAAAAGCTCATAAAAGTTATAAAATTAGTAACAGCTGGGATGATTATTTAATTTTTTCTGAACTTCGAAAACAGTAGAAAATAATGAGTAAAGAATGTTATGATAACTATATAAAATGTACGGAAAATAACGTAGGTAGGAATATAAAACATTTCTGGAATTTTGTAAACTATAAAAAGAAAAATCATGGCTTACCAGATACTATGTACTTAGGAGAACAATCATGTACAACAGGAAATGAAATAGCTAACGGCTTCACTTTGGTAATCAGTCTACAAACAGGACACTGCTAATGCAAATTTGTTAGGATTCAAATGTGATAAAACTATAGATATGAGTTCCTGTAATTTCAGCTTGGAAACCATATTGAATAAATTATACCAATTAGACTCCTATAAAGGTCCAGGACCAGATGGAATAGCTCCATTGTTATTGAAGAAATGTAGATTTACCTTGGCAAAACCTTTGTTCCATCTATTTACTTCATCATCGAACTTAGGGGAATTTCCACTTTTGTGGAAATCTAATTTTATCACCCCAATCTTCAAGTCGGGAGATAAAGCAAACATACAAAATTATAGACCAATCACAATTCTGAGTGCAATCCCAAAATTATTAGAGAGTCTGATCTGTGATCAAATAAAAACCCCACTAAACCAAGTTATTATACAAGAGCAGCACGGTTTTTGCATGGGTAAATCAACAACTACAAATTTGTTAACAATAACACAATTTGTTTTGAGTGCCCTGGAACAGAAGCATCAAGTAGATGTAATTTACACAGATTTTTCCAAAGCATTCGACACAGTTAATCATATTGTCTTGCTTCAGAAATTAGAAGCGATAGGGTTTCATGGAAACTTACAGAACTGGTTCGCAAGCTATCTTTGAGACAGAAATCAATATGTAAAAGTCGTTTCACATCGGAGGAGATTCACGTCACTTCAGAGTACCACAGGGAAGCCATCTGGGCCCCTTCTTGTTCAATATATTCATCAATGATATTGAAGGAATAATTAAACATTCAAAATTTTTGCTGTTCGCAGATGATCTTAAAATCTTTAGCCATGTCAACAACGAACAAGATTGTGAAAATGTTCAAAAGGACCTTACTTCAATTGTCAAATGGTGCACTGAAAATTACATGGAGTTGAATGTAAACAAATGCAATGTTATGTCTTTTTATCGATCACTTGAACATATTGAATTTGGGTATAATATTGAAGGTGAACCTCTCACAAGAGCAAACTTTGTTCGGGATCTCGGTCTTCTTTTTGACACCAAGATTAATTCATCTCCACTTTGAGCAGGTTGTCAATAAGGCGACAAAAATGCTGGGCTTTGTGTGCAGGACCACAAGAGAATTCACTAATGTCGATTCCATAAAAACTCTTTATTATTCTTTGGTTAGATCAATATTGGAGTATTGTTCATGTGTATGGTCACCAACATATGAAATCCATATAAATAATATAGAAAAAACTCAGAACAAATTTTTGAGATATTTAGCCTATAAATTGAATAATACCTTTAATTCAAAACTCACTGAGAGAAGTTTGCAATACAACAAAAATAGAGAAACTCAGCACTCGTAGAGTTTATGCAGACATTAGATTTCTGCATAAGATTTTGAACTATAATGCTGATTGTCCACATCTCCTGTCCTTAATTGGCCTACATGTTCCATCTAGAGTAACTCGAAACACTCAGACTTTTGCAATTGATTTCCACAGATGCAATTATGGAAAACATTCACCATTAGCCAGAATTATATCGAACGCTAACAAAATTCAAGTGGATTTTTTTAATATCTCCGAAAGTAGCTTGAAACGAAGATTGCCGTCGCTTCTTAATTTGTAAATAAAAATAAAAAAAAAAAAAACATTATGTTCATTCGTATAGTTTTTAGGTTTACCCTTATTTATAAGTATTCATGTATCATATACCTTTATAAAAACATATTTTTGAATTGGGTGCTACCCGTAAATAAATAAATATCTAATATAATACATAATATATGTTCAATATAATACATAATCCCAAAATCATAAACATATCTCATATTATACTGTTTGGTTATATGAGTTTAATTTTATCGATTAATATCTATCATTATTACAATATATTTTATGGCTTTTAACTTTACAAGTTATGGTTAGTGTTATACTTTACTAGTGCCTACCTAGATTCTATAATTGACTAGTCCTAGCTAGGTTTATATTTGACTAGTCTAGACTATCTAACTAGTAAAATGTGATTAGCAAATATTGACAAATTTTCAAAAAATCTCTTAATAATTCTAATAATTTCTATTTTATGTTGATTTGAATGGACACACCTTGCAAAATTCTTTTGTTTTGTGTCAAAATTGGATGAAAACGTCAAAATAATTTGCATTTTTTTTTGTTAAAATTGTTTATTCAAAATTTTGCGAAATTGAGGAAACTTCGTTAGAATTTGTTTTACATAACTTTGAGTGGACAAACTTTGCAAAATACTTTTGTTTTATGTCAAAATTGGACGAAAACGTCAAAATCCGTAAAAAAACGTCAAAAGCCCGTCTCGGCCTGGGCTGAGCCGGACTGTGTCGAGCCTGGAGACTGTAATTTACACGTCGTTTATAAACTACCTGCCGTCCACATATCCGTCTTTTTTTAAATTCTTATAAATCTATCTCTTTGTATCTTAAAACAGACAAGACTAGATACACAAGATTAGACAGACAAGACTACACAGACAAGACTAGACAGACAAGACTAGACAGACAAGACTAGACAGACAAGACTAGACAGACAAGACTAGACAGACAAGACTAGAGAGACAAGACTAGAGAGACAAGACTAGACAGACAAGACTAGACAGACAAGACTAGACACACAAGACTAGACAGACAAGACTAGACAGACAAGACTAGACAGACAAGACTAGACAGACAAGACTAGACAGACAAGACTAGAGAGACAAGACTAGAGAGACAAGACTAGACAGACAAGACTAGACAGACAAGACTAGACAGACAAGACTAGACAGACAAGACTAGACAGACAAGACTAGACAGACTAGAGAGATAAGACTAGACAGACAAGACTAGACAGACAAGACTAGACAGACAAGACTAGACAGACAAGACTAGACAGACAAGACTAGACAGACAAGACTAGACAGACAAGACTAGACAGACAAGACTAGACAGACAAGACTAGACAGACAAGACTAGACAGACAAGACTAGACAGACAAGACTAGACAGACAAGACTAGACAGACAAGACTAGACAGACAAGACTAGACAGACAAGACTAGACAGACAAGACTAGACAGACAAGACTAGACAGACAAGACTAGACAGACAAGACTAGACAGATAAGACTAGATGGACAAGACTCTCATTAAATATAGTGGTTCGGGGGAAGCTCTCACTAAACCCCCTATTCCACTTTGGCTTTTTAGTATGCGCCACCCCGGTATCGCATATTTTGCATTCATTCAGGGTGGGCAGCCCAGACGGTTAATGAAAACCCCCCTAGTTGTTGTCTCCCCGACCAGGATTCGAACCCGGGTCTCCTGCATTTAAAGGCGGGTATGTTGTCAACTACACCACCGAGGAGGACAGACGGACAAGACTAAACGCACAAGACTAGACATACAAGACTAGACAGATAAGACTAGATGGACAAGACTCTCACTAAATATAGTGGTTCGGGGGAAGCTCTCACTAAACCTCCTATTCCACTTTGGCTTTTTAGTATGCGCCACCCCGGTATCGCATATTTTGCATTCATTCAGGGTGGGCAGCCCAGACGGTTAATGAAAACCCCCCTAGTTGTTGTCTCCCCGACCAGGATTCGAACCCGGGTCTCCTGCATTTAAAGGCGGGTATGTTGTCAACTACACCACCGAGGAGGACAGACGGACAAGACTAGACAGACAAGACTAGACAGACAAGACTAGACAGACAAGACTAGACACACAAGACTTTTTTAAAAGTGGTTCGGGGGAAGCTCTCACTAAATACCCTATTCTACCTTGGCTTTAGTATGCGCCACCCTGGTATCGCATATTTTGCATTCATTCAGGGTGGGCAGCCCGGACGGTTTATTGAAAAACCGCCCTAGTTGTTGTCTCCCTGACCAGGAATCGAACCCGGGTCTCCCGCATTGAAAGGTGGGTATGTAGACAGACAAGACTAGACAGACAAGACTAGAGAGACAAGACTAGACAGACAAGACTAGACAGACAAGACTAGACAGACAACACTAGACCGACAACACTAGACAGACAAGACTAGACAGACAAGACTAGACAGACAAGACTAGACATATAAGACTAGATGGACAAGACTCTCATTAAATATAGTGGTTCGGGGGAAGCTCTCACTAAACCCCCTATTCCACTTTGGCTTTTTAGTATGTGCCACACCGGTATCGCATATTTTGCATTCATTCAGGGTGGGCAGCCCTGCGGTTAATGAAAACCCCCCTAGTTGTTGTCTCCCCAACCAGGATTCGAACCTGGGTCTCCTGCATTTAAAGGCGAGTATGTTGTCAACTACACCACCGAGGAGGACAGACGGACAAGACTAGACAGACAAGACTAGATGGACAAGACTAGTAATTGATCCTAATTTGTGTTAAAAAAATATCATCCTTATTGAAAAACCGTTTAGTTTGAATCTAAGGTTGTGGGTCTAAAGGCAGAGTCAATCTAGATATTTGAATGTCTGTGGTAAAATAAAAATATAAATCTAGATGACATTGAAAGATAATAAACAAATTTGGTGAATGTCAGAGAAAAAAAAAGTTAAATTCTATTTATAAAATGGGTTTTGTTGAATGGAGGTTAAAACTGTAAAAGCGGAATAAATTATAACGAAATAGTCCTTTGTTTGAGTGGACGATATGTTAAAAGCTTCGTTGAAAAATGATTAAATTAGGGCCAAAAACTCACTGGAAAACGTTTCGAGTGCCATAACAAGAATTCTGTTTTTTGTTTGCCAATAAAACGCGAAAAAAAAATTAAAATAATCGGTGCGTATTGGCAACAATGCAACTCGTAAATGACTGAGAGGAAAACGGTCAATATGGCGGTGTCACGAAAAAAAAATTAACCGTTTCCGATTAAAATTCCCTTTTTGGTTTTCGTTACCTTGTTTAGGTCCGCGACGACTTCCTTCTGGTTCTTTTTGTTAATCGACGCAACTAAATAACTGATCTGCGAGAAAGTAAAAGACAACGAGTCCAGGTTCATAGTTCCATGAACACGGCCTCGAAAGCTTCAAATGCGTTTGAAGCTTTCTCAGGTATCCACGGGTCCTTTAGCCGGAAAGTCTTTCGAGGAATGGATTGATGGCGACATTTGCAATGGCCCAAGACCATCGTCGGATCGTTCATTAGGCACCACCAGGTCCACAAACACAATTATCACACACTCATTTTTCTCGGCCTCTCTTCCTTCTCTACTACTCGCTCTTTCGCTACTGTCAAACGCGCTCTTCCTCTCTGCTCCGTTCTTTCTCTCGCCACGACAAACACATGGACTGAATTTTAGGACTGCTGACTCGACACCAACGCGCCTGCGTCAACCGTTACAGCATTGTCACGTTTACACATTTTACACCATCCATTACGATTTTTCAATTAAATTAACTCGTACAATAAAACATAATTGATTTTTTAACATTTATTCCAATATAATCTCTACTTTGACAATCAATTAAATCTTAATATTTTCGCTTCTTTATACAATTAACTTTGCTAATTGTAGAATAACAAGTTTAAATTTAACCTAATATAGACAAGCTGAAACTTGATATTTCTGATATTTCACTGATATTTCAAATTTTAAAGCATTAAACTCTATATATACATATATACACACACACATATATATATATATATATATATATATATATATATATATATATATATATCATCATCATTTCCTTTACTCCTCATGGGAGCATAGGGCATCAACAAACGCTCTCCATCTGATTCTTTTCTGAGCCAGGGCCTTTACCTCGCGCCACTCCTTTCCGCTTGCCCTGGCTTCCTGTACGACTGTCCTCCGCCACGTGATTTTTGGGCGGCCTCTCTTTCTTGAACCTTGGGGGTTCCAGTCAAGAGCTTCTTTTGCAATATCCCCCTCCGGCCTTCTAAGTGTGTGTCCGATCCATTTCCACTTCCTTCTTCTTATTTGGGTTTCAAGACGCTCCATATTTGCTTTTTTCCAAAGTTCAATATTTGCTATGGTATTGGGCCAAAATAATTTAAGTATTCTTCTCAGACACTTGTTCGTGAATACCTGAAGTTGTGATACTATGGTGGTAGTCACTTTCCACGTTTCGCTACTGTAAAGAAGAACTGATACTACATTAGAATATATATATATATATATATATATATATATATATATATATATATATATATATATATATATATAAGCACGGACAAAGCGCTTTCAATTATTATGCGATTTAGCATTTTTACGTCGCTGTAGAGATACAGACATAACACCCGTCTGTATGAGGCTGTCACACCAAAATCCGACAGCCAGGTCAAACAAAACACTACACAACGCAAGCCAAGCTTTACTTCGGGACGAAATCCAAACCAAACGACAGAAACTTGACAGCATCAGTCAAAATATCCTAACAACCCACATAGCTCTAACCACTACGCTACACCCTCTCCTCTGGCAACAGATAGACTTAATATCTAACAACAGAGCCGAACAGAATAGATTATTAATTACCAATAGACAGAAAGAAAAATACAACCTTCTCAGACGGAGACAAAAACCTGCACCAAAACCACTCAACATCGACAAAGTGGTTTACAATCTTTAAGACCAGCCCCTAGACGATCCTACCAAAACCGTACTGGCCAAGCGTTTTAACTTTGCAATAGCACCAACTCGCCTTCCCAAAGAAGACATAATCACTGTTGTCGAGACAGCTATTTCACAATCTTATACTTCACTATCTTATACCAAGGGAGAAATCTTCACGGTGTCCCAAGATATATGGTTTACCAAAGATCCACAAAGATGGAGCCCCACTACGACCAATAGTAAGCTCCGTTGGTTCACCGGTCCAACTCCTTGCGCTACATTTAGCAAAATGTTTACAACCTTATGCCGAAGATTGTGATTCCTATGTCCGCAATGCTAAACACTTCATAGACATACTGAAAAACCACCAACTCCAGCCCGGCTCACCTCCTTGTGAGCTTTGACATTGTATCCTTATTCACAAAAGTACTGGTCCCTGAGGCCTTAAACATCATAAGATCAAAATTAAAACCAGAAAAGTATGTATCAGATCTGGCAGAACATTGTTTAAAGAATACATACTTTAGGTACGATGGTCAAATATACAAACAAGTCCTAGGAGCACCAATGGGTTCACCTCTATCCCCAGTAATAGCCAACATATTTCTTACAGATTTTGAGGAAAAGGCAATCTCATCAGCCACACTTAAACCTACACTCTGGTTAAGATATGTTGACGACACATTTGTAATCTGGCCCCACGGCAGACCAGAACTGGACAAATTCCTTACCCATCTTAACTCCCAACACGACAAAATTAAATTCACAATGGAGATAGAAAACCATTCCGACTTCCTTTCTTGGATGTTTTGGTACAGAAGAATCCTGACGGCACCTTGAGTCACACTGTGTACCGGAAACCAACCCATACAGACAGATATCTGAACGCTTCTTCGCACCATCATCCCAAACAACTAGCATCTGTAGTCAACACTCTTACCACCCGATCCAAAAGACTAGCCAACCAGCTTAACTTACCGAAAGAATTGAGGAACTTACGAGAAACTCTTTCTTCAAATGGATATCCAAACAGCTTAATATCCAGAGCTTTCCGTCGTACAGAGAACAGTAGCCAAAGAACTGAAGAACGCCAGAAACCTGTCAGCACAGCATACCTACCATATGTTCATGGATCAACTGACAAAATCGCCAGAATCCTTAAAAGACACAACATCGACACCATTTTCAAACCTAACCAGAAAATATCCTCCATGCTACGCAGCGTTAAAGACACCATCCCGTTAGAATCCCATGGAATTTACGAAATACCTTGCGGAACATATGAACGAACCTACATTGGACGTACCAATAGAAAAATATCTACTAGGATTCAAGAACATGTAGTTTCAGTCAGACACAGAGACAAAGTTTCATCGGCACTTGTCCTACACACAAACACCGGTCACTGGATGGACTTTAGAAATTCAAGGACTCTTGCACAGATTATTCACGAAATGTCACGAGTATACAGAGAAGCCATAGAGATAGAAAAACGAGACTACTGCATGAACACGAGAGACGATTCCTTGAGACTGCCCCCAGCATGGCGACCGATCAGATCCACCTTCAAAATGCAATCCCAGACACCCCAGACTCATGTACGACCAACAAGACAAACAAACAACCGAACCGAAGCACCGCACACAACGCGCATGACCCGAAGCCAGACAGTTATAAGTAGTCGCATCGCACGAACGAGCTCTCGTCCAACCTCTCTATCACACTAAACTCCGGAGACTCCGCCATAGCCCTCTTCCTTGATATCCACCGGGCCTTCGACACTGTGTGGCACGATGGCCTGATAGCTAAACTCCACAAATTACAGGTCCCACTATCACTAGTCCGTCTAGTAAAGAGCTTTCTCTCCAACCGCTCGTGCCGCGTCAAAGTGTCCAATTCCCTGTCTCTCCCCTTTACGCCCGTAGCGGACGTCCCAGAAGGCTCCTCCCTGTCCCCCCTGCTATTCAACCTATTCTGTCACGACATCCCTTTACCGACCAATTCTCGCTGCCACATCCAACAATTCGCAGATGACACCGTCTTCTGGTCCTGCCACCGAAACCCCTCAATCTCGGCAACCGTCCTAAACAAATTCATTGACAAAATCGAAATCTGGATGAACCTCTGGCGCATCCAGATTAATCCCCAAAAATCCCAACTGATCCATTTCCGTCACAAAAACCTCTCCAAATGTATTGCCGAAAAGCAATATTCAATAAACCTCTACGGCCAACCCCTGATACCCCAACCATCAATAACGTACCTTGGCACGATCTTCACCCAGTCCCTAAGCCCAGTACCCAACATCAGACACTGTCTCCATAGAATGAGGTCCAGGCTAAACCTTCTCTTCTGCCTCCGCACCCGAGTAGGGGGTTGTTCATCAAACACCCTACTCTACACGTACAAAACCTTTGTTCGCCCAGTCCTCGACTATCAAATGACAGCCCTTGCCCTCTGCAACAAAAATCATATTGAACCCCTCCTCAGTTTTGAAAGAAACTGCCTTCGACGGATATACCGTCTAAACTACAAGTTCCCAACTATATTACTCGAAGAACTAGTAAATTTCGACCTATACCATACTCGACTCCACACCCTCCAGGAAAAACTCGCCTCCCGCATCATCTCCCAAGAACCCCCAATTTTCGACATCTTTAAGTCCCCTCCTGTTGAAATACACAGAAGAAAGCCCAAAAATAAACTCCCCATCCCCTATCTAGTGCTTCTGTCCCGACTGAAAGATGACCTTTCTCCAAACCTAGAACTAATTCTAGACACAGTCCCTGATATGTTTAAATTACCCCAAAACACTAGAACACACCAAGACCCTAGACGAAAAGAACCGACCAACAGTGCCCCCCTCCTTCTGACGTTTTCTCGCGCCGCCTAGGTGATGTTGACTGACTTGCCGCCCGACTGCTGCCTATCCACCTCTTTGGCTGAAAAGGAAATTGCATTTCCTACAACAGCCGTCCCCCCCCCCCTGGCGGGGACACTTATTCAACATGCATGAACGAGCTCTTAGTATGCGTCTAACGGTTGACACGCACGGACGCATATATCTCTTGAGAATGGCGAATGTTAGATCGCCGAAACGTCGAGAATCCGGTTCTTTTCAGAACCAACCCTCAACATCAACGCGAAATCCCCGAGAAAACAATACAACTCAACAACAATAATATATATATATATATATATATATATATATATATATATATATATATATATATATATATTTATTTATTTATCAGATTGTAAAACAAAACCTACTTTTTCCTCTTACAATTTCGCTTCATGTTTTTCACACTCCAACTGGTCATTTAATACGCAAATTCGAAACGTGCGCTTTATATCGATTTAAAGCCAATTTCATACAGATTAACTGCTTCTGTTGTGGGACCATCAGCGACGTCATGTTGGCCCTCACCCTTATCGCCTTCACCTGCTGCTTCAGATTCACCACCTCGTTGTACAGCGACATCACCATTTGGATCTCCTCCTCCTTATCGTTCAACTTCTTCTCCAACAGCTCCAAATTCTTCAAGTGTTCCGCATCCAACTGATGATCCAAATCCACGTCTTTCGTCAGCTCATCATACTTACTACAAACAAATGTTAGAAATTTGAACTTTTAGCCTTAACGCGCGTTCTTACTCGGAAAGTTGCGCAAATTCCGCGTGGAGATTCACCTACACACCTTTTCTTTGTCTTGCAACAGTATATTACTATCCACCTTGGTGTTGGTCAAGGATTGGATCGGAGAATCTTTCTTCTACCATCGTTGTATTGCGCATAAACCGACTTGATGTGCTTATATTTCTGGTTACTCCTCGCCATAATCCGCCATAATCTTCCACGAGTACTAAACAATCAAACCTGGATTAGCATAAATCTAACTATAGTTCATTTTCTTAAGAATGCAGTATAGGGAAGATATAGAGAAGACTCTGATTGGCTTAAATCGAGGAGAAGTTCACACCGACGATATTTACTTCTCCATCTCAACCTATTTCTCTCTTTCTTTTCACATACATTTGCAGCTGTTAGTTGTCAATGGCTGCCATGTCAATTCACAATTATCATCTGATCGGTTTGTATCATAAATTTTTTTTTCGTTTTTTTCCAATTATTTGTTTGTATTTTATTAGTATTGTTGCCATTTCGAGTATTTAATCAATAATAATAAGATATTCAATGAAACCATTAATAAATTACTAATTTTATATTCAAGTAACTATATTTGAATTTAGCGCCAAATTTTGTAACTAGATTGAACATTTGTCATAGTGTAAATCAGGTTTCTAGTTACTGCATTCTTAAAAAAATGGATTATAATTGTTAGAAACTTGTACCTGACTTTGACATCCTGGGAATGGAGTGCCCACGCATCTGTGCTCCGACTGATGATACTTATTGAGAATCTATTGAATTTCTTGTTTCCTTGTTGAATACTTGTTTCGCGACGTAGGTGCAATGCATCTGCATAATAAAATGTATAAACATTTATACATTTACATACATATACACTCATACATATACATTCATATACACTCATACATATACATTCATATACACTCATACATATACATTCATATACACTCATACATATACATTCATAAACATATATACATTTACATACATATACACTTATACATATACATTTACATACACATACACTCGTACATATATATGTATACATTTACATACATGGGTTCAAACCCCCCCGAAATATGCAAACCCGTTAAAATTGGTGCATTTCTGTTACTGTATTTTGCTTAAAACGCCGCCCTGCCCATGCCGGCGCCCCCTGGTAACATTGTCCCATCAGACAGTGGCCAATCCTTCCGCCACCGGGAGTGTGCAAATAGCAAAGTCGGGAGTGTTAATTTCGCGGAAAGTCAAATCGTTAATTGCCGAAAACTTTTGCAGTGCGCGAGTGTAAAGTCGGGAGTGTTAGTTCCGCGTGAAATAAAATGTTTAGGGAAAGTATCCGTAAAACTTTGCAAATAAATTGTGCCGTAAACAAAGACAAAGTGTTAGATTCGCGAGTAAACAAACAAAAACCGTGGTTAGGGTAGTGATGGATCCTGTCAATGGCTGGTGGATATGGTTGGGGGAGCGGCGCAGACTGCAGGAGACGCCTGTAGAGCAGGAAGGACGCCTGCTGCTCAGGGTCTCAGAAAAGTGCAGGCTACCGTCCACTGTACAAAGGTAGGTCCTGCAAGAGATTGAGCACCAAGATGCCAAGCAGTGAGTGAGTTTTGCAATTTATTAATCGCGGTCGCGAGTGCTCCGATAGGACTTTGGCGCTCAAGATTCGGATTGGGTTTTGAGTGGTCGAAGTTCTCGAACGTCCGAGGATAACTTAAATGGCTGTTTAGGCCAATCTGGAAGATGGAATTTGAAAAGGTCATTTTGGTTTTTGATTGAATATGCGGTGAAGTTAAGGGCACAGGTGGGCACAGTTAATCGAAAAGTTAACTTCGTAAATCATTAAAGCGTTAAAATTTTGAAAATTTAACGCAAGTTAAAGTTAACCGTTAAAAGTTAACCATCCAAAACGTATACTGCTTTTGGTACCTTTTGGGATGGGATACATTGATAAATATAACAAAAACAAGTAGATGGATTAAGTGATTTAATTATTACAAGCGACAGAAGCGGCTTCAAGAAAGATTACGTCAAGTAATCTTTTAACAGGTTGAGGTGAAAACAAAAACAAATCGCTTCTACTGCTAATGCTATCTGCACCAAACTTCAGAAGAATTCAAATTCACAGCACTTAAAGAGGCTTTTACTTTTTCTACAAACAGCAACTATTTGGATGCATGCGTCTTTTTCACATGTTGCTTAAGATTATTAAGACTAGACATGCGAGCCACTAGTGCAGAAACTTTAGGCAAACACAGTTTGCATTCATAAATCATCTTCTGCTCTCTAAGTTTTAATTGGAATATAAAGTAATCACTCAAGCGTGGCGAAGGATTCAGTTTCATTTTCAGAGCTTTGCGTACTTTAAGTACAAGTAGTGGTGTTCATGATGTAAACTTGTAAATGTTACACCATCAACTATTTCCACCCACTACCAACACAAACGAAAAAGATAAATAAATGAAGAATTAAAAAAGTCAGGTTATAATAACTGGTCGTATTCACACTTACAGAGCAAATAATCAAGAGGGTCGCTTTATTTTTTTCGTCACTGGATTTTTGCTCTTTTGAATAACAGCGCTGCGCCGCGCGGGTGTGCCCACTTTGCTCTTTTGAGAATGTCAACAAATGTCATCAAACAACCAATGTAACGGACTAAAGTTAACGGAAATTCAATTTAACGGAAGTTAACAAGAGCGTTAAATTTTTTGAAAGTTAACTTAAAAGTTAATCCGTTAAGCATTTTTAATTATATAAAACATTGAAAATTGGCAAATAATGCAGCTCTGAAATCACCTTACTGCAGCCGGTCCCAAGCCCGGATAAAAGAGGAGGGTTGAGCGGAGGGTTAACTACCCACCCTCGGAAAAAAGAAACTAGTTATGAAAACTGCAACTTTGCCTCGGAACCGGACAGACAAACACAAAAAACGACAAATGCAATGTAAAAGGACCATGAATATTGGAACTTGGAATGTCCAGAGTTGGTACAGACCTGGAGCTGCTATAAATGCTGTGGAACAACTGGAAAACATAGGAATGGATATAACAGCCGTCCAAGAAATAAGATGGCCAGACGATGGAAATATAAAAATAAGTAAATCCACCATCTTCTTCAGCGGTAACAAAAACGGAAGACATGAATTTGGAACGGGCTTTGTGATTAGAGACAACCTAGTACAGAATATACTAAATTTTAAACCTACAAATGAAAGGATATGCTACATACGAATGAAGGGAGAGCGATACAAAATTTCGATTATCTCAGCGCATGCACCAACGGAAGAGAAGGATGAAGATATCAAGGATGACTTCTACGATGCCCTAGAAAGAGAGATAGATACGATGCCCAAACAGGATATGCGCATACTCTGCGGGGACTTTAATGCTAAAATAGGCAAAGAGCCCAGCCTATACCCCACAATAGGTAAACACAGCCTACACAATATATCCAACGACAATGGCTTAAGACTCACAGAAACTGCAGCAGCTAATAATATGCTAATAAAGTCAACCATGTTTCCGCATAAAGACATCCATAAGCAAACCTGGGTCTCAAACGACCATATTACACGCAACCAAATTGACCACATCATTGTAGATGCCCGTCATGGCAACAATATTATAGACGTAAGAAGCCTGAGAGGAATAGACGGAGACACAGATCATTACTTAGTCAGAGCAAAAGTCAAGTCCAGAATATCTAGCCACAAATACAATAAAACAACAATAAACCCACAATGGAACATGGACGAAATACACAATGCAGAGAAACAACAAAACTATAGAGAACAACTTGAACAAACCTTGAACTCTGAAAGAGAAGACAATGATATAGAACAGCTATGGGAAGCGACTGCCGAAATAATAACCAAGACAGCTGACAAGATCTTTGGAAGGAGTAAGCAGAAGAGGGCAAAAACATGGTATGACGAGGAATGTCGGAAACAACTGGAAAAAAGACAAACAGTAAGAAAGACTTGGATACAACTGCAAACAGACCAAAGTAAAAAGGAATATGACGACTGTCGAAAAGAAACAAGAAAAATAATACGCACAAAGAAAAGAAACTACGAACAACAAAAATATGAAACTATGGAGAGAGACCGGCCCAAACCAGGCTCCAGAGAATTCTACAAAGCAATTTCCTCTGAGAAAAGAGGGCATAGAGCCAATTCCATCCACACACTGAGAGACAACCAAGGCCGTATGATAATCGACGGTAAAGAAATAACTGAAGAATGGAAAAAGTATTTTAGAGACCTTTTAAACATCATACAGAAAGAACAGCACAAAGAAGAGATCTATATCACAGCGGACATGCCCGTCAAAAATCCTTCCTTTGAAGAAACCCAAAAGGCCTTAAATAAGCTGAAAAATCACAAAGCGCCGGGCACGGACGAGATACCAGCAGAACTTCTGAAATATGGGGGAGACGCACTACATCGCCAAATCCACCAGCTAATAACGCACATATGGTTAGAAGAAAGGATACCAGCACGATGGAAGGAAAACATAATAGTGCCCATCCACAAAAAATAGTAGACTAATCCCTTATGCTGAAAATGTCCTAGGCGAATATCAAGCCGGGTTTAGGGCAAACAGATCAACAATAGATCAACTATTCACGCTGAGACAACTTCTAGAAAAGGGATGGGAGTATAACAAACCCATACACAATCTTTTCATAGACTTTCGACAGGCATATGATAGCGTAGAAAGAAGCCAAGTATTGAATGCCATGGCGGAGTTCTCAATACCAAAGAAACTCATTCGGATGACCAAAGTCTGTATGGAGGGTGGAATATCTAAAGTACGTGTAAATAATAAACTGTCTGGCAGCTTTGAAATCAACAGTGGACTTAAACAGGGTGATGCGTTATCTCCACTACTATTCAACCTTGTATTAGAGAAAGCCATGAGGTCGGCCGAAATAAAAACAGAATTGCTATCGGGTCAAGGTCCCAAAGTGTTACTCGCATATGCAGATGACATAGATCTCGTTGGAGACTCCATTCTATCCACGAAAGACATTTTCAACAAAGTGGAAGGAGCAACAAGTGAAGTAGGGCTGAAGATTAATGAAGAGAAAACAAAATATATGTGTATAAATAGAACGACACGAGGAGACAGAATAGGACAAAATATGTCGATCAACACCTTTAATTTCGAAAGAGTACAACGTTTTAAGTATCTGGGGGCCGTAATCACAGCGGACAACGATGTTACCGAAGAAATAAAAGACAGAATCCAATCTGCAAACCGCTGTCTATTTGCACTGAATAAGCTCATAAAATCAAAAAATCTCACAAGAAGTTCAAAGATCAAAATCTATAAATCCATCGTCAGACCTGTAATAACATACGGATGCGAAACGTGGACCATGACCAAAGCAAACGAAGAAAAGCTCAGACGCTTTGAACGAAAAATACTTCCTCAGCACCTCACCATGACATCACAGACCAGTATAAGATTAGAACCAATATCGAATTAAAAGCACTCTACAACGACACCGATATTGTCCAAGAAATTAAATCACAGCGACTAAGATGGGCAGGCCACGTGCACAGACTGCATAACGAAAGACTTGTAAAACTGGTATAGGAGGAGATTCCCACAGGCAAGAGACCGCTCGGACGTCCCAGAATGCGATGGAGAGATAACATCCAAGCAGATCTCCGGAAAATGAACATTCCATTTGACCCTAGGTTGATGGAAGACCGAACAAATTGGAAAAAAGTTGTACAGTCAGCCAAGACCCACCCAGGGTTGTAGCGCTACGTGATGATGATGATGTTAAGCATTTTGTTAACTTCGTTAATTAACGATTAACGGATTAACGAGTTAATGCCCATCTATGGTTAAGGACATACTTTTTTCGTGATTTTGCCATATTTCGAAACAGTTTTTGCATCACAAGTGTGTGTATTACAGCAATTCATTCACTACAAGAATTAGTTCAAAAAAATCAATTTTATTTACAACTATTTATTAGTCAGATTAAAAACATCATGGAGACTGGTATAATTATTGAAATTGAAGATGGTAGTTATGTCACCTACTATTGTAAGATTTTCTGTTTTCCTGTGGATTCCGTTGCTCGAGCGAACATGCAAAACCACGTTCATTTCAATGGATTGTATGGATGTAGTTGGTGTTACATTAAAGGCCAAAGTATATCACATTGCGTGAGATTTCTCATAACGGATGAAGATTTTCCATTACGTACGCATAAATTTTTTTTGAAAAACTTAAAACAACAGAGGAGAGATTTAAAAAATCTACCAAAAACTAAAAAAAAATTTCAATATAGTGTAAAAGGCGTAAAAGGATCGAGTGTTTTAGCATCACTATCTGGCTTCGATTGTGTATGGGGATATTCTTATGACTACATGCATGGTGTTCTATTAGGAGTTATGCGTCAATTATGGGTCAAGTGGATTACTGATTTTCTCAGTGCTGTCGAGATTAAAATTATAAATGCGCGCTTGCTTTAAATAATGCCACCAAATGATTTTCATCGTAAGCCACGTGTGTTTTTTCACTGAGGGTTCCGTACCAACTTGTAAGTTAGGTATCTTTATGAGGACCTAACTGTATGCAACCCATATGCTTTTAGTGCCTGACAATACCACGCAACACATTAGTGTATTTTCATAAGTTTCTAATAGTAAATTCGCATTTTTCCTGTAATTAAACTACATATTTACGGTTTTCAGATTTTTCCCTTTACATGTGCTGTAAGACACCGCTTTTTGCCAAATTTCATAATTCTAGGTCAACGGGAAGTACCCTATAGGTTTTGATTCCCTTGTGAAATCGCAAAATATGCGACATAAACGGTCATATCTTTTGATCGCGTTGACTTACAAGTTTGATTTTTTCACAGCTGAAAGAGACCGCAGACCCGAGTATTTGATACAAATTTCAACTTGTTACCTCTACGCGTTCCTGAGAAAAATGGTCTTGACAGACAAACAGACGGACGGACAGACAGACGCACAGACAGACAGACAGGCGGACAGACAGACAGGCGGACAGACAGACAGGCGGACAGACAGGCGGACAGACAGACAGACAGACAGACGGACAACAAAGTGATCCTATAAGGGTTCCGTTTTCGGTGCGGAACCCTAAAAAGCATCATGAATCAAATAGCTACAAGTACATTACGTCGGAATGGGTTCCTCAGCTATTTATCCACAACAAAAGGGAAAAATGCGTGGAACTTTTGTAAAAATATAATTAATAAACGACGGAAAATAGCCTTAAATATTGTTCGTGATAAGAATGACACAATATTGATAAGTGACAATCAGGTTCCATTACTCAACAATGGTGCCGGAAAATATAATCGATGTATTTATAAAGGAATTGTATATCACAGCATGGAATACAATAAACCTAAGAGGACAGATAATACATGCATACATCTGAAAAATGGATGTGTTGCAAGAATAAAACGATTTAGCTTCGATGGAGAAAATACGCTACTGGAAGTAAAAATAGCGGAACTAGAAAAGTTACTTTTGCTTGATAACAAAATGGAAAAAGAATTCGGAATATGTTACAATGCAAGACATAAACAATAAAACTTATAACTCATAACAATCGGGGACGAAAATGCGTGTAAAATGTATGCATGTTTACACATATCTTCTAAATATCTTTAGAAGTAGTTTATCGCTTGGATATATACGGGAGCTATGGAGAAGGGCTAAGGTGGTTTTTATACCGAAGGTGGAGAAGAAAGACACCACTCAACCGAAGTCATTTAGACCCATTAGTCTAACATTTTTTATGTTAAAGACAATGGAGAAGGTGATTGATAATTACCTTAGGACGATAGTGCTGGTAGGTACACCACTACACAGGAGTCAGCATGCTTACAGAGCAGGGAAATCCACAGAAACCGCCCTGTATCAGCTGACAAACGAAATACAAGCAGCACTAGTGACAAAGGAAGTAGCGATATGTGCCTTCTTGTATATAGAGTGAGCTTTTGACAATACCTCACACGAGGCTGTCAGGGCGGCCCTCGAAAGAAGGAATATCGACAGCACTATCTCAAAGTGGATGGGAGAAATGCTGAGAACTAGAACGGCGGAGACACAAGTGGGAAAAGACACCATTAAGATCTCCACAACTCGAGGGTGCCCACAGGAAGGTGTACTATCACCGCTAATGTGGAGCCTGGTAGTTGATGAACTACTGGTTAGGCTAAACAACCTAGACATCAAATGTCAAGGTTACGCCGATGACATAGTCATAATGACCAGAGGGAAAATTGAGGGAACGCTCTATGAAATTGTTCAGAGAGGTCTCAAAGTAACTAGTAAATGGTGTCAAACAGTGGGACTGAGACTCAACCCGAGCAAAACCACGGTGATACCATTTACAAGAAGGAGAAAACTAAACTCCCTACATCCCATACTCATAGATGGGAAGGCAGTAGAATACCAACAGGAGATAAGGTATCTGGGTATCACACTAGATAGCAAACTCCTATGGAATAGACACGTTGAGGCAGCGGTGGGTAAAGACAAACGCGCCCTAATGGTGTGCAGAAATCTGGCAGGAAAAACGTGGGGTTCTAACCCCAATATCCTGCGATGGATGTACACCATGATAGTGAGACCTGCAATCACTTATGGGGCAGTTGCGTGGGGAAATAGAATTAAGCTGGCCTCTATGAGGAAATATCTTGAGAAGATTCAAAGACTGGCGTGTGTCTGCATCACGGGGGCGATGGGGTCGTGTCCGACAGCAGCAATGGAGCTGCTGCTGGATCTGACTCCGCTGCACCTTGTGGTGGAAAGGGCCGCCAGATCGGCGATCGTAAGGTTCAGCAAGGAAGGAATGGGCAGAGGCAAAATAATCGGGAGCAGAGACCGAAACAGCCTCGCTGCCAAGATCCCCTGGCTGGAAGTACCAAAAGACGAAATGGTATGCAAATACCACTTCGAGAAAAACTACACAGCAATGTGTAGTAGTAAAGCCGATTGGAGCGACGAATCCTCAGCGTACCACATAGAGCAAAATGCCATCAAGTGGTATACAGATGGTTCGAAGACAAAGGAAGGTACTGTGCAAGACTGTGTGGACCTCGTACCGTCGAATCCATGGGAACATCCCCAAGTATCTTCCAAGCAGAGGTACACGCAATCGAAAGATGTGCACAGTTTAACCTCGACAGGAATTTCCGCAAAAAAACGAATTGCTATCCTGTCAGACAGCCAAGCAGCCATCAAGGCCATTAGCTCATACACCATCAGATCCAAACTGGTATGGGACTGTGTGGGGAAGCTGAACAAGCTTAGCTGGGATAATACAGTAGCGCTATACTGGATACCAGGACACACTGGTATAGACGGAAACGAAGAAGCCGATCACCTAGCAAACAAGGGATCCAGTAGCCCCTTTATAGGTCCGGAACCCTTTTGCGATATGAGTGTGAACACCATCCACAAAAGTTTAGATGAAGAAACAAGAGGAAAATGTATGAAAACCTGGAAAGAACTTCCAGGGCTAAGGCAATCCAAAGTGATGCTGGGATCTTTTAACCAGAAGAGAACAAAAGCTTGCCTGAAACTAAGCAGGAACAAGCTCAGAATTCTGACAGGAGCCCTGACGGGACACTGCAGACTTAGGAAACATCTCAAGGCCCTAGGCCTAGAGGAGGATGACGGATGCAAATTCTCAGAGGAAACCCCCTACATCTGTTCAAAGACTGCGGAGCATTACTCCGCAAGAGACAGATGTTCCTTGGGGCTCACTGCTTGAACACAGAGGAGCTGCAGGCCTTGAATCCCACCCAGATCCTGAAATTCCTAGAGGAATCAGGATTAGAGGAGGCGCTCTAAATGGGTAAGTACAAGCAACACTTGGAGGAGGGTAAGGTACAATAGATCTATAAAGGTCGCAGTACAACTCGTCACCACCATATCTACAATCTACACCGGCAGAAGATGCGACAATACTTGGCAAAGATCAAAGCCCAACAGTTGAACAAGTGTGGTCCAAACTAGGCCTATTTGAAACAAGAAGAAAAAGAAAATAAAAAGCAATTTTCAAAAAATTCTAATTTTTCGACTTTTATTATAGGCAACTCAAACAACATATTGTATTATAGTTAGTTTTCCGCTAGATGTAGCCACAAGTTAATCTGACATTTGTCGGTTATCTTCAAAAATCTTGTCGGTTCAAAGTTTTTGAAATGAAGATAACGGAGGCGAAAAGCTTGCTGAATCGCTCGATTTCCAACCCGGATATCTCGACGAATGCTCCGGTTTGCCGCAGAATTTACGTGGAAGAGTTCTACTACCCCAAAAGCACCAACAGCCCAATCCTCAGGCAATTCTCCTGTGAACAAACCATAGGTATACTACACACACCAAAAACTTACTATTATCAAACAACATTTTGAAAGTATGATATGCCAGCTTAAAGCTTGTTTTATGTAGTTTAAGCCGGTGTATTTACTTTTTTGCTAGGTGTAACGGTTTTAGAGTTATTAACTGAAACATTGATGTGTTTTTTTGTTGGTTAAGTGCAACTGAGTTTTTTTTCATAAAGTCGCAGCAATATTGTTATTTGAAGAAGTTTTCTGTGTCTTATATCATTTTAAAGCTGGTTTTGTCTAGTTTAAGCACCTCTAATTGATCTTTTTGCTGTGTTAGTACTTTCTGAGAAAAGTTGTGATACTGTTAATTCAAGTCCTAAAATATTTTTCGAAGTTTAATGGACAATTGTGTTAGTTTTCTTCTAAATGTTTTACATCAAATTAAAGATAATTTTATGTAGTTTAAGTAGGTATAAGCCAAATTTTGATAAAGTCAATACTTTTCAATTCATTTGAAAAAAATTGTACCTTCCTCAGTTCCGTGTTTAAACTGCAAAGTCCTACTTTCACAATAAATTGTGCCCTTAATATTTATATAACCCTTACATGTTTTACATCAAATTAAAGATAATTTTATGTAGTTTAAGTAGGTGTAAGCCAAATTTTGATAAAGGCGATACTTTTCAAATCATTTGAAAAAAAGGATAGCTTCTTCAGTTCTATGTTTAAACTCCAAAGTCCAACTTCCACACTAAATTGAGCCCTTAATATTTATATAACCCTTACATGTTTTACATCAAATTAAAGATAATTTTATGTAATTTAAGTAGGTATAAGCCAAATTTTGATAAAAACGATACTTTTCCAATTCATTTGAAAAAAACCTATACCTTCCTCAGTTCTATGTTTAAACTCCAAAGTCCAATTTCCCCACTGAATTGAGCCCTTAATGTTTATATAACTGTTACATGTTTTACATTAAATTAAAGATAATATTATGTAGTTTAAGTAGGTATAAGCCAAATTTTGATAAAGTCGATACTTTTCAATTCATTTGTTAAAACCTATACCTTCCTCAGTTCTATGTTTAAACTCCAAAGTTCAACTTCCGCACTAAATTGAGCCCTTAATATTTATATAACCCTTACATGTTGTACATCAAATTAATGATAATTTTATGTAATTTACCAATATTTAGGTAACAATCGGTCGGTTGATTCGAAACCCCACTTCGGTGTAAACTTCTTGGAGAATCAATTTCCCACAGCGACCATTCAAAAATATCCTTCGGTGAATACGCTGTGCCTTGAGACCAGTGCAATCTTGAATGATTCCCCTATGGACATTGACTTAGAAACATCACAAGATACTTCGTTGCTTCCCGAGCCGCCAATTAAGGATTTTGAAGAAGCTTTGGTTGCTTCAACGCCAAACGTTTTGGGGAGTTGTGAATTGAGTTATCGAGGTCGAGTGCCAGTGTTAATGAAGAAAAAGAGAATGGGGGTTGTTGGTGTGGTGGAAAAGAGTGTTTCGGGTGGGGAAGTGGAGGGTTCAATGTGGAAAAGATTGTTGACGCTTTTGCTAATTGTGGTTTTTGCTATGTACTTAGTTAGATATTACGATAAGTTTTATTACGATCGAATTGTCAATATTGAGCGTATTAGATTAGAGTTAGAAGAAAACGTAGTGAATCAAGAGGAACAAATTGGCAAGATTGTTGAGTATTTTGAGTTAGCCTCGAGTAATAGATTGAGTTTACCAAGAAACATCTTGGTTTTGTTTGGCACAAACGGAGTAGGTAAAACGCACTCTGTGAATCTTATCAAAAAGCATTTCAAACCGTCGCAAGTCTTTGATTTCGACTTAACTCGAGACACAATAGTAGCTACAGACTTTCATAGAAACGTTCCTTATCTTTTAATCCTAGATAACTTAAGAGCTTCCGATTTAACTCAAGTCAATGAAATCTTGAAATCCCTCCCTAATTCCAAAATCTTACCAATTCTAATCTTCAATAATCAATATCTGCACGAAAGCGGGAAGTTCCAAGTGAATTCTTGGGAGGTTGGCCAGGTGCAGAAAGGGATCGATAAAGATTTTGTGGTGCATTTAGTTAGGTTTAACTCATTTAGTAGGGGGGTTTTGAGGGGGTTGTTGAAGAACTTTGCGAAAATTGAAAGGGTCTTCGAGGGACATGACTTCGAAGGGGTTGGACTTAAAGGATTTTTTGCTAAAGTGTTGCTGATTCGTCCTGATTTAAAGGATTTATTTAAGTGAGATTTTGTATTTAATAAATATTTATGTATTAATTGTTTGTTTTGAAGACTATGCTTGAGGAATAGACCTTATGATAGTTGAAATTTTTTTGTGTGCATGTGTCAATTTCCGTCTGAAAGTTCGGGCACTTTTTGACGTATAACTAAATATGTGCCCGAAAATTTCATATTCCCGCCTTTCAAACATGGCGGATGCACATGCGTTTAACACCGTAAAAAGGTCTGTTGAATGAATGTTTAAGATCCTTATATTATTATCATCACTTTTGGTGACGCCAAAACTATACCTTCCTCAACAACTCAAAAAAAAAACTATACCTTGCTCTATGTTTAAACTCCAAAGTCCAAATTTCACACTAAATTGAGCCCTTAATATTTATACATCCCTTACATGTTTTATATCAAATTAAAGATAATTTTATGTAATTTACCATTATTTAGGCAACAATCGGTCTGTTGATTCGAAGCCGCACTTCGGCGTAAACTTCTTAGAGAATCAATTCCCTACAGCGACTATTCAAAAATATCCTGCGGTGAATACGCTGTGCCTAGAGACCAGTGCAATCTTGAATGATTCCCCTATGGACATTGACTTAGAAACATCACAAGATACTTCGTTGCTTCCCGAGCCTCCAATTAAGGATTTTGAAGAAGCTTTGGTTGCTTCAACGCCAAACATTTTGGGGAGTTGTGAAGTGAGTTATCGAGGTGGAGTGCCAGTGTTAATGAAGAAAAAGGGAATGGGGGTTGTTGGTGTGGTGGAAAAGAGTGTTTCGGGTGGGGAAGTGGAGAGTTCAAAGTGGAAAAGATTGTTGGCGCTTTTGTTAATTGTGGTTTTTGCTATGTACTTAGTTAGATAAGTTTTATTACGATCGAAGTGTCAATGTTGAGCGTATTAAATTAGAATTAGAAGAAAACGTGGTGAATCAAGAGGAACAAATCGGCAAGATTGTTGAGTATTTTGAGTTAGCCTCGAGTAATAGATTGAGTCTACCGATAAACATCCTGGTTTTGTTTGGCACAAACGAAGTAGGTAAAACGCACTCTGCGAATCTTATCAAAAAGCATTTCAAACCGTCGCAAGTCTTTGATTTCGACTTAACTCGAGACACAATAGTAGCTACAGACTTTCATAGAAACGTTCCTTATCTTTTAATGCTAGATAACTTAAGAGCATCCGATTTAACTCAAGTCAATGAAATCTTGAAATCCCTCCCAAATTCCAAAATCTTACCAATTCTAATCTTCAATAATCAATATCTGCACGAAAGCGGGAAGTTCCATGTGAATTCTTGGGAGGTTGGCCAGGTGCAGAAAGGGATCAATAAAGATTTTGTGGTGCATTTAGTTAGGTTTAACTCATTTAGTAGGGGGGTTTTGAGGGGTTTGTTGAAGAACTTTGCGAAAATTGAAAGGGTCTTCGAGGGACATGACTTCGAAGGGGTTGGACTTAAAGGATTTTTTGCTAAAGTGTTGCTGATTCGTCCTGATTTAAAGGATTTATTTAAGTGAGATTTTGTATTTAATAAATATTTATGTATTAATTGTTTGTTTTGAAGACTATGCTTCAGGAATAGACCTTATGATAGTTGAAATTTTTTTGTGTGCATGTGTCAATTTCCGTCAGAAAGTTCGGGCACTTTTTGACGTATAACTAAATATGTGCCCGAAAATTTCATATTTCCGCCTTTCAAACATGGCGGATGCACATGCGTTTAACACCGTAAAAAGGTCTGTTGAATGAATGTTAAAGATCCTTATATTATTATCATCACTTTTGGTGACGCCAAAACTATACCTTCCTCAACAACTCAAAAAAAAAACTATACCTTCCTCTATGTTTAAACTCCAAATTCCACACTAAATTGAGCCCTTAATATTTATACAACCCTTACATGTTTTTTATCAAATTAAAGATAATTTTATGTACTTTACCATTATATAGGCAACAATCGGTCTGTTGATTCGAAGCCGCACTTCGGCGTAAACTTCTTAGAGAATCAATTCCCTACAGCGACTATTCAAAAATATCCTTCGGTGAATACGCTGTGCCTAGAGACCAGTGCAATCTTGAATGATTCCCCTATGGACATTGACTTAGAAACATCACAAGATACTTCGTTGCTTCCCGAGCCTTCAATTAAGGATTTTGAAGAAGCTTTGGTGGTTGCTTCAACGCCAAAAATTTTGGGGAGTTGTGAAGTGAGTTATCGAGGTGGAGTGCCAGTGTTAATGAAGAAAAAGGGAATGGGGGTTGTTGGTGTGGTGGAAAAGAGTGTTTCGGGTGGGGAAGTGGAGAGTTCAAAGTGGAAAAGATTGTTGGCGCTTTTGTTAATTGTGGTTTTTTCTATGTACTTAGTTAGATATTACGATAAGTTTTATTATGATCGAAGTGTCAATGTTGAGCGTATTAGATTAGAGTTAGAAGGAAACGTGGTGAATCAAGAGGAAAAAATTGGCAAGATTGTTGAGTATTTTGAGTTAGCCTCGAGTAATAGATTAAGTCTACCAAAACATCTTGGTTTTGTTTGGCACAAATGGAATAGGTAAAACGTACTTTGTGAATATTATCAGAAAGCATTTTAAACCGTCGCAAGTCTTTGATTTCGACTTAACTTGAGACACAATAGTAGCTACAGACTTTCATAGAAATGTTCCTTATTCTTTAATCCTAGATAACTTAAGAGCTTCCGATTTAAGTCAAGTCAATGAAATCTTGAAATCCCTCCCAAATTCCAAAATCTTACCGATTCTAATCTTCAATAATCAATATCTGCACGAAAGTGGGAAGTATCATGTGAATTCTTGGGAGGTTGGCGAGGTGCAGAAAGGGATCGATAAAGATTTTGTGGTGCATTTAGTTAGCTTTAACTCGTTTACTAGGGGGGTTTTGAGGGTGTTGTTAAAGAACTTTGTGGAAATTGAAAGGGTCTTCGAGGGACATGACTTCGAAGGGGTTGGACTTAAAGGGTTTTTTGCTAAGGTGTTGCTGGTTCGTCCTGATTCAAAGGATTTATTTAAGTGAGATATTGTATTTAATAAATATTTATGTATTAATTGTTTGTTTTGAAGACTATGCTTGAGGAATAGACCTTATGATAGTTGAAATTTTTTTGTGTGCATGTGTCAATTTCCGTCAGAAAGTTCGGGCTCTTTCTGACGTATAACTAAATATGTGCCCGAAAATTTCATTCGGCAGCCTCATTCGAATTAAACAATTATATAGAGGAGTCAGCAGATAACTTAGAAGATCTAAATTGCAGTATCAACGATGTTGGCCTTCTTCTGCTGCATGTAAATGTTAGGAGTATAAATGCTAATTATGTAAGACTGGAATTATTAATTGCATCTTTAATAACTAAACCTCATATAGTAGTCTGTTCAGAAACGTGGAATTTACCATACCAAAATATATTCTTGATAAATAACTACACGTGTTATTACAATAATAGTCGTATAAATAAAGCGGATGGTGTGATTATGTATATTTCTAATGATTTAGATCACACTACGATAACCGAAGTAGTAGGCCAGTGTAAAATACTCACTACATGTGTTAAAATAAATTCCACCAGCGCTTTAAAAATTAGTGGTATTTATAGATGTCATGATTATGACAAGCGTCAATTTTTAAATGATCTTGAAGTGTACATGAATAACAACAAAAAAAATAACAACCATGTATTGATAGGTGATTTTAACATAGATATCAATGATGTAGATGAGTTTTCAGAGTTATTTTTAACCAACTTGTTAGATATGAATTTTTTACCTATGTTTAATAATATTACTAGGCCGAGTGAGAACGGTGGATCCTGTATAGATAACATGTTTGCGAAAACAAAGATTAAGTGCGAATCCTATACCCTCAAGCAGGTATTCACAGACCACTATCCTATCTTTCTTGCAATGAAAATTAATAAGCAGCAGCAAATTAAAGACATTGACACGTTCATTAATTACAATAAACTAGTTAATAATTGCAGTAGAACGGATTGGACAGACCTGTTATCTATAGAGGATTTAAATGTTGCTACTGACCAACTCATTAACAAAATCCAAATATTAGTAAATGCCTCTAGGGTTAAGAACAAAAAGCTAAAGTTTAAACCAAGAAAAGACTGGATTACTCCGGGCCTAATGAAATCGTGTTATACTAAGGAAAAAATGTACAATAAATGGAAAAATGACAAAAATAATGTATCCTTAAAATTAAAATATTTAAACTATTGTAAACAACTAGATAAGGTACTGAAATTTGCTAAGCTAAAATATGAAACAGAAGAAGCTAGACAGAAATCAAATAATAGCAAGGACCTATGGCAATTTATTAACAGAAAGTTAGGTAAAGAATCTTATAGACATAATCAGGTAGATTACATTATAAAAGATGATGTAAAAATATCAAACACAAACGAATTAGCAAATATTTTTGTTGACTTTTTTAGTAACGTTGGGCCCAAATTAGCTGCAAAAATTCCGGGTAATGTAGGTGGTGCTGATGAGACTATAAATCAAAACCCAATTTCTATTTACCTGAATCCTACTGATCAATATGAAATTGAAACAATTGTTAGTAAATTAAAAAACAAAGCTGGTGGCGTAGATGGAATAAGCACTAAAGTCCTCAAAATTATAATTCCGTATATAAGTAATGTTCTAACATATATTTTTAATAAATCCATGACAAGTGGTATGTGGCCTGGGCCACTCAAATGTGCGGAAATTATACCAATATTTAAATCAGGGAATAAATATCAAATGACGAATTACCGCCCTATTTCACTCATATCAAATCTTGCTAAGATCTTCGAAAAGATAATACATGCGCGTTTGTATAAGTTCATCGTAGAGTGCAATATTATAAGCAATGATCAGTATGGTTTCATGAAAAAAAAAGGAACTAAAGATGCCTTAGAATCGATAGCTAATTTTATTTATACCAATATAGATGCAAATAACCCAACAGTTATAGCTTTTCTAGACCTTGCCAAAGCATTTGACACGGTAAATCACAATATTCTATTAAACAAATTATACAAGTACGGCATTAGGGGCATAGCATATGATTTAATTAAAAATTACCTGTCGGATAGACTCCAGGTAGTTAAAATTAATACGAGTATAAGTAAAAAAAGTGTAATTAAGTTAGGTGTTCCACAAGGAACGGTGCTGGGTCCCCTTCTATTTATACTATACGTGAATGATATGTTTAAAATCCTACCAAATAAGTGTCTAGCGGCGTTTGCTGACGACACGGTGATCAAATGTGTTGGCAAAACTTGGTCAGAAGCACAAGAAAATATGTCCAGTTACTTAGATAAGATAGGAATATGGCTACAAAGAAACTATTTAACATTAAATATAGATAAAACCACATATATCACCTTTGGTTCTTATAGTGATAGTGTACCTGAAGTGTTTCAACTAAAAATATATAATGAGATTATCAAAAGGGTCAATAGCTGTAAATATTTAGGACTATACTTTGATAGTAATATGAGATGGGATGTTCATATAGGGAACCTAATAAAAAAAGTTAGATTCTATTTATTTATTTTTTACAAGTTAAAAAAATATATGTGTAGTAAGTCAATGAAAATTATTTACCATGCGCTCTTTGAAAGCATTGTGAACTATGGAATAATAGCTTGGGGTGGATGCAACAAAACCACTAAGGGCATTCTAGTCAGAATCCAAAACAAACTCATAAATATATTTTCAAATGATAATTCTATATTAGGGTTAAGTGAATCATATATCCTTGAGGCACTGTGTTATCACTATGTAAACTGTAAAAATAAATATGAAAGTCATCAAGGAATTACTAGACATAAAAGTCTAATAATACCTAAAGTTAACAAAGAAATAGCATTTAAAAACTCCAACATGGTTGCGATTAAATATTTCAATAAATTACCTGCTCATCTAAAAGCTCTAACACTGAATAATAAAATAATAAGAAAGAAATTGAAATGCTGGTTGACAACCACTTTACAAATTTAGATTATTGTATTTTTATCATATATTTACGTATTTTTTGTTTGTGTGTGTGTATATATATATATATATATATGTGTATATATATATATATATACTTTTCAATATTTAAGATCCTTTTACTCGACATGATCCTATATTGTTCTATTTATATGTCGAGGGATGCAAATATAAGTTAAGTTATTTCTTAGGATAAGTCATTAGCCAGGCCTATGTACAGGTGTTGTTTACACCTCTATAGGTACATGCACTGCGTATTATATATTAAATGTATTATGTATGTATGTATATATCTTTGTATATCCTGGTAAATAAATAAATAAAAAATAAAAATAAATAAAATATTTTATCTACCCACACACCAAAATGAACACATTAATATTGTATTGTATGTGCAGGAAGTCATTATAATCGTGTGTAAAAGTATCCAAATCGTGCGTAAAATTCCAATGCAAATCTAATGGAGTTTCATTATTAAACGATTTCTGTTTGTTGCTACTATGGCAACAACTCGCTTCACTAAACAAAAGACATAGAACATAGACATTTTTTGTTTTCATTTTAGCTGCTGCTTCTTCTAATTCCTCTGGCGTCATTTCAAAACTTCTTTTAAACTCCAAAGTCGAACTTCCAAACTAAATTGAGCCCTTAATATTTATATAACCCTTACATGTTTTACATCAAATTAAAGATAATTTTATGTAATTTACCATTATTTAGGTAACAATCGGTCTGTTGATTCAAAATCCCACTTCGATGTAAACTTCTTGGAGAATCAATTTCCCACAGTGGCCATTCAAAAATATCCTTTCGTGAATACACTGTGCCTTGAGACCAGTGCAATCTTGAATGATTCCCCTATGAACATTGACTTAGAAACATCACAAGATACTTCGTTGCTTCCCGAGCCGCCAATTAAGGATTTTGAAGAAGCTTTGGTTGCTTCAACGCCAAACGTTTTGGTGAGTTGTGAAGTGAGTTATCGAGGTCGAGTGCCAGTGTTAATGAAGAAAAAGGGAATGGGGGTTGTTGGTGTGGTGGAAAAGAGTGTTTCGGGTGGGGAAGTGGAGAGTTCAAAGTGGAAAAGATTGTTGGCACTTTTGTTAATTGTGGTTTTTGCTATGTACTTAGTTTATGTACTAAGTTTTATTACGATCGAAGTGTCAATGTTGAGCGTATTAGAGTTAGAAGAATACGTGGTGAATCAAGAGGAGCAAATCGGCAAGATTGTTGAGTATTTTGAGTTAGCCTCGAGTAATAGATTGAGTCTACCAAGAAACATCTTGGTTTTGTTTGGCACATACGGAGTAGGTAAAACGCACTCTGTGAATCTTATCAAAAAGCATTTCAAACCGTCACAAGTCTTTGATTTCGACTTAACTCGAGACACAATAGTAGCTACAGACTTTCATAGAAACGTTCCTTATATTTTAATCGTAGATAACTTAAGAGCTTCCGATTTAACTCAAGTCAATGAAATCTTGAAATCCCTCCCAAATTCCAAAATCTTACCGATTCTAATCTTCAATAATCAATATCTGCAAGAAAGTGGGAAGTATCATGTGAATTCTTGGGAGGTTGACGAGGTGCAGAAAGGGATCGATAAAGATTTTGTGGTGCATTTAGTTAGGTTTAACTCGTTTACTAGGGGGGTTTTGAGGGGGTTGTTGAAGAACTTTGCGGAAATTGAAAGGGTCTTTGATGGACATGACTTCGAAGGGGTTGGACTTAAAGGGTTTTTTGCTAAGGTGTTGCTGGTTCGTACTGATTTAAAGGATTTATTTAATTGAGATTTTGTATCTAATAAATATTTATGTATTGTTTGGTTGTTTTGAAGACTATGCTTGAGGAATAGACGTGATCATAGTTGAAATTTTTTTGTGCGCATGTGTCAATTTCCGCCAAAAAGTTCGGGCACTTTTTGACGTATAACTAAATATGTGCCCGAAAATTTCATATTCCCGCCTTTCAAACATGGCGGATGCACATGCGCTTAACACCGTAAAAAAGGTCTATTGAATGAATGTTAAAGATCCTTATATTATTATACGTTATCGCTTTTGGTGGCGCACTACTTTTTATTTGTTTTATATTTATATCGGTGGTAATATTAAATGTACTTTAACCCCTTGACATATAATGACGTCTCTAAGACGTCATGTATATGTAAGATCACATGTATATGGGCGCGTCAACGCGCATTTTATTTGTATGTCAAGGGGTTAAGGTATTTTATCCACTCACACACCAAAATGAACACATTAATATTTATATTAATGTGTTCATTAATAAATAAAATATTAATGTGTTCATTTCACATAATGGTATTGTATGTGAAGGAAGTCATTATTGTAATCGTGTCTAAAAGTTTCCAAATCGTGCGTAAAAGTCCAATGCAAGTCAAATGGAGTTTCATTATTAAATGATTTCTGTTTGTTGTTACTATGGCAACAACTCGTTTCACTAAATAAAAGACATAGACAAGAGCGTACCCAGAATATGAACTAGGGGGGTGGTTTAGCTCATATTTGTTTCAAGTTGTCTCTGGTTTCAAGGATTATGAAATGAATTATGTATTATGAAATGAAGTATCCATCTGTTGTATAATTTCAGAACTGCTTCGCCTTGCTCTTTACACCCGAAGATGTAAGTCAGGGTGAGGTTTTAATAATGTTATAGATATTTCTGTGCGGCGAGGTCTTAGGCGAGGTGGGTTCTAGGGGGGCAGCTGCCCCCTGCCCCTCGCTGGGTACGCCCTTGCACATTTTTTGTTTTCATTTTAGGCGCTGCTTCTTCTAATTGTGGTTTTCTAAACTGTGGCTTTTTTAGTTTATCCGTTACGATTTTGTAACCAAGCCCTCTGACGTCCCTTTCAGATTACGTCCTCGCAGATTTTTTTTTTCCACTTGACTTCTTTGGCCCGCGCTATGAGTGTCTGCAATTTTTTCTTTTCGGCCTTATAGGCCGCCGCTAACCCGTCGTATTCTCCGTTCTGCTTCTTCCTATTTCTAGTCGCTCTTCTTCTTGCCTCGGCGCAGGTTCTTATCGCTCGTCCAACAGTAGGTGCACCTATTTGGCCTGAACCCACCTCTCCTTGGAAGACACTTACGTGGTCTGTTAGAAAAGTATCCGACCTTGTTTTTTATTTTGAAAACCTGATGGATTTGAATCAAGCGCGCTTGCATGAGCCGACCTTGAACCTTCGTGCGCATGCTTGATTTTTTTCCCTGCCTGTAGATAGCGTCAGTTACTGTCAGAGGCAAGTATCTTAAGGTTACTGTCGAGCAGTGTTCGAGTGATGTAGCGTGTAGTGCTCTCGTCGGTTTTTCAATGCAAATAAAATGACGGAACGACTGGAGCAGCGCCACTGCATCACATTTTGCCAAAAAAATGTTGTTGGGCGACAACCAGGTGGAAACCATCAGGAAGATTCAGACAGCTTTCGGTGACGATGCCATGGGCATCGCACAGATTAAGGAGTAGTACAACCGGTTGAAAGACGGTTGCACATCGGTGGAAAGGGAGCTACGCTCTGGTCGGCCATCAATATGCCGAAATGACCATGTCATTGCCAAAGTGAACGCTGTGGTGATGCGGGACCGTCGTGTGATTATCCGAGAAATTGCGACTGGAGTTGAGGTCATCAGGAAATTGGCGACTCCATCACGACAATGCTCCAGCACATTCTTCGCACTTTTTTTGGCGAAAAAACAGACTCCTCTGGTTCGACAGGCTCCTTACTCTCCTGATATGCCCCCCCTGCGACTTCTGGATATTCCCCAAAGTCAAGAGGCCATTCAAAGGAACGCGACTTCAGACAAGAGAGAACATTATGGCTGCAACGACAGCTGAGCTAAAGTCGATTCCGAAAGAGGCTTTTTTGGAATACTTCCAACATTGGCGGCACCGCTGGGAGAAGTGTGTGGAGTCCCAAGGAGACTACTTCGAGGATGATTAGGTTTCCAACGCTTCAAGTATGCCAGTTTTTTTTTACCGGCTAAAGGTCGGATACTTTTCTACGTATTGCAAACTTTAATGATTGTCTGCATTATCCAGCTTCTTCGTCGAGGCCTCGGCGAACTTTTCTTCGTCCATCACAGTCCTTTTCCATCCTCTGCTCTCGTTATTTTGCTCGGGGGTTCCGCAGTCTAGAATTTCGTAGCGCAGATACTTATATTCGACCTGGGTTTGTACGTATCGGCTTGACTTGGGCGGCGATTGGCAGGCTCAGCTACATTCTCCGGGAGCCACGTATTCCTATAAACCTCAAGAAGAAGGTTTATGACTCTTGTATCTTGCCCGTCGCAACGTATAGGCTCGAGACGTTGTACGACGCTACGCGGGAGGAAACTGTATGAAAGTAGGTTCATTGCTTGAAGGAACAGGAGTTGCAATCCTTGAATCCCACCCAAATTCTGAAATAACTGAAGGAATCAGGACTAGGGGAAGCGCTCTAAATGGGTACTTATTCCAACGATTAGAGGAAGAGGGTGGGTCGCATCACACGAAATCTACAATCTACACAAAGTGCTCTAGCTGCTGTTAATTGCAATGAGAGTTACGTAAAGAAAGAATAATTTTTAACATTTTTATTTTGTGAATGTTTGTTCATGTGTGTTTTTAAACAGTGCGCTTGTATGAAACCTTTGCCGCAAATTTGGCAGACGTGCGGTGTTTCGCCCGTGTGGATTTTCCGGTGCACATTCAGGCTCGAGCTCCGGTTGAATCTCTTCGCGCAAAACTCGCACTCGTATTTCTGAACGCCGGTGTGCGTGACCAAGTGCCGCTTGCGCGCTTTATTCGTGGTGAACCTTTTGCTGCAAATGGTGCACTCGTACGGTTTCTGCGTAAAGTGCGTCTTGACGTGGTTGCTCAAATCTCCGGCTCTGCCGAAAGCCGCCCCGCATTTCTGGCACACGTGGTTCTTCTGTTTAGAGTGCACAACTTGGTGCGACTTCCACGAAGCATGCTGGATGAAACTCTTCCCGCAGTCTGAGCACGTGTAGGGTTTTTCTCCGGTGTGGATCCGCCGGTGAGTCGCCAAGTTACCAGCCAGCGTGAAACTCAGCCCGCAAAATTCGCACGTGTGCTTCTTAGTGCCGGAATGGATCAGCATGTGCAAGTACAAATTGCGCTTATTGAAGAATATTTTGCCACAAGTCGGGCAAGGGATTGGTTTACGGACGATTGGAATATCTCCATGAACGGTTTTCATGTGTTGAGTCAAATCTGCAGAAGATTCTGAGACGTAACTGCAATGGTTACATGTTTTCGTCGTCGGCGCGTGTGAGATTTTATGGCGGGTGAGATACGATCGGAATTTGAACCTTTTCTCGCAAACGTCGCATTTGTGTTCAACGGTTTCTTGTTGTTGGAGCGAATCTGTGGAAGCGTGTTGTTGGCGTTTATGCCGCAGCAGTGCCGAGCGGGAGTTGTAGATTTTCCCGCAAACGTCGCATTTATTTGGATTTTCCGTCACTTCCGTTTTCTCTTCGGTGTCGAAAACCTCGTCCTTTAATACCGGATCCTCAGCTTCACCCGCGAAACCTTCTTCTTCAAAGTCTTCTTCTTCCTTTTTAATTTCAAATCTAAAAATTAATTTACGTTGAGAATTAAAAACAAAAATTGTTTATAGTCCATTTTTTTTAAGAATGTAGTACAGGGGAGATAGGGCTTATTTGACCTTGTTCTCTGATTGGCTTAAATCGAGGAGAAGTTCACACCGACGATATTTACTACTCCATTTCAACCTCTTTTCTCTCTATCTTTTCACATACATTTGCAGCTGTTAGTTGTCAATGGCTGCCGTGTCAATTCACAATTATCATCTGATCTGTTTGTATCATTTAGATTTTTTGCGTTTTTCTCCATTTACTTGTTTGTATTTTATTACTATTGTTGCCATTTGAAATATTTAATCAATAATAATAAGATATTTAATGAAACCTTTAATAAACTACCAATTTTATATTCAAGTAACTATATTTGAATGTAGCGCCAAATTTTGTAACTAGATTGAACATTTGTCATAGTGTAAATCAGGTTTCTAGTTACTGCATTCTTAAAAAAAATGGACTATAGGAACTCAAATTTGAATTTGTCTCTTAATAAATCAAGAACCAACTAAAATACTTGGTCGATATTTGTCTGTCGGTAATTTGAAATGTTGTGTGGTTCGTTCAGAAATTCAAATTTGAGTTTGATAAAAGAAAATTTAAAATATTTGGTTAATCTGATATATGAGGCATCATAGATATAGGCAACACAATGTACGCATGCGCATTGGGGCAAGACAGAAAGGCGTAGGGAAAAATAAATTTGAAAGGGGTATATAAAAATTGTTTAAAATATTGAAATTTTTTCTTATCTCGGATCGAGAGGTCGCGCGATATGTGGTCTTGATTGATCTTCTCCTAATATAACATAATCTAAACATCCATTTTGATCAAATCTGTTGTAAAGTGGCGTTTTTTACACGCCACTGGAAATTTTAAGTTAATTTCCGTTAGTTTCAATTATGGCACAGGGGGCACTGATCGTCTGATGCCCCTTCTATCAGATTAACTGAATAGGGGTTTTTATTACCTTTGGTTTTCTTCCATTTCTTTCATTAAAAAGCTTTGAGATTCAACAAATTTCTTCTTGAATTCGTAACAAACTATTCCTTTGTCCATGCAGCCCAAACAAAGTCCGTCAGCTTGTCCATTTTCGAACACCTTGAATCGTTTAAATTTTCAATTACCGGTTACAAATTTGCTTAGTACTGACCTGTTCGTTGACACAATACTCTAACAACTCGCTCAATAAAATTCCGGTTTCCTTGTAATTTATCTTTTGATTCAACTCGATCTCTCCGTTCGTCGTTGCCAAACAGATTCTGCAACGATTCTTCGCAACTTTAAGGATGTTATTTTCGGCGTGTAAAGCCATTTTGCACTTGGTGTCTTACTGCTGGACACCAAGTTTAATACGACCAGCTGCGCCGCCATTTTATATTTCAGCGCCAAAATTCAAATTCACAAAAACGAAATGTTAACGAAATAATGTTACTGCAGACCAGGGATCGGCAACATGTTTTGTTTTTACTTGAACTGATTTGTGTGCAGTTATCATAGGGTTGGTGATAGTTCCTCGGAGATCATTCTGAAAAGAGAAACAACAAAAGATGATCTTCACACATAATAGTAGTTTATGATATAAATGTGTGAAGAAGAGCTTTTGTGCATGAGTTGCGAAGTTTAGAGCCCGAAGGCGAGTGGTTTAATCACAATAAGTGCACAAAAGCCCTTCTCCCTCATTTTGGCGTCATACATTATTTTATCTACGAAGCATGTTAACCCTTAACCACCTGCTATAAGTCTTAGGTGAGAAAATTACTGCTACTTTGGGTCTGAGAGACGTATGTCAAGTGGTTAGGTGTTAAAATACTGTTGAATCTACAACAAAAATAATTGCTTGTTAGCGATAATATTCAAAAATTTGTAATTTTGCCAGACAACATACTTCAAATCACTGACACAATTAGGTTAGAACGTTCAGCGCCTTTCGATTTTGAATTTTCCCGTCTGCGTAAAATGTTGAATTTTCCCGCCCGGATTTAGAATTTTCCCGCGCAGTGCAGGAACGCATGTAGGAAACCGCAAGATACCGCTAGATGGTGAGAAACCGGAAACGGAAGTTGAAACCAGACCTCACACCCAGCGTGAGGTTAGCTTAGGTAGTTGAGGTTAGGTTAGGTAGTTTAGGTTAGGTTTTTTTTATTTAGAATTTTCCCGCGCAGTGCAGGAACGGATGTATGAAACCGCAAGATACCGCTAGATGGTGGGAAACTGGAAACGAAAGTTGAAACTAGACACAGCGTGAGGTTACATAGACAGACCTGACACTCTCATCTGTGGAAAACCGGAAGTGGGAAGTTGGAAACGGCAGTCGAAGCCGGAAGTTGAAACGGAAGTCGAAACCGGAAGTGTCAATGGAGCCAACCATCTATCCCTACTTCGACGTAATCTAGGTTAACCTAGATTTACTCTATATTAGATTATAGTTAGGTTATGTTATATTAGACCCAGATAAATCCAGACTGAGAGGCCGAGACTTCTTGATTCAAAATGTTTTTGTTTAGTGACGAAAGTTGTTGCCATAGTAACAACAAACATAAATCGTTTAATAATGAAACTTCATTTGTTTTACATGGGACTTATACGCACGATTTGTATAATTTTGCACTAAGGTGACCAGACGTACTGCTTTCAGCAATACAGTACTTCTTTGAGATAGTCTGTACTGTCTAATTTTTAGGCACTGCATTTGTACTGCCTTCCTTATAGGATGTACTGCTTGTACTACTTTGAATAATATTGTAAAACTAAATAAGTATAACTGTGTTTTTATGCATTTTCAAAGCGAATGCCAAATCAAGACAAGCTGTTGTATTTTATATCACTATTAAAGAAATTGAAAGCTCTAAATTGTCAGCTCTACCGAGGTGAAAACTGTCTTAAATAATGTGTTGGAGCAAATAGTCGCTAGATATAATACTGGATTTGTTCCACTAAAGTTAACAAAGAAGCTCGATACAATCAAAGAGTCAATCCCTGGAAGCGAGGATTTTTATAAAAAGGCTTTTTATAAAAATTCCTTTGAATGTAAAAAATAACATTTTCACATTTTTTGATGGATATTATTAAAATGCCAAATGAAGACGATTCATTATGTGATCGAAAACCACAAAATTATTAACGATGATACTGAACCATTCGATGAAGGTAAGCGGAGTATTGCTCCACTGAAAAAATAAATTAATGGAAGAGGTTAAAACGACTTGTTGAGTTTGCAATGTGTTTACCCGGTACCAATGCGACAGTTGAATGAGCATATGCACAACCATTACCCCTCCATCCGTCTTAAACCCTGCTTATCAAAGTCTACAAAACCACAAAAGATTACAAACATTACGAAGGAGTTAAATCATTACTCAAAAACAGAAGGTTTTATGTGTAACTTCAAAATAAAAAAGCCGCTGCTACAGAATCCAAAAAAACGGTCTCCCACAAGGAAGTGTTCTGGCCTACACTCTATTTAATATATACACGAATGACCAGCCTATAGCAGAAAATGCCAAACATTACGTGTACGCTGTCGACCTAGTTATGACAGTTCAAGGTAAGACATTCGGGGAGATAGAGGTAAGATTGGAAGACGCAATGGGAACTAATGTCCAAAAACTCGCTAAAACCGAACCCATCAAAAACCCAAGTAAGTGCTTTCCATTTAAATACTCACAAGGCTCACAACAAACTAAGAACTCAAGAACTAAAATACGCCGAAAGACCAAAGTATCTGGGCGTAATCTTGGATAGAACACTAACTTGTCACAAAACCAGATAAAAAGTAGTTGCTAGAAATAAAACGGTGCAAAACCTCAAGTCTTGAGAACATTCGCGCAAACCCTCTGTTTTTCAACTGCAGAATATACCTTTGAACAAAGCAGTGGGATTCGCAGAACCAAGTGAAAGAAGAATGGGTACAGAGCACGTAGAAAAATTTAAGCAAACCTTCGACGATCGCCATGCCCATTATGGCCAAGAACGGCAACGGAAAAGACTCATTTCATTTTCTTCAATGTGCTGAATCGATTAGTGAAGAGTAGAAGTCTCTGTGGTGAGCCGTTCAAAAGTTATGGCAGCGTCATCTTTTTCAGAAGGTCATTTTACTTTTAATACACAAAGATTGTCCGTGGGAAATTCACGACTATCCGCTAGATGGTGAGATAGGGATGATCTTCACTAGAGCGCCGAAATTTCATAAAAATTTCTTCAATTTTTGCAGGCGAAAGTGAACCGAAAGAGCTAGCGAAATATAATTTGCATATCTGTACTCAGCAGCAAAATTGCTTTCAGAAACGTTTTTAAATTTTGCTGTGACTCGAAAAACAACGATTTTGAAAAAAATCGATTTTCTCGCATTTAATCTTTTTCGCGGTCTAGACTTACCGAGTCAATGGTATTTCTTAACTGAAAGCTTTTCAAGGAATATTATATACGTTCTCCGACTAATTTTGGGACGCTGAATCTCTGTGGATCTGTGGATCTCTGAATCGATTGGTGAAGACTAGATTGGTGTCTGTGTGGTGAGCGGTCCAAAAGTTACGACAGCGTCAAATCAGTAGGAAATGTGTGATTGTGTACAGTGAAAAAAACTATAAAATTTGTTTATTTGTAACTTTAGAGCAAAATAAACTTGAAAATCGTTTTCAGCACTTCGATTTTCTTCGTGTAACAAAAAAAAAATCACGAAAAAAATTTGAAAACAAATTTTCGACAAAAAATTTTCCATCATTTCGTTCGAAAAATACATGCTTTTTCGGTTTTTTCCAATTTTTTCGAAAACGGTAAAGAGCATCGAAATCATTTTGGGCACACAGAAACTACACGACAAGACGAACAAGTCGATGTGTAAATTGTCCGGAAATATTCAATAATTCGTCGATAAATTTCAAACTGAAATTTACCCGATTCTCGATTTGCTAAGTAGATATCTCCGAAACGGTTGCAGATAATTAAAAACGGATTGCGGCATCGTTTTCAGAAGGTCATTTTCCTATGGATACACTAAGATTGTCCGCAGGAAATTTAGAACTTTCCGAGATCTACACTAGAGCGCCGAAATTTCATAAAAATTTCTTCAATTTTTGCAGGCGAAAGTGAACCGAAAGAGCTAGCGAAATATAATTTGCATATCTGTAATCAGCAGCAAAAATGCTTCCAGAAACGTTTTTAAATTTTGCTGTGACTAAAAAAATAACAATTTTGAAAATATCGATTTTGTCACATTTCATCGTTTCCGCGGTCTAGGCTTCCCGAGTCGATGGTATTTCTTAACTGAAAGCTTCCCAGGGAATATTATATACGTTCTCCGACTAATTTTGGGACGCTGAATCGATTGGTGAAGACTAGAAGTCTATGTCGTGAGCCGTTCAAAAGTTACGACAGCGTCAAATCAGTAGGAAATGTGTGATTGTGTACAGCGAAAAAAAATATAAAATTTGTTTATTTGTAACTTTAGAGCGAAATAAATTGGAAAACCGTTTCAAGCATTTCGATTTCCTTCGTGTAACCAAAAAAAAAATCACGAAAAAATTTTGCAAACAAATTTTCGACAAAATTTTCCATCATTTCGTTCGAACAATAGATGCTTTTTCGGCTTTTTTCGATTTTTTCGAAAACGGTAAAGAGCAGCGAAATAATTTTGGACGCACAGAAACTACACGACAAGACGAACAAGTCGATGTGTAAATTGTCCGGAAATATTCAATAATTCGTCGTGAAATTTCAAACTGAAATTTACCCGATTCTCGATTTGCTAAGTAGATATCTCGGAAACGGTTCCAGATAATTAAAAACGGATTGCGGCATCGTTTTCAGAAGGTCATTTTCATATGGATACACTAAGATTGTCCGCTGGAAATTCACGACTTTCCGAGATCTCCACTAGAGCGCTGAAATTTCATAAAAATTTCTTCAATTTTTGCAGGCGAAAGTGAACCTAAAGAGCTAGCGAAATATAATTTGCATATCTGTACTCAGCAGCAAAAATGCTTGCAGAAACGTTTTTAAATTTTGCTGTGACTCGAAAAATAACGATTTTGAAAAAGTCGATTTTCTCGCATTTAATCTTTTTCACAGTCTAGACTTCCCGAGTCGTTGGTATTTCTTGACTGAAAGCTTGCCAGGGAATGTTATATACGTTCTCCGACTAATTTTGGGACGCTGAATCTCTGTGGATCTCTGAATCGATTGGTGAAGACTAGAAGTCTGTGTGGTGAGCGGTTCAAAAGTTACGACAGCGTTAAATCAGTAGGAAATGAGTGATTGTGTACAGCGAAAAAAATATAAAATTTGTTTATTTGTAACTTTAGAGCGAAATAAATTGGAAAACCGTTTTCAGCACTTCGATTTCCTTCGTATAACCAAAAAAAAAACACGAAAAAAATTTGCAAAAAAAATTTCGACAAAAATTTTCCTTCATTTCGTTCGAAAAATACATGCTTTTTCGGTTTCTTTCGATTTTTTCGAAAACGGTGAAGAGCAGCGAAATCATTTTGGGCACACAGAAACTACTCGACAAGACGAACAAGTCGATTTGTAAATTGTCCGGAAATATTTAATAATTCGTCGATAAATTTCAAACTGAAATTTACCCGATTCTCGATTTGTCAAGTAGATATCTCGGAAACGGTTGCAGATAATTAAAAACGTATTGCGACATCCTTTTCAGAATGTCATTTTCCTATGGATAGACTAAGATTGTCCGTGCGAGATTCACGACTTTCCGAGATCTCCACTAAAGCGCCGAAATTTCATGAAAATTTCTTCAATTTTTGCAGGCGAAAGTGAACCGAAAGAGCTACCGAAATATAATTTGCATATCTGTAATCAGTAGCAAACATGCTTTCAGAAACGTTTTTGAATTTTGCTGTGACTCAAAAAATAACGTTTTTGAAAAAAACGATTTTCTCGCATTTCGTCGTTTCCGCGGTCTAGACTTCCCGAGTCGATGGTATTTCTTAACTGAAAGCTTTCCAGGGAATATTATATACGTTCTCCAACTAATTTTGGTACGCTGAATCGATTGGTGAAGACTAGAAGTCTCTGTGGTGAGCCGTTCAAAAGTTATGACAGCGTCAAATCAGTAGGAAATGTGTGATTGTGTACAGCGAAAAAAATATAAAATTTGTTTATTTGTAACTTTAGAGCGAAATAAACTTGAAAATCGTTTTCAGCACTTCGATTTCCTTCGTGTAACCAAAAAAAAGTCACGAAACAAATTTGCAAAAAAAATTTTGACAAAAATTTTCCTTCATTTCGTTCGAAAAATACATGCTTTTTCGGTTTCTTTCGATTTTTTCGAAAACGGTAAAGAGCAGCGAAATCATTTTGGGCACACAGAAACTACACGACAAGACGAACAAGTCGATGTGTAAATTGTCTGGAAATATTCAACAATTCGTCGATAAATTTAAAAATGAAATTTACCCGATTCTCGATTTGCTAAGTAGATATCTCGGAAACGGTTGTAGATAATTAAAAACCGATTGCGTCATCGTTTTCAGAAGGTCATTTTCCTGGGGATACACTAAGATTGTCCGCTGGAAATTCACGACTTTCCGAGATCTCCACTAGAGCGCCGAAATTTCAAAAAAATTCTTCAATTTTTGCAGGCGAAAGTGAATCGAAAGAGCTAGCGAAATATAATTTGCATATCTGTAATCAGCAGCAAAAATGCTTTCAGAAACGTTTTTAAATTTTGCTCTGACTCAAAAAATAACAATTTTGAAAATATCGATTTTGTCGCATTTCATCGTTTCCGCGGTCTAGGCTTCCCGAGTCGATGGTATTTCTTAACTGAAAGCTGCCCAGGGAATATTATATACGTTCTCCGACTAATTTTGGGACGCTGAATCGATTGGTGAAGACTAGAAGTCTATGTCGTGAGCCGTTCAAAAGTTACGACAGCGTCAAATCAGTAGGAAATGTGTGATTGTGTACAGCGAAAAAAAAAAAAAAATTTGTTTATTTTTAACTTTAGAGCGAAATAAATTGGAAACCCGTTTCAAGCATTTCGATTTCCTTCGTGTAACCAAAAAAAAAATCACGAAAAATTTTTGCAAACAAATTTTCGACAAAATTTTCCATCATTTCGTTCGAACAATAGATGCTTTTTCGGCTTTTTTCGATTTTTTCGAAAACGGTAAAGAGCAGCGAAATAATTTTGGACACACAGAAACTACACGACAAGACGAACAAGTCGATGTGTAAATTGTCCGGATATATTCAATAATTCGTCAATAAATTTCAAACTGAAATTTACCCGATTCTCGATTTGCTATGTAGAAAACTCGGAAACGGTTGCAGCTAATTACATAAGGATTACGGTATCGTTTTCAGAAGGTCATTTTCCTATGGATACACTAAGATTGTCCGCGGGACATTCACGACCTTCCGAGATCTCCACTAGAGCGCCGAAATTTCATCAAAATTTCTTCAATTTTTGCAGGCGAAAGTGAACCGAAAGAGCTAGCGAAATATAATTTGCATATCTGTACTCAGCAGCAAAAATGCTTGCAGAAACGTTTTTAAATTTTGCTGTGACTCGAAAAATAACGATTTTGAAAAAATCGATTTTCTCGCATTTAATCTTTTTCGCAGTCTAGACTTCCCGTGTCGATGGTATTTCTTAACTGAAAACTTCCCAAGGAATATTATATATGTTCTCCGACTAATTTTGTTACGCTGAATCGATTGGTGAAGATTAGAAGTCTCTGTGGTGAGCCGTTCAAAAGTTACGACAGCGTCAAATCAGTAGGAAATGTGTGATTGTGTACAGCGAAAAAAAAAATAAAATTTGTTTATTTTTAACTTTAGAGCGAAATCAATTCGAAAACCGTTTTCAGCACTTCGATTTCCTTCGTGTAACAAAAAAAAAATCACGAAAAAAAATTGTAAAAAAAATTTCGGCAACAATTTTTCATCATTTTGTTCGAAAAATACATGCTTTTTCGGTTTTTTTCGATTTTTTCGAAAACGGTAAAGAGCAGCGAAATAATTTTGGACACACAGAAACTACACGACAAGACGAACAAGTCGATGTGTAAATTGTCAGGAAATATTCAATATTTCGTCGATAAATTTCAAACTGAAATTTACCCGATTCTCGATTTGCTAAGTAGATATCTCGGAAACGGTTGCAGATAATTAAAAACGAATTGCGGCAACGTTTTCAGAAGGTCATTTTCCTATGGATACACTAAGATTGTCCGCTGGAAATTCACGACTTTCCGGGATCTCCACTAAAGTGCCGAAATTTCATAAAAAATTCTCCAATTTTTGCAGGCGAAAGTGAACCTAAAGAGCTAGCGAAATATTATTTGCATATCTGTAATCAGCAACAAATATGCTTTCAGAAACGTTTTTAAATTTTGCTGAAACTCGAAAAATAACAATTTTGACAAAATCGATTTTCTCGCATTTCGTCGTTTCCGCGGTCTAGACTTCCCCAGTCGATGGTATTTCTTAACTGAAAGCTTCCCAGGGAATATTATATACGTTCTCCGACTAATTTTGGGACGCTGAATCGATTGGTGAATACTAGAAGTCTCTGTGGTGAACGGTTCAAAAGTTATGACAGCGTCAAAGCAGTAGGAAATGTATGATTGTTTACAGCGAAAAAAATGGTTTATTTGTTACTTTCGAGCGAAATAAATTGAAAACCCGTTTGAAGCACTTCGATTTCCTTCGTGTAACCAAAAAAAAAATTTCGACAAAAATTTTCCATCATTTCGTTCGAAAAATACATGCTTGACGGGTTTTAAAAATGAATGTGAAGAACTTTTTTAAATAAAATCTATTTTGTGTTAATTAGTATCAAGCGAGTGAGTGTTCATGTGAAGTTTGAGATGGTCGCTTCGTATGAAACCTCTGCAGCAAACTTTGCAGACGTAGGGGGTTTCGCCCGTGTGAATTCTCCGGTGAACGTTGAGTTTCGAGCTCCGGTAGAATTTCTTCTCGCAAAATTCGCACGCGTAATTTTTCACGCCCGCGTGGATCAGCATATGGTTCTTCATCTCCGGCCTTAACGTGAAGCTCTTGGTGCATATGGTGCACTTGAACGGGCGCTCCGCGAAGTGTCTTTTCATGTGGGTACTCAACGTGCCGGGTCTGCCGAAAGTGGCCCCGCATATTTTGCAAACGTGCTCCCTTGTCTTGGAGTGTACGACTAGGTGCGAGCGCAATGTCGCTTGTAGGGTGAAACTTTTCCCGCATTCTGAACAATTGTAAGGTTTTTCCCCGGTGTGTATTCGTCTGTGCCGGGCCAAATTACCGGGAAGCGTGAAACTCCGCCCGCAAAATTCGCACGTGAATGGTTTTTCGCCGGAATGTGTCAGAAGGTGGGCGTTTAGAGTGCACTTTTTGAAGAATATTCTGCCGCACGTTGGACACGGCATTTCTTTTCGGACGACCGCGACTTTTTGCGGGTGTCTGCGGGTGTGCTGGACGAGACTGCTCCGTAATTTAAAGGTCTTCTCGCAAACTTCGCATTTGTATTCAGGGGCGTTTTCTTGTTTTAGAGAAGAGTGTTCGAGCTTGTGGCGGATCAGACTAGCGCGGAATATAAAGGTTTGTCCGCAGACCCCGCACTTATGTTCACTGTCTGTCTTGGACTGTTCATTGACTCTGTGGCGAATTAAACTAGAGCGGTGTTGAAAGATTCTCTCGCAGATATCGCACGCATGTTGTTCTCCTTGCAAAGATATCGCTGTTGGTTTATCACCAGATGTGTTAAAAATATCTTGTTCGTCCTCATGACATTTAATATTTTCTGTAATTTGCGCTCTTTCGTCAAAAATCTCTTCTTTTAATATCTCAACATTCTCTGTTAGTACTTCCTCATCTGAAATCTCTTCTTTCAATACCGCTGTTTCAACCGACAATATACCATCGTCCAAAATCTCTTCCTTTAATATCTCATCATTGTCTGTTAAATCTTTCTCATCCGAAATCTCTTCTTTTAATACCCCATTCTCTGTTGTAACCATCAATACATCAACATCAGCGTCCAAAATCTCTTCCTTTAATACCAAGCCTTCCTCTTCTAAATCTTCTTCAATTTTTATTACAAAACTAAAATTAAAATTATTTTCATATTGACAAGAATAGCAATAAACATATTTTTACCCATTGCCGTCTTCAATTTCTTTCAGTAAAATGCTTTGGGATTCCTCAAACTTCTTCTTGAATTCGTAACAAACTATCCCCTTCTCCATACAAGCTGAACACATTCCGTCAGCTTTTCCATTCACGCACACCTTCAATACAAAATCATTTAAATTTCCTTCAACAAATAGACCTTTTTACGGTTAGTTAAGCGCATGCGCGTCCGCCATGTTTAAAAGGCAGGAATTTGAAAGTTTCGGGCACATTTTGTTATTTTCACTGGTTATACGTCAAAAAGTGTCCGAAAAACTTGGGGGAAATTGACACATGCGCAAAAAAAAATTTAAACTATGAAAAGGTCTATTAGAGAAAGTGTTAATAATTATTTAGTTTACTAAGGTGGGCGCGCAGTAAATTAATTCAGGTATAATAGATGTTAACTAATACTAGATAGTTTCCCCGATTTGGGGGATTTACGAAACTAATCTATTAGGTAATTAATTAAGTCGGGGTTGGTGTATTAAGAGGGGACATCACAGTAAGATTTAGAAAAAATCGATTTTTTTTTTATTCGCTTAAAAGTTGCTTTAGGGTTTTAAAATTAACATACCAAAAGATGGAATGCGGCAAAAATGTCCAAATTTTCCATTCTACCCCAACGCCTCTCAGGCATCGCAGATTAGACTTAAAACTTTAAACGCGTTTTTCTCGAAACCAGTTTTTCTTAACTGGGCGGACTCATTGCTAGGGCAAATCTTCACCAATCGATCTGAAATTTCGGTAGTATATTCCAAAAACCTAACTCTATCGAACCACGTAGGATTTTTTTTATACTAGGTACTTGTTTTTTTTTATGAACAATTTAATGACTTTTTTTTTGGTTAAATTTTCAAACGTGCACCATTTCGCCAAAAATCAATATATCGAAATAATCCTACGTGGCTCCATAGCTGTTGCTATATAGAAACTAAAAAACTTAGATTTTTTGTTAGAGGTCAAAAATTAAGGAGTCTAGATATCCGCCCGTGGACCTCTTTCCAAAAATAGGCGTCTCCGGACAAATGCCACACAGCCGCCATTTTGTGCCAAAAAAATTTGAAAAAAACATTTTTTGTAGTTTGTTAATAATATTATTAAACTTACTTTATCGTTTTTCGTTTGATCTTTTCATTGAGACAAAAAAAAATCCCGAAAATATAGCTCCTTTACCGTGCTCTACTGTAATGTCCCCCCTTAAACCTGAAGCATTTAGTTTGTATCTTTATTATGGATTTGTTTTCGTTAACTAATTTAAGTGGAAATATTTTGCTTTTCCTACTAAATTCTAGTCGGTTGCGGATTTAACACCTAACCACCTGACATACGTCTCTCAGACCCAAAGTAGCAGTAATTTTCTCACCTGAGACGTATGGCAGGTGGTTAAGGGTTAATATACCTCTAAGTTATAACTAATAGACGGAGAGCCAGGGCCAAAAAAATTGTTTCAATTAGTTAAAGCTGGTTTTCTGTTCAATAGTTATAGCCGATGTGTTCACAAATATGCTCCGATAAGTCAAGCGTATCATAGAACAGGTGACTCAGGTACGATATCAAAGGTGTATCATTTACAAAGGCTAACAAAATAGATTTTTTAAAGTTGAAAATTGTTATAGAACTTCTGTAATGTATATAAATAAAAGTTATGTTGGTCAGTCAGTCATATACTACAACAGAGCTGGTCAGTCGGTCCGAATAGATGTATGATAAATAAATTAAGTGCAACTCGGTTGTTAAACTTCAAAATTTGTCTGAGGGTGCATAATTATCTATTAAACATAAAAAAATTTGTCAGTCATGTGTTCAGTAGAACAACGCCCGTCAGTCAGGTGAAAAAGGTAAAGGTATTTACGTACGATTACTGCGTATCGGGCTGTATCTAAGTTTTGTTTTTTTATTTTAACAATCAGAAAACGTTATTTGATGATATAATTTGTGGTTATATAAATAATTAACATTTTTATTGCATTGACAAACCATTTTATTTATTTGCTAAGTTTCATGCGATATTATTACCAAAAGTATACAAAATTCTGGAAAAACGTATCTGTTATGTACAATAACCAAAATCATCTCGTTTAATCAGTATCCTCATAATCTAACTCGTCCTCCGTATTATTTAATTTTTCAGTTTCACTCTCATCACCGGAAATATCCAGTTGTGATAATCGTTTCCGATTGATTATCTGAAAAATAAATTAAACTCATATAATTTCAATTCTAGAATTGACTCATCAATTGATTAATATTATTTACATACCAGAATTATCTTGTACCGGTTGAATCACGACGTCGTTTATTAACTGGGGTAACTGATCACCTTCGAACCAATCAAATTCATAAGAATTATCAATTATTTTCCAGCCATTATCTATCGGTGACAATGTCAAATGTAAGCTGCTTTTAAAAAATGATTCATTAATTCAGCCTCACAACGTGGCATACTTGATCGATCGACATTTTTGACTTTGAATTGGAAGGAATCATTAACATCGTATGAACTGTTGTAGGTTTTGGAAAACATCACTAATCCTGCCTCATTGACAGATTTTAATTTCTTAAAACTATACAGAGTACAAACAAATTGTTGATTTTTTTCAAATACAGCATATTTGTTGTTCTCCATAATATAAGCAAGATCAGCGAAGGTATTTTGGAAGTCCAAGGTCTGTCTGAGTAATTGCAGTGGTTTTTTTTACCACTCCTATAAAAAGCAGGATTGAAATCGCACCCAGTGAAGGCATTTAATCCTGGCAGTGCATTACACAGAGGTTGACCTAATTCTTCCGCTAATTTCGTTACATTTATAAACCTGTGATGGTTTCCAGTCTAAACTTCCATCCAAATATTTGATGAACTAAGTAAATTTCCATATATAAAAGATTGTTGAGACCTTTATTATGTGTATTATCGTACCTGAGTCACCTGTTCTATGATACGCTTGACTTATCGGAGCATATTTGTGAACACATCGGCTATAACTATTGAACAGAAAACCAGCTTTAACTAAACCAGCTGAAACAATTTTTTTGGCCCTGGCTCTCCGTCTATTAGTTATAACTATAGTTATAATCCATATTAATAATAAAAAGACGAAATTACTATGTTTTTTACCACAAAAACTTTATTTGTTTACACAAACAGTTCACGACTTAAGTTTCGACTTATTAGGGTCATTGTCAAGTGAGTTTTCTTTAGTTTGTACTCACTTGACAATGACCCTAATAAGTTGAAACTTAAGTCGTGAACTGTTTGTGTAAACAAATAAAGTTTTTGTGGTAAAAAACATAGTAATTTCGTCTTTTTATTATTAATTTTTCCATGTTTCCTAACATTATAACGAGGATGTGTTGAATTAATAAATGGTTTGTCAATGCAATACAAATGTTAATTATTTATATAACCACAAATTATAACATCAAATAACGTTTTCTGATTGTTAAAATAAAAAATCAAAACTTAGATATAGCCCGATACGCAGCCTGAAACTCAAACGGCGCAAATTTTTTTATGTTTAATACATAATTGTGCACCCTCAGACAAATTTTGAAGTTTAACAAACGAGTTGCACTTAATTTATTTATCCTACATCTATTCGGACCGACTGACCAACTCTGTTCTAATATATGACTGATCAACCTAACTTTTACTTATATACATTACAGAAGTTGTATAACTATTTTCAGTTTTAACAAAACTATTTTGTTAGCCTGGTAAATGATACACCTTTGATATCGCACCTGAGTCACCTGTTCTATGACACGCTTGACTGATCGGAGGATGTTTGTGTACACAACGTCTATAACTATTGAACAGAAAACCAGCTTTAACAAATTGAAAAATTTTTTTTGCCCCTGGCTCTTGGACTATAAGCATTTAAACAACAAAATGAAGCTTGCTAATATTTAAAGCTTGCGTGTATATTTTCTTTGTTGGGTTTTTGGCGTGCGAATATTTCTGTTAGGTTTAGGTTTCAGGATGTCTTTGCTGACAAATTTATTTATGAATATTTGTAACTGAGATAATAAACTTGAAGCTGATTATTTTCGATACTAGTTTGCGATTTTTTAATTTTTTTTTTTGTGTGTGTATCGAGAGTAAGACTAAACACATTTAGTTAACTAGAAATGAGTTAGATATTTGGGCACACCAGATAGTAACTAGAGGTTAGATAAATTAGCCTCTCGATTACAAAATTTAAACTAAATCTCTATAGACTGTGAAACGTCTCAAGTTTAGTCTTTAGTTTAAAGATTTAGTTTAGTCTCGTGAATAGAACCAAGACTAGAATTAGTAAGTTAAGACAATGCAGTAAGTTGGACTAGATCTGTAGTTGATCATGTGAGTATTGAAATAATTTAGTTTTTTTTTTCTCTAACCAATGTGGGTCCAGGGGAGTTAGCCCTTAAAACACTACGGCGCATTGGCCTATTGTATTTCCCCACATTGTTTCGTACATGCAAATAGATCCAGTCCCTCTATTAGGTCCAGGATTCTCATGGGGACTCTCTCAGCTGTAACATCAAGCTTGTGTCTCCTACGTGCAATTGCTTCACAGTGGAAGATTATATGGGCGGCGGTTTCGTCCTCCTCATTTAGTTTTAGTTTGCTAAAATTAGTTTTAATAGACCTTTTTACGGTTAGTTAAGCGCATTTGCGCGTCCACCTTGTTTAAAAGGCGAGATAATGAAAATTTGGGGAACATTTTGTTATTTTCCCTGGTTATACGTGAAAAAAGTGCCCGAAAACATGGCGCTAATTGAAGCATGCGCTTAATAAAATTTCAACTATGAAAAGTTCTGAAAATTTCTCGAGTACTGACCTGTGCGTTCACGCAAAATTCCAACAATTCGTTCAGCGAAATCTCAGCTTTCTTATAATTTATTGTGTGGTTTAACGCGATTGTTTCGTTTGTCGCTTCCAAGCAGATTCTGCAACGATATTCCGGATATAAGATTATTTTATTGTCGGCCGGTAAAGCCATTTTGCATCTCTGCTTGACACAAGTTTATTTACTACGACCATCCGTGACACCAGGGATATTTATCTCCGCCTGACGCCTTACTCGCTTCAGCGCCAAGATTCAAATTATCATTTAAATTACAGGTAGACAGACAAAATTACATAGACAAAACTAGGCAGACGAGACTAGACAGAACGAGACTCTTCACAAGAAGAAGAAAGGAAAACTGCGTCACCAATGGTCGTAGTAAACTTGGGGTGAACCAGAAAAGGATCCATTGTAAATGGCTTAAATTAGCAAAAGTTAGCAAAAATCCGGAATATCGTTGCAGAATCTGTTTGGAAGCGACGAACGGGAAAAACGTGTTGAACCAAACAATAAAGGCGGGATTCCACTGAGGCAACCTTATCGGCAACATGTAGCATGCGGCATTGACGCATTTTTTTTGTTTTTTCAAATTTTCACAAAGTCTATTACTCAAAACCAATTCAAACCAACATCACGTGAAACTAGGCTAAATTATCTACAATTTGATATAGGAAACAACTAAATTACTCAACAATTAATGGCAATTTTAAGGAAATTTTGAAAATTTTACAAAACCGAATTTCTTTGTTTTTTCAAATTTTCTCAAAGACTATTACTCAAAGCCAATTCTGACCAACATCATGTGAAACTAGACTAAATTATCTACAATTTGATATACGACACAACTAAATTACTCAACAATTAATGGCAAATTTAAGGAAATTTTGAAAATTTTACAATACCGAAATTTTTTGTTTTTTCAAATTTTCTCAAAGACTATTACTCAAAGCCAATTCTGACCAACATCATGTGAAACTAGACTAAATTATCTACAATTTGATATAAGACACAACTAAATTACACAACAATTAATGGCAATTTTAAGGAAATTTTGAAAATTTTACAAAATCGAATATCTTTGTTTTTTCAAATTTTCTCAAAGAGCATTACTCAAAGCCAATTCTAACCAGCATCATGTGAAACTAGACTAAATTATCTACAATTTGATATACGACACAACTAAATTACTCAACAATTAATGCCCATTTTAAGGAAATTTTGAAAATTTTACAATACCGAATTTTTTTGTTTTTTTTTTTAATTTTCTCAAAGACTATTACTCAAAGCCAATTCTGACCAACATCATGTGAAACTAGACTAAATTATCTACAATTTGATATAGGAAACAACTAAATTACTCAACAATTAATGCCAAATTTAAGGAAATTTTGAAAATTTTACAATACCGAAATTTTTTGTTTTTTTAAATTTTCTCAAAGACTACTACTCAAAGCCATTTCTAACCAACATCATGTGAAACTAGACTAAATTATCTACAATTTGATATAAGACACAACTAAATTACACAACAATTAATGCCAAATTTAAGGAAATTTTGAAAATTTTACAATACAGAATTTTTTTGTTTTTTCAAATTTTCTCAAAGACTATTACTAAAAGCCAATTCTAACCTACATCATGTGAAACTAGACTAAATTATCTACAATTTGATATACGACACAACTAAATTACTCAACAATTAATGACCGTTTTAAGGAAATTTTGAAAATTTTACAATACCGAATTTTTTTGTTTTTTCAAAATTTCTCAAAGACTATTACTCAAAGCCTATTCTGAACAAAATCATATGAAACTAGACTAAATTATCTACAATTTGATATAAGACTCAACTAAATTACACAACAAGTAATGCCAATTTTAAGGAAATTTTGAAAATTTTACAAAACCGAATTTCTTTGTTTTTTCAAATTTTCTCAAAGACTATTACTTAAAGCCAATTCTAACCAACATCGTGTGAAACTAGACTAAATTATCTACAATTTGATATACGACACAACTAAATTACTGAACAATTAATGCCAAATTTTAGGAAATTTTGAAAATTTTACAATACCGAAATTTTTTGTTTTTCAAATTTTCTCAAAGACTATTACTCAAAGCCAATTCTAACAGACATCATGTGAAACTAGACTAAATTATCTACAATTTGATATACGACATAACTAAATTACTCAACAATTAATGACCATTTTAAGGAAATTTTGAAAATTTTACAATACCGAATTTTTTTGTTTTTTCAAAATTTCTCAAAGACTATTACTCAAAGCCTATTCTGACCAAAATCATATGAAACTAGACTAAATTATCTACAATTTGATATACGACACAACTAAATTACTCAACAATTAATGACCATTTTAAGGAAATTTTGAAAATTTTACAATACCAAATTTTTTTGTTTTTTCAAAATTTCTCAAAGACTATTACTCAAAGCCTATTCTGACCAAAATCATATGAAACTAGACTATATTATCTACAATTTGATATACGACATAACTAAATTACTCAACAATTACTGACCATTTTAAGGTAATTTTGAAAATTTTACAATACCGAATTTTTTTGTTTTTTCAAAATTTCTCAAAGACTATTACTCAAAGCCTATTCTGACCAAAATCATATGAAACTAGACTAAATTATCTACAATTTGATATACGACACAACTAAATTACTCAACAATTAATGCCAAATTTTAGGAAATTTTGAAAATTTTACCATACCGAAATTTTTTGTTTTTCAAATTTTCTCAAAGACTATTACACAAAGCCAATTCTAACCGACATCATGTGAAACTAGACTAAATTATCTACAATTTGATATACGACACAACTAAATTACTCAAGAATTAATGACAATTTTAAGGAAATTTTGAAAATTTTACAATACTGAATTTTTTTGTTTTTTAAAAATTTCTCAAAGACTATTACTCAAAGCCTATTCTGACCAAAATCATATGAAACTAGACTAAATTATCTACAATTTGATATACGACACAACTAAATTACTCAACAATTAATGACCATTTTAAGGAAATTTTGAAAATTTTACAATACCGAATTTTTTTGTTTTTTCAAAATTTCTCAAAGACTATTACTCAAAGCCTATTCTGACCAAAATCATGTGAAACTAGACTAAATTATCTACAATTTGATATACGACACAACTAAATTACTCAACAATTAATGCCAAATTTTAGGAAATTTTGAAAATTTTACCATACCGAAATTTTTTGTTTTTCAAATTTTCTCAAAGACTATTACACAAAGCCAATTCTAACCGACATCATGTGAAACTAGACTAAATTATCTACAATTTGATATACGACACAACTAAATTACTCAACAATTAATGACCATTTTAAGGAAATTTTGAAAATTTTACAATACCGAATTTTTTTGTTTTTTCAAAATTTCTCAAAGACTATTACTCAAAGCCTATTCTGACCAAAATCATATGAAACTAGACTAAATTATCTACAATTTGATATACGACACAACTAAATTACTCAACAATTAATGACCATTTTAAGGAAATTTTGAAAATTTTACAATACCGAATTTTTTTGTTTTTTCAAAATTTCTCAAAGACTATTACTCAAAGCCTATTCTGACCAAAATCATATGAAACTAGACTAAATTATCTACAATTTGATATACGACACAACTAAATTACTCAACAATTAATGACCATTTTAAGGAAATTTTGAAAATTTTACAATACCGAATTTTTTTGTTTTTTAAAAATTTCTCAAAGACTATTACTCAAAGCCTATTCTGACCAAAATCATATGAAACTAGACTAAATTATCTACAATTTGATATACGACACAACTAAATTACTCAACAAGTAATGACCATTTTAAGGAAAGTTTGAAAATTTTACAGTACCGAATTTTTTTGTTTTTTAAAAATTTCTCAAAGACTATTACTCAAAGCCTATTCTGACCAAAATCATATGAAACTAGACTAAATTATCTACAATTTGATATACGACACAACTAAATTACTCAACAATTAATGCCAATTTTAAGGAAATTTTGAAAATTTTACAATACCGAAATTTTTATAACACGTTATCTCTGACGATGCCACAAGAAACATGTCTATTTGTGGCATGCTGCGTGTCTAGTGTTGTTGCCGTGACGCATGCGTCATCTGTCGACAAGTTTGCACTTGTCGAACAGTGTCGTCGCAATCCAACAGCAATCGGATCGGGCAACTTTTAGCATGCGACATGGACTGGAATAATGAAAGAACCACAACATTCATTGAAGATTACCATAATTCACCCAGATACACATAAAAACATACCGACTTGTTTATGTTCGACAATGACCGATGACGCAACTAAATTACTCAACAATTAATGACCATTTTAAGAAAATTTTACAATACCGAATTTTTTTGTTTTTCCAAAATTTGTTTGTCTGAAAATCTGTTTTTTCAAAAACAGTTCTTTAGCGCTATTGTCAACAGAGAATGAAATAGCATCACGATTTGATGCGAGAAAAATAAGAAGAGAATATTACTAAGAAATAAGAATATTGCTTTAAAACCATGCAAGAAAATGCTATAATATATTGCAATTTGTTAATAATGTTTGTGATGAGATTAGTTATAATATTATTCTTAAGAGTAATTCTTAAGATTATTATTAAGACTGATTATGACAGATGTTTTAGTTCCTAACGGAGAGGAAAAATAAAGTATTCAAATAATAAGCTTGCGGCTGCCGTTGTTTGGTCCAGTGGAAAACGACCTAGTTTACGTTGATCACCATTCCCAGAAACTCGGCCTCGTTCATGGACTCCCGTGCAATTGACGCTTCTTCATACATTCTATACTCCACTAATGCATATCCTTTGACAAAGCCTGTGCGTCTGTCGAGGTTCAGACTCGCATTCTATTGGCTGAAGAAGGCTTTCAGGTCTTCTTCGGTCGTTTCTTCGTGGATATTGGTGACGAACAATATCCAGCCTTCCATGGACTTCAAAGGTTCTGGGTCGGGTTCCACTTGCTTGAATCTCCTCATGATTTTCTCGTCGAAATTTGCTGAACTTCTTCCTTCCAATCCTCTTCCACGCCTCTTATACCTCACATACATTTCCTATCACAAGCAAAAATCTCTTCCAATTTACAGGTTCAATAGAGTCCTTCAACAATAACAAGCAAATTGACATCCAAGACGGACAATTGTTCCAACTGTTTGTCAATTAAAAAAAAATATTAATTAATAATAAATATTAAATAATTAATCAACTATTACAAGGGCCGATTGTTAAAACCTCAGATAAAAAGTGATGGATAGCTATCAGTAGCCAAATATCTCCATCAGGCCCTATCAAGTGTGTTGATCCCCTGCTTGATGGTATCTCGCCATCGCGATCGGACAGCTGTTCCACGTATACGGCTCAGTGCGAAAGCGGAGAACCGGCATTGTACTGTACAAAATAAACAAATAAGATGTTCCACGTACAGCGGTCTCAATCTCAGTGTGGAGAAGCTGCCTGATGGTATGTATCCAGCGGCAGGGAGACCTCCTTCTTCTTCGCCCGCCGTTTTCATCAATTTTTCCATGTTGTCACTTCTCGTTACATGTCCGAAAAACTTCAATATGCGGGAGTAAACCAGACTTGAGAGTCGTTGTTTGGGTTTGATCTCTTTAAGAATAGAGACATTGGTACATCGTGCAGTCGAGGGTATTCTAAGCATTCTTCTCCAACACCACATTTCGAACGTATCCACTTGACGACGGTCAGCCACACGTAGTGTCCATGTCAAATACCGAAAAGACCAGCGTATGGACCAGGTTGATCTTCGTGTTACGTGTTATGTTGCTATCCCTCCATACTGGAGTAAGCTGGGACATGCCGGTTCTTCCCAGTTGTATTCGCCGGCGTATTTCAGGTTCACAGCTTCCCTTCCAGAGTTCCAGCCGATATAACCATTCCACAACCACGCCTGGAAGTGTTTTTCAATAAGCCGTACGGAAGTAATTCTTCGACCGCCCTATATCACTGTTGATAGGACTGCTGCCTCCTATCAGATCCTCGCCATATCTGGCTACCCTCATCTTAGTTTCGCCTGCAGGTCGGTGCACTTGCCCAGGGTGTGGCACGTGGAGCCATTAGTGAGAGCTGGGAATCTCGTGAGGACCAGTTGCCAGTGCCCATCTCCTGTCTGAGACGCTTGATGCGAGCGGCAATGACAAAAGGTGGTACCTCTACGACAACATCATTTATAAAATAATAAATTATTATTTTATAAATGGTGATTGGAAGATTCAAGAAGTGCTATTATATAACCTTGAGGAGTCCCTGTGTAGATAATTCTTATGGATAAAAAATGTACCATTATAAAACCTTGAGGAATCCTTGATAAAAAAATTATTGTAGATCCAAGAAGAGCTATTATACAACCCTGAGAAATCCCTGTCTAGATAATTATTATAGATACAAAATGTACCATCATAGAACCTTGAGGAATCCCTGACAAGAGAATTATTGGAGATCCAAGAAGTGATATTATACAACCTTGAGGAATCCCTGTCTAGCCGGCGCGAGTGGCGTAGTGGTGACCCTCGTGGCCTCATGTTAGAGCGCTAACTGACGAGTATAGACGTCTGAGTTCTATTCCCAGCGCCGGCCGCATTTGTTCCAGAAAGACAAATGTGAAAAAAGACAACCTTTTTTATAGAGGATGAGATTTTATCAAGCTAGTACTCAAAATTCTCTTTGCTCATTTGTGTAAAATTTCGAAATAAAGCTTCATCAGCAAGCAAGTTGTATAAAATATTTTTTGTTTCTTCAACATCAACATATAGTTGTCTTCTCCACCACCGTGGTGAACTTTTTTTCTTACGATTCAAAGCTATTACCAAATACGCAGGTACCGCGACTTTCCGTAAAGACATGCTGCACCAAACCGAAGTTGCCTAAATGGAATCGTTCCAGACTAAACATTTGCTACAAACATAGACGACAAAGCGCATGCGACGTGGGACGACAAATTCCGCATGCAACATTATTGAATTCTTTGCCACATAGTCGCACATGTTTAATCAGGCAACACTAGGAAACATGTATCATGCCTCATGTCGTACAGTGTTGCCTCAGAGGAATTCCGCCTTAAGTTATACGAAAGCTGAGACTTTGTTGCACGAATAGACTTTTTCATAGTTGAAATTTTTTTGTGCGCATGTGTCAATTTCCGCCATGTTATAGGTCAAAAAGTGCCCGAACTTTTTGACGTATAACTAAATATTTCCCCGAAACTTTCATATTCCCGCCTTTCAAATTTGGCGGATGAGCATGCGCTGAACTAACCGTAAAAAGGTATATTGTTGAAGTTTTGTGTGAACGAGCAGGTCAGTACTCGAGATATTTTCAAACGAGATTAATTTGTTGAAAATTTAAATGATTTTACATAGACCTTTTCAGTTGATTTTTTTTGTGCGCATGCGTCAATTTCCGCCTGTTATAACCTTAATATTTGCCCGAAACTTTCATATTCCCGCCTTTCAAACTTAACAGATGTGCATGCGCTTAACTAATCGTAAAAACGTCTATTAAATGTGAGAATGGAAGACGGAAAGCAGACGGATTGTGTTTAGCTTTATGGACAAAAGGGATATTTGCAGTTAAACTACTCCACGTCTATCCTTGCGAAACAGCTGTGGGTTACCTAAGAAATCTAAAAAAGGTTTTTTTAATAAAATCTTTATTTTGTATTAATTGGTGTCTGTCGAATGAGTGTTCATGTGAACTTTGAGAAGATCACTTGTTTTGAAACCTTTGTCGCAAAATTCGCAGACGTAGGGGGTTTCGCCCGTGTGAATTCTCCGGTGAATGCTGAGTGTTGAGTTCCTGTAGAACCTCTTCTCGCAAAATTCGCACGCGAAATTTTTCACGTCTGTGTGGGTCAGCATGTGGTTCTTCATCGTTGAGCTTAACATGAAGGCCTTGGTGCACATGGTGCACTTAAACGGGCGCTCTGCAAAATGTCTTTTCATATGGTTACTTAACGTGCTTTCTCTGCTGAAACTTGCCCCGCAAATTTGGCAAACGTGCTCTTTTGTCTTGGAGTGTACGAGTTGGTGCGCGCGCATGTGCGAGGACTGGTTGAAACTTTTCCCGCATTCCGAACAATTATAAGGTCTTTCCCCGGTGTGGATTCGTCTGTGAATGGTCAAATTACCGCTTTGCGCGAAACTCCGCCCGCAAAATTCGCACTTGCATGATTTTTCGCCGGAATGTGTCATCATGTGGACGTTTAGATTATTTTCTAAGAATATTCTGCCGCAAATTGGACACGGCACTTGTTTTCGGACGACTTTTTTGTGGACTTGCCTGTGTATGCGAATGTGACGGACGAGACTGCTCCGCAAATTAAAGATTTTCTTACAAACATCGCAAATGTATGCAGCACTGTTATCGCCAGGTTTATCGCCAGGTGTATTCAAAATATCTTGATTGTGCCCTTGACATTCATTATTTTTTGTAATTTGCGCTTTTTCATCAAAAATCTTGTCATTTAATATTTCAACTTTCTTTGTTACTACTTCCTCATCTGAAATCTTTTCCTTTAATACCCCATTTTCTGTTGCAATCATTAATACATCATCGTCCAAAATATCTTTCTGTAATACCTCATTTTCTGGTGCAACCACCAATACATCATCGTTCAAAATCCCTTCTTTTAATATCTCATTCTCTGTTATTTCCACCAAATCTTCCTCTTTTAAATCCTCTTCAGTCTTTACTACAAAGCTAAAACTACATTTATTTTCATACTGCCAATAATAACAAGACACAGACTTTTACCTATTGCCTTCTTCTATTTCCTTCAATAAAATGCTTTGGGATGCCTCATACTTCTTCTTGAATTCGTAACAAACTATCCCCTTCTCCATACAATCTAAGCACAGTCCGTCAGCTTTTCCATTCTCGGACACCTTCAATACAAAATTATTGAAATTCTCTTCAACAAATTAATCTCGTCTGAAAATTTCTCGAGTACTGACCTGTGCGTTCACGCAAAATTCCAACAATTCGTTCAGCGAAATCTCAGCTTTCTTATAATTTATTGTTTGGTTTAACGCTATTTTTCCGTTTGTCCCTTCCAAACAGATTCTGCAACGATATTCCGGATATAAGATTATTTTATTGTCGGCCGGTAAAGCCATTTTGCATTAGATGCTTCTCTGCTTGACACAAGTACGACTACGACGACTATCCCTGACACCAGCGATATTTAGATATTTATCTCTGCCTGACGCCATTCTCGTTTCAGCGCCAAGATTCAAATTCTCATTTAAATTACAGGTAGACAGATTTGATTCGCATCAGCGAACGATGCGATTTGTGGCCCTCCTTCGGGGTGGTCTCCTTCTTTCTCTTAAGCCTAGTTAGCATTAAGCTAGTAATTTAGTAGAGTAGCGAGTAACTTAGTGGCTAAACTACTGGCTACTGTACAGAAACCGTTCACATTACGGTCTAGTACAGTACACAAGTGTTTTGTAAGATGGACGGGCTGCAACGCAATAGAATGAATAAACTGATATATTTATTGCATTTTCTAATCCCAGGCATGCCGATTGTTTCATTTGTTTGTTTTTATAATGCGGGGACTTTATATTCAAAAAGCATTTATGTTCGACGTATTTGGAAACTAATTTTAAGTTAAAATTTTCGGTCCAGCGAAACGACATTTTTGCGGCCACTAATGAACTCGACTAATCTACAGGTTCGGACTTGTTTAGCCGGTGAACCAGTGAGCACGATCGCGTGGTGGGACGCGATACTCGCCCGATAAAATAGAGTAAAATGGATCTACTCGACTTAAGCCTAGTTCGCATTAGGCTAGTAATTTAGTAGAGTAGCGAGTAATTTAGTGTCTAAATGTGTGCGAACCACGAAAAATTAGTCAAGTGGTTTAGTGAATGATTAAGTCGAGTCGATCCATTTTACTCTATTTTATCGGGCGAGTAGCGCCTCCCACCACGCGTTCGTGCTCACTGGTTCACCGGCTAAACAAGTCCGAACCTGTAGATTAGTCGAGTTCATTAGTGGCAAAAATGTCGTTTCGCTGGACCGAAAATTGTAACTTAAAATTAGTTTCCAAATACGTCGAACATAAATGCTTTTTGAATATAAAGTCCCCGCATTATAAAAACAAACAAATGAAACACTCGGCATGCCTGGATTTAGAAAATGCAATAAATATATCAGTTTATTCATTCTATTGCGTTGCAGCCCGTCCATCTTAAAAAACACTTGTGTACTGTACTAGACCCTAATGCGAACGGTTTCTGTACAGTAGCCAGTAGTTTAGCCACTAAATTACTCGCTACTCTACTAAATTACTAGCCTAATGCGAACTAGGCTTTAATCATTCACTAAACCACTTGACTAATTTTTCGTGGTTCGCACAGATGTAGCCACTAAATTACTCGCTACTCTACTAAATTACTAGCCTAGTGCGAACTAGGCTTTAAGTCGAGTCGATCCATTTTACTCTATTTTATCGGGCGAGTATCGCGTCCCACCACGCGATCGTGCTCACTGGTTCACCGGCTAAACAAGTCCGAACCTGTAGATTAGTCGAGTTCATTAGTGGCCGCAAAAATGTCGTTTCGCTGGACCGAAAATTTTAACTTAAAATTAGTTTCCAAATACGTCGAACATAAATGCTTTTTGAATATAAAGTCCCCGCATTATAAAAACAAACAAATGAAACAATCGGCATGCCTGGGATTAGAAAATGCAATAAATATATCAGTTTATTCATTCTATTGCGTTGCAGCCCGTCCATCTTACAAAACACTTGTGTACTGTACTAGACCGTAATGTGAACGGTTTCTGTACAGTAGCCAGTAGTTTAGCCACTAAATTACTCGCTACTCTACTAAATTACTAGCCTAATGCGAACTAGGCTTTAGGGCAGCGGGAACGGCCTAGCCGTTTTTTAGATTGGAATGGGTTGGCCTGTTCACTATCGGAACTGCGTTCCTTCTCACTATACTCCATGTTATCCTTTCTTTTTTTTCTTTTTTTTTTCTTGCTACCGTTATCTTTGCTTTTTTTTTCCTTTTATTCTTTCTGTTTCCTAACACTCAGCCCCCTTTTCTCTTTCCTGTTCTCCTGGTATGATTACTTGGCTTTTTGGGGTTTTCGTGGCCCCTTCTGTCGTAGGGCTGCGCTGGAAATTCGACGCTAGCGAACTACCAGCGGTTATAATCGCAACTAAACTTTTTGTCAACACACTCGCACGTCTTACTTACTCCAACTCTCGAATCAAGTAAGAAGAGTAAGAATAAGTGAAAAAAAATCCGAAAGATTCTGGGTTAGGAAAGGGTTAAAGCAAGGGTGTTCACTTAGCCCTGTCCTATTTAATGTTTTTATAAATGACTTAGAAAAGGTTTTAAAAAATGGGCAGGCAGGAGGAGTAGTAATAGGTAGGATGAAAGTGTGGTCTCTAGCTTACGCGGATGACATAGTTGCTTTAGCAAGAACAAAAGTGTTGTATAGTGTTTCTGCCATATAAGAGTGGTTATCGCGCCTGGCAACTTCAAACAGGAGTTTCAATTCCACCCATTGTTCTAGAATACGGTTGACTGCAGGTTCAATTGATATCCATCGGGTATTACACATCTGTGGAATTAACAATGGTTCGGAGCCTCAGTTAATTGTTTGATAGATACTTTTGTAATGTAAACGACGGTTCGACGAATGACTAAACCAATTATAGGTTTCTCTTATAAGAAATTTAACATTACGTGGCAAAGTTTCTTCTGAGGCAACTGTAATGAATGGAACACGCAGCGAACTAAAACCAAATTATCATTACCCCGTTGTTAGTACTTGTCATCACGGTAGCGTTATCTGTGCCAATACCGATCAATTTTTTTATTTCAATGTTCAGAACAGACAATAATCCTTTAATACCGTTGACTATGCTGTTTGCAGTGCCATCTTCAATCTCTACCAACCCCAAAAAGGTGGATATTATAGTTTTTAAATATCGACTGAAATATCTGATCGATACTCCCAACATTTTGCTTACTGAAATATCTGTGGACTCATCGATCAAGAGACTGTACTCTTGGTCTTTCACATTTCACACAATTTCTTTATTAAAATGAAGCGCAAAAACATGTTTTATTATATTTGTGCATTTTGTACGATGGACTCGCAAGTCTCCACTTTTGCTATCGCCGAATTGGTGTTTACATAATTCTGATAAATGATCAACAGCAATAATCGAACAATGTGCACACACAAACATAGCTAGTGAAGATGTCTGTTTACTTTGGGAAAATTTATTGTTCTTTGACTTTTCGCTGGTTCTATAGCTTTTTTGTGCTTTGCTGACAAAGTATGTATGTATGTATTGTTTAAGTATGTACTTTAAACAATGGACTTTTGCAATCATCTCGCACTTGCAGTACTTGCAATAAGCCTTCGTTGTATCATTTTCTACAGGCTGTAACCAATCCTTGAAGTCCAGCATTTGTTCCCACTCTGACCGGTAATGCTGACTGTATTTAGGCGGCATATTAACGACTATCAAGCAATTAATAATGCACGTCGAACTGTACCTACTGTGTAAACAGTATTAAACAATTACACCGGCACACAAAAAAATTGTCAGTACATTTGACTAGACCTATCTAGTTATATGGATTTCGAAGCGCTGAATCCGAATCCGATGTCCGTTTGATCCGCACGCTCTCAAAATTTCAAGTAAATTAAACTCCAAATTTTGGGGTCGTAAAAGTAAATAAACTTCAGATTTGACTTCAACGCATCAAAATACAAAAGTAAAGTACTTGATCTAGTTCAACAAAAAAATGCATCTTCACAACAGCAGTTTTTGACAATTTAGTGGTTCTTCCCAATTTACTTGAAATTTGGAGGGTGTACGGATCAAACGAACATCGGATTCTGATTCTGATTCGGCGCATCAATATCTATATAACTTTAGTCAAATGTACTGACCTTTTATTGTGTGCTGGTGTTATTGATTCACGTAAAACTGTACTGTGTAAACTGTATCAAACATAAGACTGAAAATTTGGGCAGTTTATTGGTTTATTTAAATCTCAAACGTACGTAGGGTTGCCAACTCTGAAAAGCACAAATACAGGACATTAGTTTTCACTGTCGTCACTATCTTATGAAATAAAAGACGGTTGGCAACCCTAGACGTACCCGAACTAACATATAATTATGTTATAATAATTAAAGGTAAAGAAAACAGCCACAACTGTTATTGAAGATAATAAATGAATACTCCTAACTGAACGTACTCTTATCGGTAGCGAAACGGATCGTTTGTTTCATGGTTATACTTTTATCCAATAATTATTTTATATGCTAAAAAATATGCTATATGCTAAACAACAAATAAATATGCTAAACAATACAAAAATATGCCAAATCTAGCATAAAATATGCTAAATTGGCAACACTATCAAAGGGCGCGTCTGGACCATCGCGCATTAGGTGATGGGCGTGAACGCGCAATCGTGCACATGTACATCAGGGTTCCCAACTTAGGGGTTTTTCCCCCAAATTTAAGGGGTAAATAAGTGGGATGGGATTTTATATTTTTAGGGGTGTTTTTAGGGATTTTTTTACATTTAGTAATTTTTTATAGAAAAATAAAAGTGTAAAAATATATGTCCTGGGATAACTCTAGCTAGGCAATCTTAATTATATAATTGTTGACCTGGCGACTTAGCGACATCTAGTAGAGTTTCTCGTTACTAAGATATCGCAGTTAAATGAAAAACATAATGATTGTGACGGAGCTGGTTGTAAACGTTTTGAAAATGTCTTAAAATTCTAACTAACATTTGTCACGGCGCCAATTTCAAACGCATTTTCGAACGAGCTTTCTATCTACAAAATTGTGAAAAACAAGTTGCAGAATAGACTATCTATTGAAATGTTATGTATACAAAGTATGATGGTACGAAATACGAAATGGTGGATCTTGAACAACATTTAATCCTAACATTTTTTCTTTTTTTAAAAGTTTGGTCCGATGTGGATGCCGGGTATTAACCCTTCAAACACTGCGGCCTACTTGTGGCCTATTGTCTTTTGCATTCACATACACTTATAGGCCCAGAAACCTAGTTGTTATTGTAAATTGCGATAATTAATATTTTTCACATTTGTCTTCTGGTACAAATGCGGCCGGCACTGGGAATAGAATGATCCCTCTATACTTGTTAGTTAGCGCTCTAACATGAGGCCACGAGCGTCACCTACTACACCACTCGCGCCGGCTCAATCCCCTAATATATTAAGTTTATTTAATGTCAACATGTATGATTACAAAAAGTCAGAACCAGATGAAAACGAAATTATATATGAAGTATTAAGTAATTTATAAATAAAGAATATTAAAAAATATTACAGAATATTAATTATTATTAATTTATAGTTTTTTACAGAATATTATTTTTTAGGGGGATTTTCAAGTAATTGTGGCAATTTTAGGGGTTTTTAACTGCTTTTAGGGGTAAAAATTTTTGGGTGTTGGTAACACTGATGTACATGCACGTGCATACAGTATTATAGAGACCGTCGTGATGCTCACACGTTTTCGAGCGCTTGAGTTTATAGTTGACGAGGCAGATCATATCATCACTAATTTCAACGATCAAGGTAAGCTGCCATATAAAAATTTAATTTAATGAAAGCGTTTTTCAACCACTGCTTCTGTCACCTTTCAGATGGCAGCAAATAGAAATAGGAAAAGAATATACCAGAAAGAATTCCTTAATTATGGTTATACACAAATAGAAGACAAAGGTACAATGAAACCACAGTGTGTTGTATGTTTGAAAGTACTGACTTCAGAATCTTTCAAAAAAAGTCAATTGAAGAAACATTTGGATAATTTGCATTCACATCTGTCTTCCAAACCGCGAGAACACTTTGTAAATTTAGAAATGTCTGTTAAAAGGCAAAGATTGGACAGCAACTTGTTAGGTACCTTTCAGCGTTCAGCTACAAAGGCTAGCTTTGAAGTAGCCTGTATGATTGCCCGAAACAAAAAACCATATACTATTGGTGAAGATTTGGTTAAACCAGCAGCGAGATCATGGTCAGAAAGAGGCGAAGAAACTGAATTCAGTGCCCTTGTCTGCAAGAATTGTAAAATAAAGAATTTCTATCTTGGCGGAAAATGTGAAGGAACAGGTTATTTTCTCACTAAAACAGGCTAAATATTTGGCTATTCAGCTTGATGACACTACAGATGTTAGTAGCAATTCACAGCTAATGATGTATGTTCGTTACAAAACTACAAATGCAATTGAAGAGGAATTGTTGTTTTGTTCTCCTCTCGAGTTGAGATCTCGTGGAATTGATGTGTATAATAAGGTAAATGACTACTTCAATACTGAAAGCATTAATTTAAAGTGGGAAAACTGTATTGCTGTGTCTGTTGATGGAGCTCCAGCTATGCTGGGTTATATTAATGGTTTTTCGGTTTTTGTGAAAAAAATTTATCCAAACATTGAAGTTACTCACTGTATGATCCATCGCCAAACACTTCTTGTGAAATATTTGGAACCTACACTGGAAGCCGTCATGCATGATGTCATCAAGATTGTTAATGCTATCAAAGGACATGCACTAAACACGAGACTATTTCGTGAATTATGGACCTATACGGACCTTTATCCTATACTTTATCATACAGTAGTGAGATGGCTCTCTCGCGGAAATGTTCTAAATCGAGTATGGGCTCTCAAAACTGAACTCGAAATGTTGTTGGTTGATCAAAAGAATATTCTCGCAGATAAGTTTAAAAACACCTCGTGGGTTGCACGTCTCGCATATTTAGCTGACATTTTTGAGAATATAAATATATTGAACAAAGAGTTGCAAGGAAAAAATATTTATATCATTTTAGCCAGAGAAATAGTATCAGCGTTTTGATTGAAGCTTCAATATTGGAGACAGAAAACAGAACAGAACAAGATAGCTTCCTTTTCAAAGTTAGCTTTGTTTTTCCTGGTTTTTAAACTGGTTTGAAACGAGGGTCAGAAAAAGTGGCAACCAGCTATTTCTCATTTTCATCAAAGTTGAACCGTTTTCCTAGCTCAGCTTGTAGTGAAGATCTCATTCTCAGCAAATTTTGTGTTCTATATGCTGTCTCTTTCTTACCCAGGTATTTCAACAATATGACGTGTGGAGTGGAATCACTTCGGAGATGCAAGAAATACCCGAGCTAGTTATTTTTGTTTTCTCTTGAAATAGTTTGAGGAGTTTGATACATTGTTCCAGTAACAACTACTGAGAAGATATTAGATTATTTAATTACTCATTATTAATCAGTTATATATAAAGAAACAGCCCGCATATGTTCTAATAATCTGTCCATTATTGCACATCTTGCACTAATTGGTGGTTTGGCAAGTCAAGTTCTTGACGAATGGATTTGAGCTTTTTCTGTTATACCTGAGTGGTTAAAATGAGTAACAATTCGTCTTGCAGCAGCTACCACCAGTGTTATTTCCGTTTGAGATTTTAGCGATTTCTGGATAGTTAGTAGTGAATGTCAGATCTATTAAAACAGCAGATAAGAATCACGCTCGCTGGTTGGAGAATTATCACCACGAACATTAATACATCGCCGGAAACTTATCACAAACTGATTTCACATTCAACATTCAGATTTAGTATAATTTTTGTAAAAGGACCTTTGAAAAGACTCTATTTTCAATTCTTACTTTACAGGTACATTGTAATCAATATATTTTTATTAATTTAGAAGAAAATGCGGATGAATTTTACGTATGTCCCAATTTAATTAAAATGAGACATACATGTTTAAATCATATTAGCGAGTATCGTATATACATAACACCTCTCCTCATATTGGCTCCACTGTCGTGGATAAGTAAATGCATCTTGCTTTGAGAAATATTCCACTTTTCTGCAATACCATTCAGTTTTTTTGCAATATTTGTATCCATATGTAAACCAACAAACGGCTTCATTGCTAAAACGCCATGTTCAAGAATAAAATTAAAAGATATCCAATGCGCTGTGAAACTAAAAAAACTTTGATTATTGTGCTGGCATGTCCATATATCAGATGATACTGATATTGCTGTTGCTTGCGAAATACTAGCTTCAATTTTAGAGTAGATTCTTTTGTATACAATATATATATATATATATATATATATATATATATATATATATATATATATATATATATATATATATATATATATGAGGATTAATTTTCTCGGTCATATAAGTATATATATATATATATATATATATATATATATATATATATATATATATATATATATATATATATACATACATATATATATATATATATATATATATATATACATATCGGCTTATAACGGTTTACGTCTTCCGATTCCTAATCACCACTCCTCTCTGTTCATCCACAGCCCTTCTTCCAGATCCATCTCTCGAATTTCCTTGTCCACTCGGTCTCTCCAGCTTCTGCGCAGTCTTCCTCGTTTTCGGTTTCCTTGGGGGTTCCAGTTTAGTACTTTCTTTGGGATTCTGTGTTCTGACATTCTTTGGACGTGTCCATACCATGTTAGTTGTTTAGTTGTAATGTCATCAATAATGTCGTGTTGTATTCCCATTTCTTGTGTAATGGTTTTATTTGGGACTCTATCTATCCTGGATTTTCCCGCCGCTCTTCTCCAGAAGTCCATTTATGTGGATTTTAGCTTTTTGTTTTGTTTTCTTTTATCGGCCATACCTCCGATCTATATGTTATTACGCTTTTCACGATGGAGTTGTAAATCCTTTTTTTTATTTTCTTTTGTAATGGTTTTGTCCCAAAGAATACTGTTCAGCATGGAAATAGCTCTTCTTCCCTGTACGTTTCTGTCCGATATTGCTTCGTCTAGTGTCCCTTCCTTAGATATTTTCACTCCTAGGTATTTGTATATATTGCATTGTTTGATGATCTGTCCCGTTGCTAGATGTAAGTCTTCTTGCTGTCCTCCTATGCACATATACTCCGTCCTAATGTTGACATCCAGACCCCATTTTCCATACTCCTCGATGAGCTTTCGGCTCATATATTCCATGTCATCTATATCTTGTGCGATAACTACTTGGTCATCCGCGAAAGAGAGGGTATATACTGTCGTGTCGTCATCCACTGGCATTCCCATGCCATTGCATTTCCGTTTCCATGTCTTCAGCGCGTGTTCCAAGTAGATTTTGAACAGTGTCGGAGATATACAGCAACCCTGTTTAAGACCTTTGGTTACTGTGAATCCAGATGTTAATCCTTCGTTGGTTTTGACTCTGGATGTAGAGCCCGCGTATAAAGACTTCACAGCTTTTATTATTTCTGTGTTTATATTGCTATGTTGGAGAGCCTCTCAAAGTTTTACTAAAGGTATACTGTCGTAGGCCTTTTTCAGATCTACGCACAGGAGATGTACTTCTTGATTTCTTGCTGTTTTCTTTTCTAAAATTTGAGTTAGCGTAAACTGAAGGTCGACTGTGGATTTTCCTGCTCTGATGCCTGCTTGTTCTTCTGCCTCCATATCGGCATATTATTTTTCTATTCTGTTCTTTAAGATCTTTCCATAAACTCTACGTATAGTGCTTGTAACGGCTATTCCACGATAGTTGTCGCAGTTACTCTTATCGCCTTTTTTGTATCGTCGATAGGTATGTCTTCCATTCTATGGGTACTTCGTGCCTGTTGAGGCACCTTTGGAATAAGTTTCTTAATTCCCCGTATAGTTTATCTGTGCCATATTTTAAAAATTCATTAGTTATATTACCCGGTCCTGGGGCTCTTCCGTTTTTTTTTTACAGACTTCTTTAACATCTGGCACAGTAATTATAATTGGGGATCCTTGTATAAATATGCCCTGATTTTCGTTTTGGATGTCTTTAAATTGAGGTCTGTCTTCTGTCAGCATATCTTCAAAGTATTGATTCCATTTTTGAGGTGTTATAGGTGAGATTATGTCCTTTGTTCGGCCTCCTCCCATACTTTTGAGGAGCCTCCAGCTTTCTGTTCCCTCTTGACCTCTTGACCCTCTTTATGTACTCTTTCTTCCTCCAATGTATGTATTGAGTCTTGAACACGTCCTTTCCCATTGATTGTTCTTCTTTTCCCGTATTTTCTTCCGTACTCTCTTTTGTGATTCTTTGTATTTTATCTTGTCTTCCATAGTTTTCGAACTTAAATATACATGGTACCTTTTTCTTCTATTTCGTATTCAATTTCTTTGTCCCACCAGTATGGCTTTTTCTGTTTTCCTCGTTTTTCTTCATAACCCAATGCTTCATCTGCCGCTGAGTGTATGACCCTCTTTATATATTCGTATTCTTCCTCTATGTTTCTGAATTCTGAATTTTGCTGTCAAGTCTAGAGTTATATAGCATTTTTGTACTTTCATGTTCGAGGCTGTTGACTTGCTGGGGTTTCTCCGTTTGTTATTTCATCCATTCTTTTGGAATTGTCAGGTTCTTCTTTTGCTCTTATTGGTGACACTATTTTTCCTTTTAAGAGGTAGTGGTCACTTCCACATGAGGCACCTCTCTGTACTCTTATATCTAGGAACTTCAGTCTGGATTTTTGTTTTATTATTATGTAGTCGATAACGCTTTTTAGATTCCTTGTTGGCTGTGTCCACGTGTATTTATGGATTTCGCGGTGTTGAAAATGTCCATTAAGAATGGTCAACTGATTTTGTTCGCATATTTCTATTAACCGTCTTCCATTATCGTTAACGACTTCTTCTACCAGGTCCTTTTCCTTTCTTCCTATTCTGCCGTTCAGGTCCCCTAGAAGTATTATTTCTCTTGACGTTCCTATTTTTCCTATTTCCTCATTTAGTTTTTCATAGAATGAGTCTTTATTGTGGACTAGTTCGTCATCATTAATGGCATATATTTCCAGCATAGTCACATTATATCCTAATATTTTTAGATTCATCTTTATCATCCTTTCATTAATCGGTTCCCATGTGTAGATATACTTTCTCATTCTCTCGTGGGTTATTGTGGGTCATATAAGTGCGGACTGGTATTTTGTATTGAGGTACTGCTTTTTCCATAAGCCTTTGAAAGCTGGCTCGTTCAACAAGTGATAATGGTTCTTTGTCTAAGGCAATCATATCACCGATTAAATAGAGATATTTAATTTCGGACATTAAAATCCCATATATATATATATAATTTCCTTTCAATTGTTTCCTACAAAGTCTTTTCTGACGCACTAGGAACTGCGAGTATGGTACTGCGGACAGTTGCGCTGCCGCGCACTCACTTCACCGCGCTCATTTTTCGAAAGTTTACCCAAAATCCGCGCCGAATATTCGGAGGCCGAATCTTCGGCGCTTCGACCAAGAGCGTGGCGGGATATTCGGTATTCGGCAAAATTACTATCCGTGGCATCTCTAGTACGGATTCACTTCAGTAGTGTGTAGAACTGTTAAGGAGTGCAGCGAACAAAGTTAAAATAGCCATGTTAATCGCCAACATCCGAAACGGATAGGGCACCACAAGAAGAAGAAAGGAAATGGCGTCACCAATGGTTGTAGTAAACTTGGGGTGAAGCAGAAAATGATTCATTGTAAAATGGTTTTACCGACCGAAAATAAAATCCGAAGTAGCGTTGCAGAATCTGTTTGGAAGCGACCAACGGGAAAAACGTGTTGAACCAAACCATAAGTTATAAGTAAGCTGAGACTTTGTTACAAGAGTTGGAGTTTTGTGTGAACGAGCAGATACTCGAGATATTTTCAGACGAGATTAATTTGTTGTAAATTTAAATGATTTTACATTGAAGGTGTGTGAAAATGGGAAAGCTGACGGACTGTGTTTGGCTTTTATGGAGAAAGGGATATTTACAGTCAAACTACTCCACGTCTAACTTTGCGAAACAGCTGTGGGTTACCTAAGGAACCTAAAAAAGGTTTTTTTTAATAAAATCTTTATTTTGTGTTAATTGGTATCTGGCGAATGAGTGTTCATGTGAGCTTTGAGAAGGTAACCTGCTTTGAAACCTTTGTTGCAAACTTTGCAGACGTAGGGAGTTTCGCCCGTGTGAATTCTCCGGTGAATGCAGAGTGTTGAGTTCCTGTAGAACCTTTTCTCGCAAAATTCGCACGCGAAATTTTTCACGTCTGTGTGGGTCAGCATATGGTTCTTCATCGTTGAGCTTAACGTGAAGCTCTTGGTGCATATGGTGCACTTAAACGGGCGCTCTGCAAAGTGTCTTTTCATATGATAACTCAACGTGCTTTTTCTGCCGAAGGTTGCCCCGCAAATTTGGCAAGCGTGCTCTTTTGTCTGGGAGTGTACGACTTGGTGTGCGCGCATGTGCGAGGACTGGTTGAAACTTTGCCCGCATTCCGAACAAATATAAGGTCTTTCCCCGGTGTGGATTCGTCTGTGAATGGTCAAATTACCGTTTTGCGCGAAACTCCGCTCGCAAAATTCGCACTTGAATGATTTTTCGCCGGAATGTGTCATCATGTGGACGTTTAAGTTATTTTTTAAGAATATTCTGCCGCAAATTGGACACGGCATTTCTTTTCGGACGTATTTTTTTGCTACTTTTTTGTGGACTTTCTGCGTGTGTATACGAACGTGGCGGACAAGGCTGCGCCGTGCTTTAAAGATTTTGTTGCAAACATCGCATATGTATGCAGCACTGTTATCGCCAGGTGTATTCAAAATTTCTTGTTTGTTCTCATGACATTCATTATTTTCTGTAATTTGCGCTTTTTCATCCAAAATCTCGTCCTTTAATATCTCAACTTCCTCTGTTACTACTTCCTCATCTGAAATCTCTTCCTTTAATACCCCATTCTCTGTTGTAACCACCAATACATCATCATACAAAATCTCTTCCTGTAATACCCCATTCTCTGTTGCAACCACCAATACATCATCGTTCAAAATCTCTTCTTTTAATATCTCATTCTCTGCTAATACCATCAAATCTTCCTCGTTTAAATCCTCTTCAGTGTTTATTACAAAGCTAAAACTACATTTATTTTCATACTGACAAGAATACCAAGAAACAGATTTACTTATTGTCTTTTTCTATTTCCTTCAATAAAATGCGTTGGGATGCCTCAAACTTCTTCTTGAATTCGTAACAAACAATCCCCTTCTCCATACAAATCAAGCACAATCCATCAGCTTTTCCATTCTCGCACACCTTCAATACAAAATTATTTAAATTTCCTTCAACAAATTAATCTCGTCTGAAAATTTCTCGAGTACTGACCTGTGCGTTCACGCAAAATTCCAACAATTCCTTCAGCGAAATCTCAGCTTTCTTATAATTTATTGTTTGGTTTAACGCTATTTTTCCGTTTGTCCCTTCCAAACAGATTCTGCAACGATATTCCGGATATAAGATTATTTTATTGTCGGCCGGTAAAGCCATTTTGCATTAGATGCTTCTCTGCTTGACACAAGTCGACTACGACGACTATCCCTGACACCAGCGATATTTAGATATTTATCTCTGCCTGACGCCATTCTCGTTTCAGCGCCAAGATTCAAATTATCATTTAAATTACAGATAGACAGACAAAACTAGGCAAACGAGACTAGACAGACAAGACTAGACAGATAAGACTAGTAGACAGAATAGACAGTTCCACACGGGCAGTCAAATCGTGTGAATGTGCGAACAAATACAACTCTGCATTAATTTGTAAGTTAATAAGCCATTAGATTAGATTAGATTGTAGATATGGTGCTGACGACTTGTCAATAATAATATCAATATTAATATCAATAATAAGCCATAATAAAGAAGTTAAATGGCAAGAGACCTTAGGTCTAATGTTTCTAAAGACGCAGAAGACGCAGGGTACGATAAAGTCCTATCGTTCCTTGTAGGCGAGGAGTTTAAAAAGTTAATTGCGGGGATTGTGAAACAAGAAGTGTCATTACTAGGGCAACCAAAAATATTCACTTAAAAAAGTACCTTAAAACCCTTTCACTGCCATGTCAATTATAAGGAATAACACACAGCGCCAATATTTATAAAAATGCCGGTAGTTATGCAACCCCTTTCACATAGATAAGTCACCTATTGATCATAAGTCACTGCACAAATAAGGGGGCAAACAACATGATATTTTTGATTTTTTTTTTAATGTTTATAAACCATTAAACCATTCAAATTTAACATAACTGATTTGCAAAAGATTCAAGTATTTTCTAAAAATAATTTCATCCATCTGCTGTTTCCGGGGGCGGCTGGACGATTTTTAACGATTTAAGACTAGACGATTTAAGACTAGACAGACAAGACTAGACAGACAAGACTAGACAGACAAGACTAGACAGACAAGACTAGACAGACAAGACTAGACAGACAAGACTAGACAGACAAGACTAGACAGACAAGACTAGACAGACAAGACTAGACAGACAAGACTAGACAGACAAGACTAGACAGACAAGACTAGACAGACAAGACTAGACAGACAAGACTAGACAGACAAGACTAGACAGACAAGACTAGACAGACAAGACTAGACAGACAAGACTAGACAGACAAGACTAGACAGACAAGACTAGACAGACAAGACTAGACAGACAAGACTAGACAGACAAGACTAGACAGACAAGACTAGACAGACAAGACTAGACAGACAAGACTAGACAGACAAGACTAGACAGACAAGACTAGACAGACAAGACTAGACAGACAAGACTAGACAGACAAGACTAGACAGACAAGACTAGACAGACAAGACTAGACAGACAAGACTAGACAGACAAGACTAGACAGACAAGACTAGACAGACAAGACTAGACAGACAAGACTAGACAGACAAGACTAGACAGACAAGACTAGACAGACAAGACTAGACAGACAAGACTAGACAGACAAGACTAGACAGACAAGACTAGACAGACAAGACTAGACAGACAAGACTAGACAGACAAGACTAGACAGACAAGACTAGACAGACAAGACTAGACAGACAAGACTAGACAGACAAGACTAGACAGACAAGACTAGACAGACAAGACTAGACAGACAAGACTAGACAGACAAGACTAGACAGACAAGACTAGACAGACAAGACTAGACAGACAAGACTAGACAGACAAGACTAGACAGACAAGACTAGACAGACAAGACTAGACAGACAAGACTAGACAGACAAGACTAGACAGACAAGACTAGACAGACAAGACTAGACAGACAAGACTAGACAGACAAGACTAGACAGACAAGACTAGACAGACAAGACTAGACAGACAAGACTAGACAGACAAGACTAGACAGACAAGACTAGACAGACAAGACTAGACAGACAAGACTAGACAGACAAGACTAGACAGACAAGACTAGACAGACAAGACTAGACAGACAAGACTAGACAGACAAGACTAGACAGACAAGACTAGACAGACAAGACTAGACAGACAAGACTAGACAGACAAGACTAGACAGACAAGACTAGACAGACAAGACTAGACAGACAAGACTAGACAGACAAGACTAGACAGACAAGACTAGACAGACAAGACTAGACAGACAAGACTAGACAGACAAGACTAGACAGACAAGACTAGACAGACAAGACTAGACAGACAAGACTAGACAGACAAGACTAGACAGACAAGACTAGACAGACAAGACTAGACAGACAAGACTAGACAGACAAGACTAGACAGACAAGACTAGACAGACAAGACTAGACAGACAAGACTAGACAGACAAGACTAGACAGACAAGACTAGACAGACAAGACTAGACAGACAAGACTAGACAGACAAGACTAGACAGACAAGACTAGACAGACAAGACTAGACAGACAAGACTAGACAGACAAGACTAGACAGACAAGACTAGACAGACAAGACTAGACAGACAAGACTAGACAGACAAGACTAGACAGACAAGACTAGACAGACAAGACTAGACAGACAAGACTAGACAGACAAGACTAGACAGACAAGACTAGACAGACAAGACTAGACAGACAAGACTAGACAGACAAGACTAGACAGACAAGACTAGACAGACAAGACTAGACAGACAAGACTAGACAGACAAGACTAGACAGACAAGACTAGACAGACAAGACTAGACAGACAAGACTAGACAGACAAGACTAGACAGACAAGACTAGACAGACAAGACTAGACAGACAAGACTAGACAGACAAGACTAGACAGACAAGACTAGACAGACAAGACTAGACAGACAAGACTAGACAGACAAGACTAGACAGACAAGACTAGACAGACAAGACTAGACAGACAAGACTAGACAGACAAGACTAGACAGACAAGACTAGACAGACAAGACTAGACAGACAAGACTAGACAGACAAGACTAGACAGACAAGACTAGACAGACAAGACTAGACAGACAAGACTAGACAGACAAGACTAGACAGACAAGACTAGACAGACAAGACTAGACAGACAAGACTAGACAGACAAGACTAGACAGACAAGACTAGACAGACAAGACTAGACAGACAAGACTAGACAGACAAGACTAGACAGACAAGACTAGACAGACAAGACTAGACAGACAAGACTAGACAGACAAGACTAGACAGACAAGACTAGACAGACAAGACTAGACAGACAAGACTAGACAGACAAGACTAGACAGACAAGACTAGACAGACAAGACTAGACAGACAAGACTAGACAGACAAGACTAGACAGACAAGACTAGACAGACAAGACTAGACAGACAAGACTAGACAGACAAGACTAGACAGACAAGACTAGACAGACAAGACTAGACAGACAAGACTAGACAGACAAGACTAGACAGACAAGACTAGACAGACAAGACTAGACAGACAAGACTAGACAGACAAGACTAGACAGACAAGACTAGACAGACAAGACTAGACAGACAAGACTAGACAGACAAGACTAGACAGACAAGACTAGACAGACAAGACTAGACAGACAAGACTAGACAGACAAGACTAGACAGACAAGACTAGACAGACAAGACTAGACAGACAAGACTAGACAGACAAGACTAGACAGACAAGACTAGACAGACAAGACTAGACAGACAAGACTAGACAGACAAGACTAGACAGACAAGACTAGACAGACAAGACTAGACAGACAAGACTAGACAGACAAGACTAGACAGACAAGACTAGACAGACAAGACTAGACAGACAAGACTAGACAGACAAGACTAGACAGACAAGACTAGACAGACAAGACTAGACAGACAAGACTAGACAGACAAGACTAGACAGACAAGACTAGACAGACAAGACTAGACAGACAAGACTAGACAGACAAGACTAGACAGACAAGACTAGACAGACAAGACTAGACAGACAAGACTAGACAGACAAGACTAGACAGACAAGACTAGACAGACAAGACTAGACAGACAAGACTAGACAGACAAGACTAGACAGACAAGACTAGACAGACAAGACTAGACAGACAAGACTAGACAGACAAGACTAGACAGACAAGACTAGACAGACAAGACTAGACAGACAAGACTAGACAGACAAGACTAGACAGACAAGACTAGACAGACAAGACTAGACAGACAAGACTAGACAGACAAGACTAGACAGACAAGACTAGACAGACAAGACTAGACAGACAAGACTAGACAGACAAGACTAGACAGACAAGACTAGACAGACAAGACTAGACAGACAAGACTAGACAGACAAGACTAGACAGACAAGACTAGACAGACAAGACTAGACAGACAAGACTAGACAGACAAGACTAGACAGACAAGACTAGACAGACAAGACTAGACAGACAAGACTAGACAGACAAGACTAGACAGACAAGACTAGACAGACAAGACTAGACAGACAAGACTAGACAGACAAGACTAGACAGACAAGACTAGACAGACAAGACTAGACAGACAAGACTAGACAGACAAGACTAGACAGACAAGACTAGACAGACAAGACTAGACAGACAAGACTAGACAGACAAGACTAGACAGACAAGACTAGACAGACAAGACTAGACAGACAAGACTAGACAGACAAGACTAGACAGACAAGACTAGACAGACAAGACTAGACAGACAAGACTAGACAGACAAGACTAGACAGACAAGACTAGACAGACAAGACTAGACAGACAAGACTAGACAGACAAGACTAGACAGACAAGACTAGACAGACAAGACTAGACAGACAAGACTAGACAGACAAGACTAGACAGACAAGACTAGACAGACAAGACTAGACAGACAAGACTAGACAGACAAGACTAGACAGACAAGACTAGACAGACAAGACTAGACAGACAAGACTAGACAGACAAGACTAGACAGACAAGACTAGACAGACAAGACTAGACAGACAAGACTAGACAGACAAGACTAGACAGACAAGACTAGACAGACAAGACTAGACAGACAAGACTAGACAGACAAGACTAGACAGACAAGACTAGACAGACAAGACTAGACAGACAAGACTAGACAGACAAGACTAGACAGACAAGACTAGACAGACAAGACTAGACAGACAAGACTAGACAGACAAGACTAGACAGACAAGACTAGACAGACAAGACTAGACAGACAAGACTAGACAGACAAGACTAGACAGACAAGACTAGACAGACAAGACTAGACAGACAAGACTAGACAGACAAGACTAGACAGACAAGACTAGACAGACAAGACTAGACAGACAAGACTAGACAGACAAGACTAGACAGACAAGACTAGACAGACAAGACTAGACAGACAAGACTAGACAGACAAGACTAGACAGACAAGACTAGACAGACAAGACTAGACAGACAAGACTAGACAGACAAGACTAGACAGACAAGACTAGACAGACAAGACTAGACAGACAAGACTAGACAGACAAGACTAGACAGACAAGACTAGACAGACAAGACTAGACAGACAAGACTAGACAGACAAGACTAGACAGACAAGACTAGACAGACAAGACTAGACAGACAAGACTAGACAGACAAGACTAGACAGACAAGACTAGACAGACAAGACTAGACAGACAAGACTAGACAGACAAGACTAGACAGACAAGACTAGACAGACAAGACTAGACAGACAAGACTAGACAGACAAGACTAGACAGACAAGACTAGACAGACAAGACTAGACAGACAAGACTAGACAGACAAGACTAGACAGACAAGACTAGACAGACAAGACTAGACAGACAAGACTAGACAGACAAGACTAGACAGACAAGACTAGACAGACAAGACTAGACAGACAAGACTAGACAGACAAGACTAGACAGACAAGACTAGACAGACAAGACTAGACAGACAAGACTAGACAGACAAGACTAGACAGACAAGACTAGACAGACAAGACTAGACAGACAAGACTAGACAGACAAGACTAGACAGACAAGACTAGACAGACAAGACTAGACAGACAAGACTAGACAGACAAGACTAGACAGACAAGACTAGACAGACAAGACTAGACAGACAAGACTAGACAGACAAGACTAGACAGACAAGACTAGACAGACAAGACTAGACAGACAAGACTAGACAGACAAGACTAGACAGACAAGACTAGACAGACAAGACTAGACAGACAAGACTAGACAGACAAGACTAGACAGACAAGACTAGACAGACAAGACTAGACAGACAAGACTAGACAGACAAGACTAGACAGACAAGACTAGACAGACAAGACTAGACAGACAAGACTAGACAGACAAGACTAGACAGACAAGACTAGACAGACAAGACTAGACAGACAAGACTAGACAGACAAGACTAGACAGACAAGACTAGACAGACAAGACTAGACAGACAAGACTAGACAGACAAGACTAGACAGACAAGACTAGACAGACAAGACTAGACAGACAAGACTAGACAGACAAGACTAGACAGACAAGACTAGACAGACAAGACTAGACAGACAAGACTAGACAGACAAGACTAGACAGACAAGACTAGACAGACAAGACTAGACAGACAAGACTAGACAGACAAGACTAGACAGACAAGACTAGACAGACAAGACTAGACAGACAAGACTAGACAGACAAGACTAGACAGACAAGACTAGACAGACAAGACTAGACAGACAAGACTAGACAGACAAGACTAGACAGACAAGACTAGACAGACAAGACTAGACAGACAAGACTAGACAGACAAGACTAGACAGACAAGACTAGACAGACAAGACTAGACAGACAAGACTAGACAGACAAGACTAGACAGACAAGACTAGACAGACAAGACTAGACAGACAAGACTAGACAGACAAGACTAGACAGACAAGACTAGACAGACAAGACTAGACAGACAAGACTAGACAGACAAGACTAGACAGACAAGACTAGACAGACAAGACTAGACAGACAAGACTAGACAGACAAGACTAGACAGACAAGACTAGACAGACAAGACTAGACAGACAAGACTAGACAGACAAGACTAGACAGACAAGACTAGACAGACAAGACTAGACAGACAAGACTAGACAGACAAGACTAGACAGACAAGACTAGACAGACAAGACTAGACAGACAAGACTAGACAGACAAGACTAGACAGACAAGACTAGACAGACAAGACTAGACAGACAAGACTAGACAGACAAGACTAGACAGACAAGACTAGACAGACAAGACTAGACAGACAAGACTAGACAGACAAGACTAGACAGACAAGACTAGACAGACAAGACTAGACAGACAAGACTAGACAGACAAGACTAGACAGACAAGACTAGACAGACAAGACTAGACAGACAAGACTAGACAGACAAGACTAGACAGACAAGACTAGACAGACAAGACTAGACAGACAAGACTAGACAGACAAGACTAGACAGACAAGACTAGACAGACAAGACTAGACAGACAAGACTAGACAGACAAGACTAGACAGACAAGACTAGACAGACAAGACTAGACAGACAAGACTAGACAGACAAGACTAGACAGACAAGACTAGACAGACAAGACTAGACAGACAAGACTAGACAGACAAGACTAGACAGACAAGACTAGACAGACAAGACTAGACAGACAAGACTAGACAGACAAGACTAGACAGACAAGACTAGACAGACAAGACTAGACAGACAAGACTAGACAGACAAGACTAGACAGACAAGACTAGACAGACAAGACTAGACAGACAAGACTAGACAGACAAGACTAGACAGACAAGACTAGACAGACAAGACTAGACAGACAAGACTAGACAGACAAGACTAGACAGACAAGACTAGACAGACAAGACTAGACAGACAAGACTAGACAGACAAGACTAGACAGACAAGACTAGACAGACAAGACTAGACAGACAAGACTAGACAGACAAGACTAGACAGACAAGACTAGACAGACAAGACTAGACAGACAAGACTAGACAGACAAGACTAGACAGACAAGACTAGACAGACAAGACTAGACAGACAAGACTAGACAAAAACCCACAACTCGGACAGTTTTCGTCGCACGCAAGTGGTTCCGGTATATCTGGAACGCCTCCACACGTCCGAGTGTCACCTCATTTTTCGATAATTTTGCTTCAAATTTTTGGGTGCGAAAAGTGCGAAAAACTCATTTTTGATCGCCTAAACTACGCGATCCGGAAGTCTAATCGAAAATCGCCGTACGTGGCTGGGTTCGTTCGTCAATTCTGTGGCTTCAAGAATCTGATGTACCGACTTTTTCAGAGCGAGGGGGCCGGAAGGGGGGGGGGGGCGGTTTTAGTCGGAGGACCCAGATTCGCATAAAAATGTGAATAACGTCGCCGACAAAAGTCGCGCAGCGACGAGAGTGGTGTCAGAGGGCGCGTCTCGAAATTTTCTACCGGAATCCTTGTGTGAATTTCATTTTTCCTGGCCGTCTTCGCCATAACCTCCGTAAAAGTGGTAATATTTGTAAATCACATTTTTGGGGTCCGTGTGGGGAAGCGTTCGGCCTGAATCGCCAGATCACGACGGTATCACAAATTTCGATAAATTCTGAGACAATTGACATGTGGCCTTTCGCGAATTTCACCTGAGGGTCCGCACCACGTGGGTTTTTGAAAAGATCAAGTTCGGCTTTTTTCTTCCGCCGGAAGCGGCAGATCTTCGGTGTTTTAACTGCGCGTCTTCTATGCTTTAACTGCGAATGTCCGTCCGCACGTTGTGCATCCCCGTTGACGCAAATGGGATTGTACATTTTTCTGGTGTACAACCGAGAGCCCCGTTGAGCGATGCCATTTTCGCGACTCAAGTCCCCCAGGTTCGGACGCACCAGACCCAAACCTAAAATCACGATTTTTTTACCTTCGAGGCGCATTTTTCGTCAGATCTCAAAAATTCTTCCGCGTTTTTAGAGGTCTTGCTCGCCGTCCTGCGACGTCCCCGTTCACCTCGTGCAAGAAAATGATTTGAAATACTTTTTTTTTGCCGATTTTGCAATCACTTCCACGGACGCCCTACACTTATGTAAAGGGCTCCAGGTCGCCGATTGGGTTCGTTCTCCTCCGAACACACGCGCAATCATTCCGGCAGGAATTTTTAAACTTCAACGACTTTTTACGAACCTGCGGCAGTGTAAAGAGAAAAATGCGCAAAAAGTGAAAAAATTTTTACCGGCTAAAGGTCGGATACTTTTCAAACAGACCACGTAGATGATATAGACAACTACAGGCCGATCTGTCTTCAATCAGCTTTCTCGAAAATTATTGAGAAGCTAATATGTAAAAGGTTATTACTCTGCCTAAACAAATTCAATATCATTAGTCAACGACAGCATGGGTTAATTAAAGGTCGTTCCATTGAGACTGCTTGCTTCCAATTCATAAGAGAGGTAATGAGTCAACTTGAAGATCACAATATACCATGCGGGATTCTACTGGACCTCTCTAAAGCATACGACACAGTCGACCACGCCATTCTACTAAGTAAAGTTAAAAGATACGAAATTATGGGAGTAACCTTAAACTTGCTTATATGTTATTTAAAAAACAGAACACAAATTTTAGAAATTCATACCCCGCAAGAGAAACTAAGATCGACGGCGAGAAACATAAATGTAGGTATCCCACAAGGTAGCATTTTGGGTCCACTTCTGTTTATTTTGTTTCTACCAAAATTAAATTTAAACAATCCACCAAACTTGATCATAAATTATGCAGATGATACGAGCTTAATTGTAGCTAATAAGGATACAACCGAACTCAAAAACAGTAGCATCAATAGCAACGCTGGAAACGTGGTTTAGTAAGAACAAATTAGTGGTAAAAAAAAGTCAAACCTAATTATATTTAAAATAAAACGTGATAATAGAATACGTAGTCTGTTAGAAAAATATCCGACCTTTAACCGGTAAAAAAAACTGGCATACCTGGAGCGTTGGAAACCTAATCACCCTCAAAGTAGTCTCCTTAGGACTCCACACACTTCTCCGACCGGTGCCGCCATTGTTGGAAGCATTCCGAGAAAACGTGTTTAGCTCGGCTGTCGTTGCAGCCATAATGTCCTCTGTTGTCTGAAATCGCGTTCCTTTCAATGGCCTCTTGCCTTTGGGGAATAGCCAGAAGTCGCAGGGGGCTATATAAGGAGAATAAGGAGCCTGTCGAACCAGAGGAGTCTGAAAAATTGCGAACCAATTGCGAAGAATGTGCTGGAGCATTGTCGTGATGGAGTCGCCATTTCCTGATGACCACAACTCGACGTAGGATACGTAGATACGTAGGCAACGTAGGATATCCCTATAGTACTCTTTGGTGATTTTACTTGTATTGACGAAAAACCGACGAGAGCACTACACACTACGTCACTCGAACACTGCTCGACTGCAACTGACGCTAGCTACAGGCGGGAACAAATTCACGCATGCGCACGAAGGCTCAAGCAAGCGCGCTTGATTCAAATCCATCACGTTTTCAAAATAAAAAATATGGTCGGATACTTTTCTAACAGACCACGTATACAACATGAATATCTTAGTTTAGAAGAAATGTAAAGCTGTTAGGAATCCATATAGACCAGTGGTTCTTAACCTTTTTAAGCCGCGACCCAATTTTGAGGAATATGTTTATAGCGCGACCCAAAAGACCAAACGGAAGAAGTTTTAGACCATAATTAAAAAAAAATCTTTTATTTTACAATAGTGACATTTTAAGTCACATATCGTGGGTGTACTGCCAAAAGTGATCAAGTCGAAAATTGACAAAAATGAGATAATCTGTTTAAGTCGTTTTAACGTCTGCTACCTTTATGTGAGGGGTTCAGGGGTAGTGCATGCGCGTAGTGATTGTCGCATAGCCTCTCCTACCCAATGCCGACTCTCACCTCAGAAAGGTTACCTCAGAAAGTTACTCAGGTTACTCAGGTAACCACGGTTCACCACGTGGGAGATGCGGTAACTAATCCGTATGGAAGGCGAGGTCAGGGCTAACGAGAGCGGGAGAGATGGCCCTCCGATAAGGGGGTTTAGCTGTTGACCAACAACCTCATCATAGAAAAAAAAATCGTTACGAAAACTCTAAGAAAAAAGACCGGACTGAATCTACGACGACAAGGAAAACTAAGGCCCGGAATAGAATGGAATGGAAAAAAAATCTAGAGGAGGCCAAGACCCATAATAGGTCGTGGAGCCAAAGCTGATGATGATACCTTTATGTGAAAAAATTGTCCAAGCCAATATACTTAGCTAATCACAAACTTCTAACATGAGCCAAAAATGGTCAAGTCTTTATCATCAGAATATGTACAGTTAAAAGTGTCCATTTCTAGTTACTCACTTTTGCCAATTTTTGACTAGGTCATTTTTAAAGAAAACTGTCAAGTCAAAGATATAATATTCCTGTCAAGTCAAGATATAAATCTACACACTTTACACGACTCGAGTTTCGATTGTTGAAGGTCATTTTCAAGTAAAAGATAAATAAAGCTATTTTTCGATCCAAGAAAAATTTAATGAATAACCTAATAAATAATAATGGGTAACATTGCCACCCAATGTTTTTGTTTAATTAGGGTTCCGTACCGAAAACGGAACCCTTATAGGATCACTTTGTTGTCCGTCTGTCTGTCTGTCAAGACCATTTTTCTCAGGAACGCGTAGAGGTAACAAGTTGAAATTTGTATCAAATACTCGGGTCTGCGGTCTCTTTCAGCTGTGAAAAAATCAAACTTGTAAGTCAACGCGATCAAAAGATATGACCGTTTACCTAGAATGATGAAATTTGGCAAGAAGCGGTGTCTTACAGCACATATAAGGGGAAAAATCTGAAGACCGTAAATATGTAGTTTAATTACAAGAAAAATGCGAATTTACTATTAGAAACTTATGAAAATACACTAATGTGTTGCGTGGTATTGTCAGGCAGCAGAAGCATATGGGTTACATACAGTTAGGTCCTCCTAAAGATACCTTACTTACAAGTTTGTACGGAACCCTCGGTGCGCGAGTCACAACTCGCACTTGGCCGGTTTTTAGTTTCAATTTAGTTTCTGTAGTCGACGCTGCGAATTAGTTTTAAAATATTAAATGGTTATAACTAAAGAATTAGTTGAACTATAGGAGTTCACGGTTTGTGGAGGCTGATCCCTCAGGAAAAACCAGTGCCACTAGAAACGTTAGAAAACAAAGTTTTGCCTATCGGTATCCTTCTCCATGTATCTCACCTGTACAGAATTAGTTGGTTTTGGTCCTTAGCTTAAGATCAGATATTTCGATTTGGCTGCACCAGGCAAACAAGGCTTTCAGGGTTCCTAGAGGGCGCCACCGCCCAACGCGCATCTATTGGGGATTTACCATCGGGTTTGCAAACTCTTGTACTTCAGGATCAAACCGGTATTTGTTTTCGATGGCGGAGTTCCCGCACTCAACACACAAACAATAGTATGTAAATAGAATTGCCAGTTCCAATTTAAACCAAGTTGAAACCCAGTTGAAGTCTAAACACTTATCGGAAGCAGATAATATCCAAAAACAATTGCCATCGCCTTTATTGAAACATTCTGCAATCAACAAAGTTTTGTCGGAGAGCACGACAGGGGTCGTCCATTAATCAAGTAATGTTTTTTAGCAACTTTTTAAGCCCCCCTCCCGCCGGGGACACGTGGTGAGGTTTTAGGTTATGTCCCCCCCTCTACCAAAAGTCGCGCGCGGATTTTCGGTTTAAAAATCGAGAGTTAAACGAAAAAATAAATATACGTGATATCTCACTACACTCACGACATATGTCTCACGACCCAATTTTGGGTCGCGACCCATAGGTTAAGAACCACTGATATAGACGACACTGGATTATCATATGTTTCAAAAAAACTTAACAAAGCTATATGCATTACGAATTCTTAAACAATACCTAAACCCAGAGATATTACGCACGGTGTACTATGCTCATAAGTTCATAGTTTATATTCGTTTCGGTATACTGTTCTGGGGTGGCGGCACAAACATAAAGGACATCATCATAATACACAAACACTAACAGTCCTACTCAATGCGCGAAATAGTGCGGGTCGCGAGTGAAATAAATGACAGCTAAAACAGAGTGTGAAATAATGTAGGGAGTTTTAATTTCGCGGAAAATCAAATCGTTAATTGCCGAAAACTTTTGTAGTGCGCTTGGGGGGCATGGAAGGGGCCTCCACGCGTGCATTTTCTCCTGTATATGCAGAACATGCCGGCGCCCCCTGGTAACACTGTCCCATCAGACAGTGGCCAATCCTTCCACCACCGGGAGTGTCCAAAAAGTCGGGAGTGTTAGTTTCGCGGAAAGTCAAATCGTTAATTGCCGAAAACTTTTGTAGTGCGCGAGTGTAAAATCGGGAGTGTTAGTTCCGCGTGAAATAAAATGAATAGGGAAAGTTTCCGTAAAAATTTGTAAATAAAATTGTGCCGTAAACAAAGACACAGTGTTAAATTCGCGAATAAACAAAGAAAAACCGTAGTTAGGGTGGTGATGGATCCGTTCAATGGCTGGTGGATATGGTTGGGGAGCGGCGCAGAATGCAGGAGACGCCTGTAAGGCAGGAAGGACGCCTGCTGCTCAGGGTCACAGAAAAGTGCAGGCTACCGTCCACTGTACAAAGGTAGGTCCTGTAAGAGATTGAGCACCAAGATGTAAAGTAGTGAGTGATTTTTGAAGTTTATTAATCGCGGTCGCGAGTGCTCCGATAGGACTTTGACATTCAAGATTCGGATTGGATTTTGAGAGGGCGAAGTTCTCGAACGTCCGCGGAAAATTTAAATGGCTGTATAGAGCGAGATATCTGGTAGATGGGATTTCAAACGGTCATTTTAGTTTATGGTTGAAGATGCGTGGAAGTTGTGGGAATACGTTTTCCGGGATTTTACCGCATTTTCAGAGAGTTTTTGCATTTCAAGTGAGTCTATTACAGCAATTCATTCACTACAAGAATTAGTTTCAAGAATCATACCAAGTTAGGTTAGGTTAATATTTCGACCGTTTCAAAATATCCTCGTCCAGAGTCTAACAGGCATCGCAATCAAGATTTCTTAAGACTAAGCAGATTCGATCTAGAAATCGCGTCTGATTAGTACTTAGTTTGCGCTTTCTGCTTTATCGCTTTGCAGAAACCGAACGATCCGGATCGTTCGGCGCGTGTGTCAAGCAGGAAGGAAGAAGAAAAGAAGACACAGAAGACCAGGTGGTTGGTAGATTTGAGGTTTGTATAAGTCAAAATATTTAAGAAATGTTTTATTATTATTTTGCTTCTAAGCAATTTTCAGTTTTAAAATTATTAATTCTTGAGAGTGAATGCGCGAAATAGTGCGGGTCGCGAGCAATGTTCCCTCTAATTTTTATTAGTGCTGCGCGGTCCAAAATTGTGTGTGAGCAAACAAACCATATATACAAACCATAAATTTATACAAACCATAATATCAAATGGCAAAATAATAGTTTTTGATATTTCTAATGAAACTTCAATTTCTTTGTCATCTGTCTTTCGTACTAACCTACTCTTTATAAACTTCTTCGGTGTTAATTGTTTGCTCATTTGATAAATGTAATTTTATTCTCATTAGATCACTGAGGTGTTGATATTGCAGTCTGTTGTGATCTTTTCTTTAATTGGAATTCACGACTGAAAATCCCCGTTCGCAATCCGCACTGGACGCTTGGAAGACGCCATAATATTGTAAAGAATAGCGAAATTAGAAAATTCTGAATGGGTTAACACGAAAGTTAAGGTAACGTCGAATGTTTTGAATAATCCAAGTTCACTTTTCTCCATTGTTCTAAATTTCATTTCGGAATATTCATCCCATATTTTATCAAAGTCAATATTTTGATTTATAGAAATACAGAATATTTTTCGGAAAGATTCTTATACCTATCCAATTTAAAAAAAAAAAATCCAGAATTTATATAATCTCATTATCAAGTGCTTGTTTTTGACCATCGTCTAGAATTTTTTTCCAGGTGCAGAAAGACGCGTTCGACAAATTGTATTATATTTGAATTAACAATATTATTTTGTGAACTTCTTGTGAAATAATATTTTTTTTACATCACTGCTCCAAAACATTCTGCGCCAGCTATGCCAGGTATTGAGATTTTAATTTTCTAATTTTGGTCTTTGCATACTGATGAGGCATCATTAATAGTTAAACAACTTTTCAATTGGTATTTGCACTTCTAATACGTCTTAGGGAACATACAATGCCACCCGATATTGGTAATTCGTTGGAATTTTTGCGCAATATTTACAGATAGGATCATTTCGTTCCATAGCTTGATAATATTCAATTAGAACATCGTAATTTTTGACAAAAGCACTAACTGCGAAATATCTGGATGCATGAGCCAGATGGACCATCTTACTTCATTGATTGGTTTAAATGATATGGCATAATGTTCAGTTACTTGAGGTAAATCTTAAAATATTACCTTCTGCATGTAGATTGTAGATTTGGTGGTGACGACTTGTACTGCAACGAATTGTACCCCCCTTCCTCTAAATGTTGTTATACTTACCCATTTAGAGGGCCTCGTGTAGTCTTGATTCCTTTAGGAATTTCAGGATCTGGTTGGGATTTAATTCCCTTTTGCATAATCGTTCGGTGAAACATTGTGTACGAAGTTCTGAGTAAAGTTTCTTTTTTCTACATTACAGGTACATTCTTCCATGCATCGTCGATTCCCAGATCTTCACGATGTGCACTACAGTGTTGCGGTTAAATGCAATATATCCTTTTTAAGAACCGTAAGGGCTAAATACGAATAAGAACTACATAAAAAGATAGAGCATGTTCGATTCAAATCTTCTCAGGTAAAAGATCTAGATACAAATGCCCACAAGCTAAAAGAGGCAATGGTTGACTCTTATAAAAGCTGCTGTCCTCAATCAAAACCAAGTGAGCAAAGAGGTAAAAAACAACCACAATGGTGGAACAAGGATCTCGAAAAGACCAGGCGAGAAGTCAGAAGCCTTTTCAACAGATCTAGAAGAACCAAAGTCTGGGACAGCTATCATAGAGCCCTCACAGACTATAGTAACAAAATCAAGACTGCCAAAACAGAAGCTTGGAAAAAATATTGCCAAGAGATAGAGACGACGCATTCCACAGCGAGGCTCCATAAAATTCTCTCAAAGCAAGCTTCGAATCCCGTCGGCACCCTCAAAAAAGCAGACGGGAACTTCACAGCAAATGAACGTGAAACACTGCTACATCTTGTAGGCACGCATTTTCCAGGGGCTGCTGAAAACCACACTCCTTTCCACTCAAGCCATACGGCAACCAGAGATGACTGGAATGTGGCAAAAAGAATTATCACAACAGAGAGAATTAAATGGGCAATCAAACTCTTCAGCCCCTACAAATCTCCTGGAACAGATAGCATATATCCAATAATGCTTCAGAAAGGCATGAATATCATACTCCACCCTCTTAAGGACCTATTTAGAGCAAGTCTAGTACTAGGACATGTTCCATTAACCTGGAGAGAGACAAGAGTGGTATTTATCCCAAAACCAGGCAAATCTAGCTATGCCGAAGCTAAATCCTATAGACCAATCAGCCTGACATCATTCTTTCTAAAAACCTTAGAAAGACTGATAGACAGACATTGGAGAGAAGAAGCGCTGATTAGATCTCCGCTTCATACATACCAACACGCTTACCAAACAGGAAAGTCATGCGAAACAGCGTTACACCAGTTAGTAAGTAAAATTGAGAAAACTTTGGAGAACAAAGAAGTTGCCCTAGGTGCTTTCTTAGATATAGAAGGAGCCTTCGATAACACATCTTACATCTCAATAGAAAACGCAATGGTCAATCACCACGTAGATAACACTACGACCAGATGGACCATGTCGATGCTTAACAGCAGAACTGTAAAAGTTAAACTACTGGAAGAAGAGATAACCATGTCAACAACAAGAGGTTGCCCCCAAGGCGGCGTACTGTCACCACTTTTGTGGTGTCTAACAGTCGACGAGCTACTAATCACCCTTAACAAAAGAGGGTTCTTCACTCAAGGATATGCCGATGATATCGTCATACTGATTCAAGGTAAACACCAAAGAACCGTTGAAGAAATCATGAAGGCAGCCTTGAATATTACAGAGACCTGGTGTTCGACAGGAGACCTAAGAATCAACCCTGCGAAAGCCACCCTGATCCCTTTCACAAATAGGAAGAAAATCACAAACCAAACCAATATCTCAATATTTGGGAAACCTGTTCAATGGAGCAACTAAGTCAAATACCTAGGACTTACACTAGATTCCAAACTAACATGGAATCCCCACATGAACAAGACAATCTCCAGATGCAAACAAACGCTGATGATAAGTAAACGAGCCATAGGTAGCACATGGGGTCTCAAACCGGAACTGACTCACTGGCTATACAAAACTATAGTTCGACCAATACTAACCTACAGCATAGTAACCTGGTGGCCTAAACTACAACAATCAACTGCTGTTGCAAAATTAAGCAGGATACAACATCTAGCGAATCTATGCACCACAGGAGCCTTTAGAACTACCTCTGGATTAGCATTAGACGTGATACTAGATACACCGCCATTAGACATCTTTCTGAAAGGAGAAGCAAGAATGGCGGCATACCGACTACAATGCGCGGGTCAATGGATCGCAGCCAGTAGGATCGGGCATGCGAATATCATGACGGCAGTCAGAATACCGTTGATGGAAATGAGAACCGACAGTACCAACAAGTCATTCCATTTCGAAAAATCATTCACCGTACACATAGATCCAAGCTGGAAACCGGACCAGCTTCCCACCCCTACGAACAAGAACATAATCTTTTACACGGATGGTTCAATGTTTGAAGGAAGGGCCGGCTCGGGCCTGTACAGCAAAAATCCCAAAATTAGGGAATCAGCCAGCCTAGGCGAACACTGCACGATATTCCAAGCAGAAGTACACGCATTACTATTGGGTGCTACTGAATGCCACAGACAAAAATATCGGAACAGAAACATTTATATTATATCTGATAGTCAAGCAGCGCTAAAAGCACTAGAGGCCTGCAGTACAAAATCAAGAATCATAAAAGAATGCAAAGAAATACTACATACACTAGGCCAACAGAACACAGTAAAAATCATCTGGGTTCGCGGGCATAGTGGTATAGAGGGAAACGAACATGCAGACGACCTAGCAAAACAAGGTGCCCGCAAGAAACTAGTTGGTCCCGAACCGAGCATAGGTATAGAAAAAGCCTGCGCCAGAGCATCCATCAATGATTGGATGAAAAATAAACACAAACTCAGATGGAACTCCTATGATAAAGCAACCCATTGCAAGGAAGCTAATGGACTCACCTAATCCCAATATAGCAAAGGACCTGTTAAAACTAAACAAAGCTCACACGAAGCAGATAGTTAGTTTACTAACAGGCACTGGCGGATTTAGAGAATTCATGCATAAAGTAAAAATCTACCGAGACGAACCTTTATGTAGACTCTGCGGAGAGGAAGATGAAACAGCAAACCACGTACTCTTCGAATGCCCTGCCCTAGAACGAATGCGACACCAGCTCGACTGGAACCAACAAACCACATGGGAACCCAAACTTGTACGAAAACTAAGGAAACTAGTCAGTGACACAGACGTCGGACTGCAAGTTTGATATCAACCGACAGCACAATAAGCCTTAAGGTTGACGTGCGCCAAACTCTTAGAGGAAGTCGGGAATCTAATCTAATCTAATCTAAGAACCGTAACTACTTCGTTTTTCTTTCTAAACATCACATAGGCTCCATCAGTTAGGTTATTAGTTACATAATATTATTATTTTTTGGAAGTTATGTTCAACATAATTTTTTAAATTTTTTTCTACAATTGACTTGCTGTCACAATTTTCGAGTTTCAAAATACCACCAAATACAGTTTTGTAATTTATATCATTATCACGATATTTAACACAAAAATTAAAACAAAATTAGTACTTTTTGTACTGAAATATCGCTGCTTTCGTCTATAATTAATGTATGGAAGGTTGAATTTTTTATTTCGTTAAAAATGTTTGTTTCCATGATATTGCGTATACATTTGGTGAATACAAAAGCATAATTTTTACTTCGCTAATTTTGTGGCAACTCTAACTAATAATTTTTTTTAATTTTCTTATGGATTTCAGGGACGCAATTCATTGATGAGTTAATACGTATAGCCAATATTACATATTTTATTAATACATTAATATTTTAAATAATATGTCTTTTTAAATAATCTAACTTCGACTCATCCCATTTTTTTCCGGTACTAAATTCCTGCACAAAATGTACTCGTCACGTTTTCAGAATCCTCCTTATATTGGAAAATTTCGCTTAATTTTATACTTTATTTTCAGACCCGTGAAGTTAGCTACCGATTTCGCAAAAATATAACATCAGAGTGCCTGGTAGATATGGAATAGTTCTAGAGTACTTTGTGCCAAATTTCAATAGAATTTCGCGAAAAAGATGGAAAATACCAATAACGAGCTAGCAACAACATTTGTGGAAAAATATGCATTTTTTGACATATTTCTGCTCCTCGATCATAGTTCTGCAGTACCAATTTTGCAGAAAATTGTGTAAAAATTGAATTTTGAAAATTACAAAACAGTTCTATTCGCGGATCTGAATAGCACCCTAAGAGTTCTATGCAAGACCTCTTTGATATTTTTTGATCAAAACCTTAGTTCAAAATATATTTGCAATAATGAAGGACCCATGGTTTTTAATGAAAATTAAAAAACTTAGCGCAACAGTTCTGTTTGCATTTTCCGGTAGAAGTCTTAGAGTTCCTTTACATTTTTCTGTACAATAAAAAATTAGATAGATATGCGAGAAATTTAACTTCACCAATAACGAAGTGAAGAGAAAAAAATAGCGTAATAGTTTAAATCGCGCAATTGATTTTCTCCTAAATCTTATTAAAACAGTTTTTCCCATAGGAAACCTCATCACTTGGTACACCGTATACAGTATATTAATTAATCGAATATCCCCAATTTCGAAGACAAAACCAACGTCTCGTAATTTTTTAAAGTGCGCGGAAAATAAATTTATCTGCGCAAGTTTTAAAATGCAACGAAAACTACTGCGCATCTGCGCAGGTTACAGGGAACATTGGTCGCGAGTGAAATAAATGACGGTTAAAACAGAGTGTTAAGTAAAGTCGGGAGTGTTAATTTCGCGGAAAGTCAAAACGTTAATTGCCGAAAACTTTTGTAGTGCGCGAGTGTAAAGTCGAGAGTGTTAGTTCCGCGTGAAATAAAATGTATAGGGAAAGTTTCCGTAAAAATTTGCAAGCAAAATTGTGCCGTAAACAAAGACACCGTGTTAGATTCGCGAGTAAACAAACAAAAACCGTGGTTAGGGTGGTGATGGATCAGTTCAATGGCTGGTGGATATGGTTGGGGGAGCGGCGCAGACTGCAGGAGACGCCTGTAGGGCAGGAAGGACGCCTGCTGCTCGGGGTCTCAGAAAAGTGCAGGCTACCGTCCACTGCACAAAGGTAGGTCCTGCAAGAGATTGAGCACCAAGATGTCAAGTAGTGAGTGCTTTTTTAAGTTTTTTTAATCGCGGTCGCGAGTGCTCCGATAGGACTTAAGATTGCAAAACATACGTTTTTTTAACAAAATCTTTATTTTGTGTTAATTAGTATCAGGCGAATGAGTGTTCATGTGAATTTTGAAACGGTGACCTGTTTTGCAACCTTTGCCGCAAACTTCGCAGACGTAGGGGTTTTCGCCCGTGTGAATTCTCCGGTGAATGCGGAGCGTCGAGTTCCTGGAGAACCTCTTCTCGCAAAATTCGCACGCGAAATTTTTCACGCCTGTGTGGATCACCATATGCTTCTTCATCGTTGACCTAAGCTTGAAGCTCATGGTGCATATGGTGCACTTGAAAGGGCGCTCTGCAAGGTGTTCTTTCATATGGTAACTCAACGTGCTTTGTCTGCTGAAAGTTGCCCTGCATATTTGGCAAACGTGCTCACTTGTCTTGGAGTGTACGACTTGGTGCCTGCGAAATGTCCGGTGGTGGGCGAAACTTTTTCCGCATTCCGAACAATTATAAGGTCTTTCCCCGGTGTGGGTTCGTTTGTGAATGGTCAAATTACCGCTTTGCGCGAAACTCCGCCCGCAAAATTCGCACGTGAATGATTTTTCGCCGGAATGTATCATCATGTGGACGTTTAGATTTTGTTTTAAGAATATTCTGCCGCAAATAGGACACGGCATTTTTTTTCGGACGTATTTTTGTGCAACTTTTTTGTGAAGTTGCTTTTGTAGACTCTGCGGGTGTATATTGCGATTGTGACGCACGAGACTGCTCCGTAATGTAAAGGTTTTCTCGCAAACATCGCATTTATATGCAGCACTGTTTTCTTGTTCTAGAGGAAAGTGTTCGAGCTTGTGGCGGTTCAAACTAGCGCGGCATGTAAAGGTCTCTCCGCAGACCACGCACTTATAGTCACTGACTCTGTGGCGAATTAGATTAGAGCGGTGTTTATTGATTCTTTCGTAGATATCGCATTGATATTTTTTTCCTTGTAAAGATATCGCTGTTGGTTTATCACCAGGTGTATTCAAAATATCTTGTTTGTCCTCATTATTTTCTGTAATTTGCGCTTTTTCATCCAAAATCTGTTCCTTTAATATCTCAACTTTCTCTGTTACTACTTCCTCATCCGAAATCTTTTCCTTTAATACCCCATTCCCTTTTGCAACCACCAATACATCATCGTTCAAAATCTCTTGCTTTAATATCACATTCTCTGTTAATACCACCAAATCTTCTTCTTCTAAATCCTCTTCAGTCTTTATTACAAAGCTAAAACACATTTATTTTCATACTAACAAGAATAACAAGAAACAGACTTTTACCTATTTCCTTCTTCTATTTCTTTCAGTAAAATGCTTTGGGATTCCTCAAACTTCTTCTTGAATTCGTAACAATCTATCCCCTTCTCCATACAAGCCAAGCACAGTCCGTCAGCTTTTCCATTCTCGCACACCTTCAATACAAAAATTTTTAAATTTTCTTCTACAAGTTAAACCCGTCTGAAAATGTCTGGAGTACTGACCTGTGCGTTCACGCAAAATTCCAACAATTCGTTCAGCGAAATCTCAGCTTTCTTATAAATTATTGTTTGTTTTAACGCGATTGTTTCGTTTGTCGCTTTCAAGCAGATTCTGCAACGATATTCCGGATATGAGATTATTCTATTGTCGGCCGGTGAAGCCATTTTGCATTAGATGCTTCTCTGCTTGACACAAGTTTACTACGACCATCCCTGACACCAGGGATATTTAGATATTTATGTCTGCCTGACGCCATTCTCGTTTAAGCGCCAAGATTCAAATTTTCATTTAAATTTAATTAGACAGACAAAACTAGGCAAACGAGACAAGACGGACATGACTAGATAAACAAAAGTAGCCCTTATACACGAATTTGGCAATTTTACTTCTTTATTTTGAGTTATTTAATTTGTAAATTCGCAAATGGGTGAATTTAACACTAAACCTACCGACATTTCATATATATCTAATCCTACCATGAGCGGTCAAATGACCGCTTTAAAATAAAGTATGTATCTTAATATAGAAAGAGATTTTAGCCAATTGGATAGTAAACAAGACATTTTTCTGGTGCTACAATAAAAACCCACACCTCGCTTTTCTATTTAGAAAGTTTTATTTACCTTATTATGCATTTTCAGCACATTTTTTAGAAATTACAGCATTTTGTATTGCTCATTTTCCACATAAGTATTTTTTACATTTTACACAAATTTTGTTAGTCTTATTGACTTTACAATATCTTATTTAACAAGATTTCCGTACAGAAGAATCTGTAGCAGTGTCTATTATTGTTTTTGATGAACGTTCTTTGCTTAGCTGTCTCTCCTTCCGATATTCGGTCTCAAGCTCTTCTGGCAATTGAAATAAAAATTCTTGTCTCGATATTTCTTCACCCGTCGTTTCCTTATATAAAATCCAAGCATTTATCCCGGCTAAATCTAATATATAGAAAAATCCATCTTTGAGATTTCGATTTTACACTACCGTATTAGCCCGAATATAACGCGACATTTTTCGACCGTTTATTCGGGTCTATTCTGTAGCTCGAGTTTATTTTAACAGACGGTTAAAGCGTTGCCTTGTTGCCATACGTTTCTTTTTGTCCGAAACGTATGTCCTAACCTAATTTTTAAACTGATTTCGGGTTCCGGAAAATTTTAGTCAAGTTAAGTTGTCCTAGAGACAATAAAACAAGACCACCTATCGCGCGGCAGCCCACTCTCGATCCAAAATATGGAAAATTGATAATAAATTGGTCAGATTAAGTGTTTTAGAGACAATAAATGTTTGTACATTTGGTGGCCTATACTATCGATATACGGTAAATTTTTAAATGGTATTCAAATCCGTTCAAATATTAACAGAAATAGGTGAGTCTAACCTCAAAATCATCGAATTTTAACGGCTGGGATTTAGGTACTGTTAAGTTGTTTGGGTTAAAATTGTGAATAGTGAGTTTTTATTGAAAAAATGGCGTGCATCATAAATGTGTTTTTACTAGAAGAACCATTAAGATTACAACAAATGTAAGGATTTAATTTCTATATTAAATAAAAATTGAAATAATGTTTAATAATGCATATTGTAGAAATTACTCAAGAATATATCAAAGGCAATTGAGAGATGCCAGCAATCCATTTGAATTGCCAGATGTTGAATTTGTCAAGTGTTTTCGTTTGACAAAGGAGAGTTCCTTGTATGTCATTGATGAACTACGACCAGTTATACGAGAAAATATAAGATCAAATGGAATACCTATTATGTTAAAGGTAAAAGTTGCAATTTGATTATTCACTTTTTGCTTTTGTTACCCTGGGTAACGTTTTCTTTTTTTTTTTTAATTCGGGTTTTGGCTGCACTCAATTTTTATGGTCACGGCAGTTACCAGCAAGATATTGGTAAAAACCATGTGTTGGGAATGAGTCAACCGTCAATAAGTAGATATATTAGTGAAGTGACTGATGCAATTAATAATCATTTATTGGTACAGTGGAGTAAATTTCCAACAGAGAATGTTACATGTACTGAAATTAAACAGCAGTAATATCACTCGTGAACAATTTTTTTTAAAGATTCTTAAACAAATATAATTTACCAGGCATCATAGGAGCAATTGATTGCACTTATATTGCAATTATTGCCCCACCTGCGGAAGATGCTAATTACCCAGGACATGTATATTATAACCGAAAAGGTTATACCAGTATAAATACACAAGTGTAAGCACTACAAGAAGACTAGAATATATTATAATAAATTTTTAATTCACAGATATGTGACACAAATCTAAAAATCATTAATATGAATGCCAGATTTCCTAGATCTACATATGATTCTGCAATTTGGATGTCGTCTTATGTCAAAAGACACCTTCAGCAACAACATTTGGATGGCATGCAGAATACATATTTAATAGGTTGTATACTATAATTATTTGTTATGGCATTTGTACTTGTTACACAATGAGTTACACTCATTTAGGAGATTCTGGGTATCCCCTTGAACCTTGGTTAATGACTCCAGTGGTTGGAGCAGCGGAAGGTTCTCCAGAGAGTCGATACAATCAACTGCATTTTTCTGCAAGAAATTGTATTGAACGTTTCAATGGGGTTTTTAAAAGCAGGTTTAGATGTTTATTGCGGCACAGGACACTCAATTATCATCCTGTAAAAGCTGGACAAATTATATATGCATGCGGAGTTTTGCATAATATAGCAAATCACTATAGAGTGAACTTGCCAGAAGAACAAAATGCTGATGAAAATAATATTGGTGAAGAATTTCAACCAGTAGGTAATATATATATATATATATATATATATATATATATATATATTAAAAAAATAATATTTTTTTAAATATTTTCAGAAATGCCCATTCAAAATGGACAATGGGTTCAGGGTGTAAATGTGCGCAATTCTTTGATAGAAGAAATAAACTGAAGAAATAATTGTTTTTTATACTTATATATTAAATAAAAACAATTACAATTAAATTTTATTTTATTTCTTCGATTCTACTGCAGTATCTTCTTCTTTAAGTTCCTTTATGTCCGTTCCGAACGTTGGTAACCATCTGGGCTATGATGACTTTATTCACTGCGGCACGGAAAAGTTCTGTTGTCGTCATGCCGAACCAGGTTCTTAGGTTTTTCAACCAAGATATTCGTCTGGCGCCGATTGACCTCTTTCCTGCCACCTTTCCCTGGATAATCTTCTGCAGCAAATGAAATCTATCTTCGTTTCTCATGATGTGGCCAAGATATTCTAGCTTTCTGCACTTGACTGTGTTTAGAACCTCTCTCTCCTTGTTCATTCTATGGAGGATCTCATCATTGGTTATTCGATCCCTCCAGGAGACTCTCAGCATTCTGCGATATATCCACATTTCAAATGCCTCTAACTTTTTGCTGGTGGCTTCTGTCAATGTCCACGATTCCATTCCGTAAAAAAGAACCGAAAACACATAGCATCTCATCATTCTCAGCTTGGTAGTCATTGTTAGGTTGTGGCTTGTTAGTACAGATCGCATTTTGGTAAAAACAGATCTTGCCTTTTCAATGCGAATTTTTATCTCCTGAGAGTGATCCCACCGATCATTAACATTTGTGCCAAGATATGTATACCTCTCCTCCCGTTCGATTGGCTCTTGATTGACAGTAAGTTCACAGTTTTCAATATAGGACTTGCTGATGACCATAAGTTTTGTCTTCTTGATGTTAATATCCAAGCCATATTCTGTGCTCTTTTCTACAAGTCTGTTTATTAGATGTTGTAGTCCTTCTATACTATCTGCAAACATCACTGTGTCATCTGCATATCGTATGTTGTTGATTTTTTCGCCATTGAGAGAGATGCCAGCTTCACACTCTTCCAGAGCTTCTTTAAATATGTATTCAGAATAGATGTTAAAAATAAGAGGGGACAATATACATCCTTGTCTCACTCCTCTCATTATGTCTATTTGTTCGGTCTTTTCTGTCTCTACTCTCACTACGGCTTTTTGGTTCCAGTAGAGGTTCGTAATAATTCGTAGATCCTTGCCGTCCATCCCAGTTTCCTTTAAGATGTTAATCATTTTTTGTTGTTTGACCCTGTCGAAAGCCTTCTGGTAGTCAACAAAACAGGCAAAAATGTCGCAGTTCATATCTCTGCACCGTTGAAATAGTACTTGCGTGCAATATAATGCTTCTCGTGTGCCCATCGCATTTCTGAAACCAAACTGAGTTGGTGATACTCTGTAAATTCTTCTGTGAATTATTTTTAAAAATAATTTGAGAAGGTGACTCATGAGACTTATAGTTCTGAACTCTTCACACTTCTTTGCTTTTGGTTTTTTGGGTAATGTTATAAATTCTGACTTTAGCCATTCTTGTGGTATATTTCCAGAGTTATAAATTTGGTTGAATATTTTTGTCAGATTTTTTACCCTGTCGTCATCTAGTAGTTTAAAGAATTCCGATTGGATTTCATCTGGTCCAGGTGCTTTACCGTCTTTCATTGTTTTTATTGCCTGCTTTTCTTCATCCTTCAGGATCTCCGGTCCATCCGAGTTGTTTATGGATGGAGGTTCCGCTCTAGTATCATGAAACAGTTGTTCAATATATCTTCTCCATGTTTCCTTTATGTCACCTGTGTCAATGATCAGTTTTCCTTCGCCATCCACCAATTTATTTATCGTTCTCGGTTTTGTTCTGCTTGTCATGTCTCTAATTTTTCTGTGCACGTTAAAGCTATCGTACTTGTCTTGTAGTTCTTCAATCTCTGTGCATTGACCTATATGTTCGTTCTCCTTGGCTTCTCTGATTTTATCTCTGATACTCCTCTTTATTTCTGCATATTCTCTCGTATTGTTGCTGTTTTTTAACGATCTTCTCTTTTCCATAAGATACAGAATTTCATCCGTCATCCATGATTTTCTTTTAACCTTATCAGCCTTCAAAAGTTCTTCTTTAACATCCTTAACAGTGTGGACCAATAACTCAATTTCCTTTTCAAAGTCCCCATCTTCTTGTACTACTCCGTATTTGCTGTTAATCAGTTCTCGAGCTCTAGCCTCTATTGCTGGTATTTTAAGCTTACGTAGATCGTATTTGTTTATATTGTTTTTTCTTTTTATGGCTTTCATTGTTACTTTGAATACACCAACCACAGGGTTATGATCTGATTGGATATCGGCTCCTGGATATGTTTTTACGGAAGTGCAACTATTTCTATGTCTTCCATTAATTAGAATGTAGTCAATTTGGTTTCGGATTATTTTATTGGGAGTATCTCCTGGTGCTTTCCATGTACATAGTCTTCTTGCTGGAAGCTTGTACCAAGTGTTTGCTATCACAAATTCGTTCTCTTCTGCAAATATGCTCAACAGATCTCCTCTTTCGTTTCTTTCTCCCAGACCATATGGACCTATATACTCGTTTGTTTGTCCTGTACCAATTTTAGCATTAAAGTCTCCCATTATTATTGTCAGGTCTTGCTTTGGTAGTACTTTAAGTATTTCAGTTATTTTTGCATAGAGTTCTTCTACATCTTTATCACTTGTATATGTTGGTGCATATACTTGTATTATATTGATTTTGGCAGGTCTGGCATCCATCTGAAGCAGCATTAATCTTTCCGAGATTGGCACGAAATTTGTCACGCATTTAGCTATTGATCCGTTAACAATGATCCCCACACCATGTTTTTTCTCTTCGGTTGTTGTTCCAGAGTAGTAGATACGATGATCTCCAATATCACTATAATTGAATCCATTCCATCGCATCTCACTTATTCTCATTATTTTTATGTTCATTCTTTCCATCTCCTGGATAGCGTTGTAGATTTTTCCAGGGTGTGCCATCGTTCTTACATTCCATGTGCCTAATCTCATGTGTACGTCTGATCGTAGTTTTTTTCTCGTCGCCTCATTCTTCAAAACTGTCCCCCCCGGAGATCCGATCGGGGGACTTTTTACTCCGGAATATTCTGTTTTGATTGTCATGATGCCGTGATAGTTATACTAGAGAATCCCATTATGGGCTTTACTGCAGTGGTTTCTCGGGGCCTTCTGCATCCCTATGCCGTTGACTCTGCAATTGGGTTCTTCCGCCTTTGGGGTCAGTTTCCTAGCCCCAGAGCAAAGATTAGAGCCCTAATTCTTCTTAACTCATCCACCCTAAGCTGTTGGTCAACAAGATACAACTACTTATACCGGTAGTTTTTCGGTAATACCCTCACTTGGTTTAGTCTGCGGACCAACGCAGTTTACCAGGGTGTGGCGCTTGGAGCCAACAAGTGAGAGCTGAGGACATTGTGGAGCCCAGTACTTGAAAACCACCTATGCAAATACTTGGTGTGGCCGTTTCCAATGTAAAGGTGCTACTCCTACATTGCCCCCCATACACCCCACGGTGTATTTTGCCCCCCATTTGCCCCCCATATACTGCAGTATAGCCTCTTGAAACTTCCAACTTGAGTATAGCCTCTGAAAGTAATTTGTTTGTTTCAAAGACGGCAAGGGCAGCAGACAAATTTGCTATTGTGTCAGCAAGGTAATCACTTGATTTTTGTTGCCTTGCTATGGTAGCCTCTAGTCGCCTCTGCCCTTTCCTGTTTGGTGTTTCTGGTGACAACAATGTGTTTTGTGGTGACAACAGTAAGTTGTTATGCGGTGACAACAGCGATTGGTGGGAATTGATTCCATCATTACACTAATAAAAACAAAATATTCTGTTATCAATTGCGTATACAATAAAAATAAAAATTATACCTCTTCCAAATCTATCGTAAGTACATCATTTACCGATTCAAAATTTGTGTCTGTACTTAAGCCTGCTTCGGGAATATCAGCTCCTTCCACAGTTACTTTCGACAGTAGTCCCAGTAATTTCTCCTCCAGATCAGACAGTTCTTTTAATTTTGATGGGCCACCTCCAGTGGCATGCCGTGACAGGTACACTTGCCTAGCACGTTTCTTAGTGTTTCCCTTCAGTTCTGCAAATACCTAAAATGTAATGTAAATAAACAATTGCAAGAAATAATTAATCTCTTTATGTGCAACCTTCTTCCACAGGGAAATAGTTTTAATGGGACCTTTCCCACAATTGTTTAAAATTTGGGATAGTTCCTCCCATTTTTTTTGAAGAGTTGACTGGTCCTTGAGACTCAATTTGGATTTCAACATAATTTGGTTTTCATCATAATTTTGATGTTCTAGGACACCTTTTTTTGGAAGTATTGGAATCTAAAATTACAATAAATTTAGTTATATTGTAGGATAAAGAATAAGTAGTAGGCTTCTAAATGATTCAATCTACTCCCAAATAATTAGTTGCAATTATTTAGGTTGTTCTTTAACCCTACATAGCTAATGTCCCTTAACTTCTATGATAAACTACATTTAGATGTTCATCATTTTGATGAACATTAGCTATCTAGGGTTAATTTTAGTTGCTACTATTCAACGTAAGTCCATATATATCCATATCACAAAATAGTACTTACCGTTTTCCATTTTATGTCACAATAACAAACTAAAACTTTAAAATAAGCTGAATTGATTTTTCTTTTAAATTACACAATAGGCTTGCACTCGAAGTAGAATTACTTTAATAGTGATTGCAAATATATTGTAAAAACCAGGAAAGCTCAAACCCCATTCCCCAATAACTTGCCTGTATTTCCCAAAACATTTTTCTGAAAATAAGTATAAGAAGGCAATTAGATTTTAATTTAAGACATAAATCCTATAATCCTTAAATCTCTTTAAACCATGTGCATACTGTAATTTATTCAGCATTGGGCTTTATTGTCTCAGCTTTAAATTATTTTCAGCACTTATCCTATTATACATTTCAATGTGCAAGCTGTAAAAAATTAAATTCCAGAAATAAAGCCTTTAAGATGGCAAAAAAAATACAAGCCCTTTAAATTTTGGGGGTTAAAAATTCCAACTCACATACCCTGATAGATAATATTATTATCTTATTAAATATTTCAATTTACATAAATTTACAAACTTATTAATAATGGTTAAATATAAAATACAATAACGACACAATAACAACAAATCATGTACAATGTAGTTGTTTTGACAGCTAAATCAGTTTATCAAAATTAGGTTAGGACATACGTTTCGGCCAAGAAAACATATGGCAACGCGGCAACGCTTTAACGGTCTGTTAAAATAAACTGGAGTTACAGAATAGACCCGATTTTCCGTTAAAATATCGACACGCGCTAAATTCGCGTTTTATGTAATGTAATATAAACAAAAACATTCTCCTTAGGAGGTTAAAACGCGACTAATCGTCCGAACAATTCCTAGCTCGACCGACCACTTTTGGGAGAATGGATTGCGACCGCCTGGCAGAAAATCGAACCTGAATCGATAGTTAAAGGTTTCAAGAAATGCTGCATTTCCAATGATTTAAATAGGACGGAAGATGATATTTTGTTAGAGACTGAAAGCGTCCATGACAATACTGACGATACCGATGTGACATCAATGAGTTCTCATTCTGAAAACAGATCAGACTCTGAATAAGTATTTCCGTGTTTTGTTGTTACTTACGTAATATTAATTTTGTTTTACATTACTTAACATTATCGTCATGAATGTAACCTGTGTTATTACCTATAATTACCTAAATAAATGCTTATCTGATGGAATTTATATTTCGTTGAATTCTTTTATAAGTATTATTTTTTTTTCTAAATATCTTTATGAAAATTTCGGAGTCGTGTTAAATTCGGGGTCGCGTTATATTCGTGCTAATACGGTATATTTACACCAAATTTTGTGCTATTGTAAAATTTAATTGTCTCAGGTATACGAGTGTCACTTTTTTCAATTTCAACGGATGAATGCATTGAACTAAGTATCAATACTTTTTTATTGGGTTTAGCATTATAAATTGAAAGAATAAAATCATTCGATTTGTATAATATTGTTGAGAAGCGTGTCATACTATCCTTTGCCTGTCTCGCTAAGTCGCTCTTTGGTAGCTCTGTTTTATTTCTACGGATAGTTCCAACCAGGGCCCGATCTAGCTATTTAGCCGCTCCGGGCAAAACTAATATTCGCCGCCCTTTACACCACCGTCGCCCTGGTGTTTACCACATAAGTTACCACATGAGCTTGCTATTCCAAAGAAATGTGATATTGCTGGAATTGTATAATACTCACCTATGCTAGTCTATGAGGGCTTATGAACAAGCATACAAAATTTCATGAGAGTATGTATGTATTAGTATGTTTATAAGGATATATGTATCTGTTAAAGAATTTCTAAAAAACTACTGAATGGATTGAAATATTTTTTTAACGACATAATATTATCTTTAAATTTCATCATCATCATCATCAACCTGTTTCGACTTAGTGCTGGGTATAGGCCTCTTTTCCTTTGTGCCTAGGTATGACCCTTTAACTTACCCTTTAACAACAAACATTTTTTTTATTACTCATGCGGGATAAGTACTATTTAACCCACGTGTTTTCGGGCGATAAATGGCTCTTTATTCATTTGCGTGCGAAGTATGAATAAAAGCATGCAAATTGTCATTGTCATGGAGACCAATTGAATAAGTTAAAAAGATTAGGAACAAACTGTTATAATATTTAAGTTAAGGTTCATACGTTACGTATAAAAAACAAAAGAAATGATTTGTTTTTAAATTTAATGCAAGTAAAAACAACACATTATTATGTAACGATACAAAACGAATCAGCCATTATTAAAAATAATCAAATTAGGTAAATAAAACATTTTTCCTGTAAATATTAAACTCTACCTCGTAATTAAAATAATTTTCTTCGCACTTTTTGCTCCACAAAATCTTTAATAATTTCTAATAAATTTATACTGTCGCAAATCTTGTGTTCTATCGAAATCATAGCCAATCCAGATAATCTATTCTGTGTCATGGTAGATCGCAGATAATTTTTTATTATTTTTAATTTGGAAAAGCTTCTTTCACCACTTGTAACTGTAACTGGTAAAGTTAAAAGAATCCTGAGCGCAATACTGATATTTGGACCAAATCTTAAATCTGTTATGAATTTTAAAATGTCTTGAGGAGCTAAATTACTGTTTAAAAAGATACAAAGAACTGATAACTCCTCTGAAAGGTCTATTGCATACACATCACATGAGTTGTCGTGGGTTAAAATAGTCTCCAGGTTCTTACAATGCTCTAACAATTCATATTTTGAAAGTTCTCCTAAGGCATATATGTTATATAAAAAAGCAAAATATTTACTATGCTCTGTAATCTGGAAAAACCTTAACTCTAAGGAGTTTATAGCTGTATCTATAATGTGAAAAAATACGATTTTATATTTTTGACGAGGTTCAATGATTGATTCGTGACTACACTCGTAACCAAATTGCTTCTTTTTGGATCGAGCACGAAGTTTCGGCAAATTTTCAAAGTCTGACACCTCGCAATCAATTTCGGAAGCTAAGCTTTTGCGTCTTCAAGAACTCGAGTAAAATACTCATCTGAACGTGAGGTTTAAAGAAATCTTGAGTATTTTTAAGTATTTTAATAACAGAAACGAAATCAAAATCTTTACTTTGCATTAATTTACTAACCGGATTTATCCGATTCAAAGTTTCGTACCAAATTATTATAGAACATAAAAATTTAAACTGTTTAATTTGGTTCAACAAACCCGAAGCTTCGTCTCGTGTAGAGGTATCCGTATCTGTGCTTTGGTAAACACTAAACAATGCATCGTACACTTGTCCTATTGGATGTCTTAGTGGTTTTATTGCCTCGATTCGACTTTCCCATCTCGTGTTACTAAGTGGTTTTAGAGTAATATTTTTTACATTCTTCAAAAGAATTGACCATCTCAATGTTGAAGAGGAAAAGAAAACATATATTTTTTGCACAGTACTAAAAAAATGTGTTCCATCCAGTGAGGACTTTTCCATGTCGTTTACCACTAAGTTTAAAAAATGACTACTGCAAGGAACATAAAATGCCCGTGGAATGATGTTTTTTATCCTGGCTTGGACGCCACTTTGAATACCTTTCATATTAGATCCATTATCCTACCTTTGCCCTCTTATGTTTTCTAAAGACAATCTAAATGCTGATAATTGTTCTAGGATAATTTCTGTTAGTGCCAGACCTGTAGATTTTTCGATTGGTATAAATCCTAAAAAACTTTTATTTATTACAATTTCTGACGTTCTTGAATAGAAATATACCTATTTACGAGGGTCATCTGCTCAGTTTTGCTAGCGTCCGGGGTACAATCTAAGATAATAGAATAATATTTCGATTTAATGATAGCTTCCAGAATATGTTTTTTATGTTATTTGAAATTGTATCAATAAACTCATTTTGAATAGTTTTACTTAAGTAGATTGCTTTTTTCTCCTCTTACTTCAAAACTCTGCGTACATGTTCCTGCATAACAGGATCAAATTCGGCTAACAACTCTACTAGTTTTAAAAAATAACCGTTGTTATGTTGATATAGATTTTCAGAAGTACCTTGAAAAGCCAAGCAGTTTTTGGCTAACATTTTGATGATTGAAGCAATACGTAACAAAACTCCATTCCAGTGTTCTATTTCTGATTTAATTATTCTTTGTGATTCGGAATCTATCGTATGAGATGATTTCAGCCTACGTGAAAGTTCGACCCATAATTTTACAGCTTCTACATGGTTTCGTGATGTCTCATGAGATTTAAGCATATCGCCTACATGCTTCCAATTTTTGTAGCCAGCTCCAGATAGACCGGAAGCTGTAGTTGTATTAAATATTTTGCAGCAAAAACAATATACCGAATTTTTTGCCACAGAATATACAAACCAATCTCTCAAAATTTCTTCACCGTTGTTAAGCTATCTCTTATAATATCTCGAAGTAAACCTTCGACCATTGTTATCCCGTGGAAATTCAAATTCATACAGTGGGTCAGGAAAACCTCTATTTACCAAACATATTCTTTCTGCATCTGTTAATCTAACGGGCCACGTGGCTGGGTCGACATCTAAAAATGACGTTGATCCTGCAAAAACACTTGTAGTTGCAATAGCACCATCAGCTACAAAAGCGCTTGACCCAGAAGTAGAAGCATCAGGTTCACAGATTATATTGGGATCGGGAGTATGTTCATCATGTGATTTAAAGGAAACCGTAGCTAATACACCAGTTTCTCGTATGGGTGACGTTGGTTTGTTAAGCTAACTTTTCTTTTAAAAGGACTCTAAAGCCCCTGCTTGCTTTTGCCGCTCTGCATCTTTTTCGAGTCTTCGTTTTTTATATTGGTATCCCTACCAGCGTGATCTACCGTCAGCCATTCTGTTCCGTAAACAATAAAAATATTAATTAAATTTAAATAGATATGTAATAACCTTACTAATATTATAAATCCGAAAGTAATTATGTTTGTCTGTATGATACGTTTTTTCGCTTAAATCGTTGAATTAATTTTGATAAATTTTGCTATATAGAAATAAATTGGACTTTAAAAACGGAAATAGGCTACTTTTTACCGCAGAAAAGTTACTCATTTCTTGCGGACAATGTTAAATTAAAACCAGGGTTTAGATGATTTTAAAGACTTGATTTTAATCAGTGATTTATATCGCGATTAAAATCAAGTGATTTTTTTTTAAAATCGTTGATTTAAATCAATACCTTTTTTAACAACAAAATTAACCAAAAAATGTCAAGTGACTTCCCTATTCTTTTTTGTAAGTAGCATAAAAATTGAAATTCAATTGAAATTGTAACCGAAATTAGTTTTACTAGTATAATTACAGTAGGTATATTTACAATTTTTTCAAATTTAAAAATACCATTAAAAATATCGTAAAAATCAAATTTCAATTATAATTGCAACTTATAAATTATTTTCACTCTTCAGATTCCCAGCAAATTTGAAATTTTTATTTTCACAAAAAAATTAGTTTTTTTTTAAATTCCATTAAAAATTACCATATAAATTAAAATTCTATTTAAATTGACACTCTGAATAAGTACATTAAAGACTTGTAAGAGTCTCCAGTCGCCAAAAATCGTAGGGTGATGACAAAAAATAATTATATAACCAGTAAGAACATAAATATCAAAATATGTTAAGTGACTACAGCAATACCCAAACGGTTTTTGTCAATTTTAAGTCGTAGATTTTTTCAAATTTTTCATTGTTGATTTGAATGTGTCTAATATTGATAATTTTAGAAGAACTGAAAGAAATTTTAGAAGAATATAGTGAAAATATAACTAAAATAAGCTATAATAAATAATGAGGTTTTATTTTAATAATAATAACCGACTTTCAAATGAAGAAAATCTGATTTAAATCAAATAAATCCGATTACTTTGATTTTTTTTAAATCATGATTTTTATCAACCCTGATTAAAACTACTTTCTAGCTTAAAATTACGTATTTTTTACGTACTACAGATTTATTTTATAAAATAGGTACTTAGTAAATTCACACGAATCACACGCGCACTTCAATATGTATTGTTAATTGTCTGATTAATCTACCACCAATATTCACACCACTTTTAAATTTAAAATACAACTTGTAGACTTGAGATATATTTCTGGAGTGATTTCTTAAGTGTCGTTCTGTCGAAATTAGTAACTTTTTTTATGGCTTCCGCTAGACTATTTACAAATATGGCACGTTCAGTAATTCGGCAAATATTTTTTTATATATCTAATTATTTTGTATAATATTTTTTCAGTTATTTTTATTTAATACTATGTGTTCTTAGTATGTACGTACTTATGTACATATTTTTTATATGTAGAGGTACATATTTTATTATTTCTGAACGTTTGGACTTCGTGCAACTCGGCGCCCTCAATTTTGCCGCTCTGGGCATTTGCCCGGCTGCCCCCCCCTTAGATCGGGCCCTGGTTCCAACAAGCGTGTTTTTTTTTGCTAGAAGTTTACTCGCTAATGACGCGCTTGTAAAAAAAATGTCAGCTGTTATATTTCTCCCATGGCCCGTATATGGTTCTGCTAATTTCAAACTTACTAACTCCCCAAGTGAAACCGTTGATTCTCCCTCTTCATCTTTTTCCAAATATGGAAAGTCGTTTACTATATACTTACTACTTACATCAGAAGCTAACCAGAATTTTATTCCAAATTTGTCCGGTTTGTTGGGCATGTATTAAGTAAATCTACAACGTGCTTTTGTAGGAAACAACTGTTCATCTATAGTAAGATATGCTCCTGGTTTACAACAATTTTGACTTTTTTCGATAAATTTGTACCAAACTTCGGAAATCAAAGCAAACTTATCGTTTTGTAAGCGTTGGCTTCGATGATTTTTGATAACAAACCGAATAAATCTCATCATTTCTGGGATGTCATTTCGGCTCATATTTGTAGAGAAAAATGACGGTCCCCATTTCGTATTCCATAAATAGGATACATCCATATTTTTAGCCTTATATGCGCCGCCTATATGCATATAGAAGTCCAATAAATGCATACAATTTTGCATTAGATACATTCCATTTTGTTTTCAACACTCGAAATGCCTTTAATTCCGTATATTTTCTTACACGTTCAATCATGTCATGATCAATCAAGGAAAATCCTGACTCAACTCTGCCATTTATAATATTTCGTTTAGCGTACCCTGCCGGTCCTATTTCCTTGAAAATATTATAAACCGGTGCTCTTCCATATGGGATCCTTTGTTCAATGGCGGTTTTGGGCGTGAGCCCGTCCTTCCGCCGTCGTTGGTTTTGTTTTTCTGTTGTTGTTTTGTTATTTTTGTTGTTGTCGTCTGTTTTTGTTTATCCTTCGGTTTTTTTTTTCATTTCGTTTCCTCCTTGGTTTTCTTCGGTGGGCTGTTATGTTCTGCTTGGCTGTGGGTGGGTCCTGGTTTCTTGGTTGATTTTTGGTCCTTTGGCTTCCTTTCTTGATTTTATTTGTGTTGGTTGTTTTCTCTTCCTCTTGGTCTGGTTGCGCATCGGGCGGTTTCTTTTGGGGGCTTCGGTTCTTCTCTTGGCGGCGGCTTCGGTCGTATTTTTGGGGGTGGCATCGGTGGTTGTACTTTTTGGGGCGGCATCGGTGGAATCTTCGGCGGCGGTTTCGGTGTTCTTCTTCCTTTTCATGGTGTAGAGAATCATTTTCTCTATGACGCTGTCCTCCAGGGTGTGCAGGCAGCCTGGGTCGAGATACTTTTGCGCGGCTTCGTTGAGGGTTGTCGGTGTAGAAGTTGACATCTTGCGGCTGCGACGGTCGCTGAGACGATGATGATGTGGTGCTCTTCCACGATTAGATCCTTCTTTTATTTTTTGCCAAACAGTTCCGTCCATAGCAGTTTCAATCTCTTCCTCATTTTCACTTTCGGAACTAACTATAAATCTCTTTCCTTTTTGTCCTCGTCGAATATTTTAAATATTCTCTTCGCCCGTATCGCTATAAAATAAGTCACAATTATTTTCTGCTATATCATTATCGATATCGGAAACTTCTTGATCATCCTACGAACAAACTTCTTCGATATTACTTATTTTCTCTAATAAATTGATATTCCTCGAGCGTCTTGACATTTTTGGGGAAGAATATGCAAATGATAAAGTAAAACCTAAAATATAAAAATTTAAATGAAACGGGGCGGGGCTAAAACATTGAGGCCAAAAATTAAAAAAAAACCGGCCAAGTGCGAGTTGTGACTCGCGCACCGAGGGTTCCGTACAAACTTGTAAGTAAGTTATCTTTTTTTGTGGAAGACGTAGCAAGCACATTCAGTTAACTTGACAAGTGGCCCTCATGAAATCACGACCATCTTAGTACCGCTGCAAGCATAACCTCAAGATGTCGCTGTCGTACGATGGAATTCTACCCTATATTTTATTACCATACATCCCCCATTCACTATGAGTGTTTAGGGGTTCTGGAACTTCACTATTTGTTTTTACTGCTTTGCCTGTATACCTATATACCCTGTATAAAGGTATACAGGGTATTTTTTTTTAAATAACGCGAATATTTTTAAACTTATAAAAAGAAAACTTTATTTTAGTATTACACTTATTCATGTTGAGGTTAATGATTAATTAATGTGGAAATTAACAATGTTAGTCGTCAAATAAAAAGGATGCACACAGATTTAATTGTAATATTAAAGAACTCAGAGTAACACGCGTCTATACCCCACTAAGGTCGCAGCACAAAAAGTAGAGAGAGATGGTTGGCGCATTGCGACAAATGCTTACAAGACTAGCGGTGTTGCCAATATAGAACTGGTAACCTTTATGGTACCAACATAACACATAGTACATAAGTATGGTGACATTCAAACAAAATATAATTACAACACTTCCTCTAATGTTATCATGCAAAATTTAGTTCATTTTCTTGAGTCCCAACATTTCACGTAGTTTAATGAATCTAGGCTTTGGAAGTGGCTTCGTTAAAATATCTGCCACTTGTGCGTCTCCTGGAACGTGTTCGATTGTTATATCTCCAGAATTTAGTTTCTCTCTAACGAAGTGGAATTTGACTTCAATATGTTTGGTCCTTTTATGGAATTCTGGGTTTTTAGCCAATTTTAGTGCACTAGCACTATCAGTATAGAGAGTAGGTAAATTACTGTCTGTCCCGTTTACATCGTTCAGCAATCTGCTCAGCCAGATTGCTTCCTTTGTGCCTTCACAGGCTGCAATGTATTCAGCCTCAGTTGTTGATAGAGCAACACAAGTCTGCTTCTTACTGCTCCATGAGACTGCTGCATCTGTGACTTTGCAAACCACGCCGCTTCGGGATCGCCTGGTAGGTTTGTCTCCCGCGTAGTCAGCATCGCTGTAAACTTCCAGTTTTGGAATCGCCAAATCTTCCTTCATGTACAGCAAACCCAAATCAGCTGTACCTCGAAGATAGCGAAATATGCGCTTGACTGCGCCCCAGTGTGATGCTCTCGGATTCTCCAGAAATTGGGAGACTGCGCTGACGGCATAACTAATGTCGGGCCTTGTTGCTACCGACAGGTACATAAGACAACCAATTGCCTCGCGAAATGGCGTTGACTTGTCAAGGAATGGGTCTTCCTCGCTGTCTGACAAGTAGTCATCACTCGGAGTGGCAACCGCATTACACTCCTCCATGTTGAACCTCTCCAGTACTTGTTTTGTGTATGTGCTTTGACCTACAAATAAAGAATTAGCACATTGTTTGGTTTGCAAACCAAGAAAACAATTTAAATTGGACACTTTTATTTTAAAGTTCGTTTTGAGTTCGACGAGAAATTTTTGGACTTCTGTTTGGTTGTTGGTGGCCACAAGTCCATCGTCAACATATATGGCGATCATGATGACGTACAACGAAGTACGTTTGATAAAAAGACATGGATCTGCTTTGCTTTGATCAAAGTGTTGTTGCTTCAGGAAGTCTACGAGCCGTTTATTCCAGCATCTAGGTGCTTGTTTTAGCCCATAGATGCTACGTTGTAGCTTGCATACGCGTCCCGTCCCATCTTCAAACCCCACTGGCTGTGCCATGTATACTTCTTCCTCTAGTTCTCCGTAGAGGAATGCCGTTTTAACGTCAAATTGAACCAGATCAAAATCCTTGGATGCTGAAATACTTAATATTATTCTTACTGTTTCAAACCTGGTTACCGGACTAAAGGTTTCATTGTAGTCCAGGTCCTTCTTCTGCACGAAACCTTTTGCCACCAGTCGTGCTTTAAATCTCTCGATTGAGCCATCTGCATTTTTCTTTAGCCTTAATACCCATCGGCAACCAACAGCCTTCTTTCCTTTGGGAAGGCTCACCAGAACCCAAGTTTGGTTCTCAATGAGAGATGCAATTTCTTCTTCTTTGGCTTCTTTCCAATTTGCTTCGTCAGTAGACGATTCGCTTAACAGAACTTCAGCATCAATTTCTTCCTCCAACAAATAGTCATTCATTCGTACTGGACGTCTTCTTCTTCGTTTGGTTTTCGTTGTTTCGTCATGATCGTCCTCTTCCTCGCGAGGTTAATTGACTCCATCGTCGTCATCATGGTCCTGGTTCACTTCACCTTGAACAACTTGATGGACATCATCATCGTCATCATGATTCATCTCTTCCTCTCGATGTTGATGGACATCATCATCGTCATCATGATTCATCTCTTCCTCTCGATGTTGATGGACATCGTCGTTTGTCACTTCCTCTGGAACTTGATGAACGTCGTCGCCGTAAGCCTCCAGGACTGGATTAACATCCACTGCACATGGTTCAATGTGATCGAGGGATTTCTGTAAATTTTTATCCATGAAAATCACATCATGGCTGATAGTTACCTTCTTTTCATCTTGCAGCCAGACCCGGTACCCCTTCTTCTCTCCACAGTATCCAACAAAACAAGCGGACTTGCTTTTAGCATCAAGTTTTCGACGCATCTGGCGAGGAATGTGGACGTAGCACCTTGTTCCAAACGTTTTAAAGTGTAACGGTGTGGTTGGTTTCCTGTTAAACCACACTTCGTACGGAGCTTTTGCTTCCACAGAGGTAGGGCCCGTTCTGTTTAAAACATACACAGCGGTGTTGACAGCCTCTGCCCAAAGATTTAACGGCATCTTTGTCGCGTGTATTAAAGTACGCGCTATTTCAACCAATGTCCTGTTTTCGCGTTCCGCGGTCCCGTTTTGTTCTGGCGAATAAGGCATTGTAATTGTTTGCACTATACCATTCGCCGAGAGGAAAGACTTGAGAGCCTGATTGTCATATTCTTTTCCTCCGTCACTTTGAAACTCGCGAACTGTTACACCGGCTCTAGTCGCCTCATTTATGAAAGTTTTAACGCATTCAGGAACTTCACTTTTCTGTCGAATAAAAAACACGCGCCGAAACTTGCTAAAATCGTCTTTTATACACAGAAAGTATCTCGATCCGCCGAGAGAGGTCACCTGCATTGGCCCGCATACATCGGAATGCACGAGCTCTCCCGCACTCTTTGCCTTGTCTCTCCGCGAACGAAAACTTATTCGTTGTTGCTTCCCGAGAATGCACGCTTCACAAACTGCGTCATTACGATCTAGCGCACTAATGTTGTATCTTTTTAACACCTCACGAACATGCTGCTTGTTTTGGTGACAGAATCTCTCATGCCAAGTTTGGAGTGACGCCGTTTTCGTAGTTGCCACGGCCGCCAACATGGTCGCACACTCATCGACTTCTGATGAAAAAAGACAAAGATTATTTGTCCGAGAAACAGTCATATTTAGTGCATATAAGCCTCGTGTGGTCATTGTACCCGTTAAGCGCACATCGTTGTTCTTCACAAACTTGCACATGCGGATGTCAGCTTGAAACTTAAAGCCTTTCTTCATTGTTGCGCTGACTGAGAAGAGATTGCGCCCAAGATCTGGTACATACCAGACGTTTTCTAAGTAGTTGTCAACTGACGCACCGTTGTAACGCATCTGAACGTTCACTGTTCCATGACCAATTGCCTTTATGACACTAGAGTCCCCGTGATGCACGGATTTTTCTTGTTCGAATCTGTTAAAACGAGCAAAGTATTCTTTTCTACTCGTCATGTGTGCCGTTGCACCACTGTCCGCAAACCAAGTCTCACTGTCAGTTATCGCACTATTCGCGAACGATGCAACCGCCATGAAAGCTTCACCCGCACTTTCGTTATTGCTGAAATTTTTGTTTCTGCATTCGCGAGCAACATGTCCCATTTTGTGACATTTGTAACACTTTAAAATAGGCTTACGTTTATAGGCTTTCCTGTCCTCTGCAACTAGCGCTTCAGATTCGTTTTTCTTCGTTGGCAAACGCATTTCTATTAACCGTAGACGCTCGGTTAACTTGTTTATCGAACGATCAGCAATGGCAACGGACTCCCACACACTCTTAAATTCGAAGTACTCTGTGGGGAGGGTTGACAAAATTCTACTCATGAGTAACAGGTCAGGAAGTTGCGTTTGGGCAACCGTCGTAAGTTCTTCATTCATTTCCCTGAAGATGCGCTGAAGCCGAGCGATATGTGTCATGATATCCTCATTTTCATCCTTTTCATAGGTGAAAAATCTTTCCATCAGCCTGTCTAAGCGCTGTCCTGAACTTTGTTCATATACACTGAGTAGTTTTTCCCAAACAGCTTTAGCTGTGTCACATGTGGCTGTCAAGTCCACATTCGATTCGTTCATTGTCGAAACAAGTACAAGTTGGGCTAGCGCGTTAGCTTTTTTATACTTTCTTAATGCTGCTTGTGCTGCTTCGTCGTTCGAAGCTTCCGGGACGACCGTCATGCCGGTTACAACTTCATACACCTCGTGGTGTTTCAGTACCAAACACACTTGACGTTTCCACATCGCCCAATTTTGTGCTCCACTCAGTTTATCGATCTGAGCCTTAAACTCCATTGTTATTGAAACAATCAAGGCAGTAACGTACTACAAGAAAAGATGTCCGAACTCACAAACACGTGCTCACACTCGCGCAACTTACCAAGTTCAAGATTTTAATCACTAAACACTCGAAATTTACAGAAAATTCGTTCTGGGCCCATAACCTGTTGAGGTTAATGATTAATTAATGTGGAAATTAACAATGTTAGTCGTCAAATAAAAAGGATGCACACAGATTTAATTGTAATATTAAAGAACTATTAAGAGTAACACGCGTCTATACCCCACTAAGGTCGCAGCACAAAAGTAGAGAGAGATGGTTGGCGCATTGCGACAATTGCTTACAAGACTAGCAGTGTTGCCAATATAGAACTGGTAACCTTTATGGTACCAACATAACACATAGTACATAAGTATGGTGACATTCAAACAAAATATAATTACAACAATTCACTAACTTATATTAAGATCTAACTATTTCTAGATCTAATATAAAGTAATATATTAACTATTTCTAGATCTATTTCGATACTCTTAACATTCAGTTTCAATTGACTGCGTTTTGGGCAATTGACTACCAATAAATATAGTGCGAACGTGATTTAAGTATAATATACTTAAATTATATTATTTACAATATATTATGTAGATTATAGTATAGTATTATTATGTAGCTTATCAACATATTATGTAGATTATAATGAAAAATTAGACGAAATATAGGGGTAAACAGTACAGTGATCAGTCATTTTAGAAATGGAACAATGAAAACAATAAATTGCATGCTTGTATAAAATGAATTTATGAATTATTATAGTGCTAGTAATTGTAAAAAACGTCACTTTTCTATTTAAATAATAATTCGAATCAAAAATTTTAAATTTGATATAAAATAAGAAGATAAATAATTGATTCATCAAAAAACATAGTTATCGATCATAAGAATGTAGTGATTGTCTAGTGCAGCGTTTCTCAACCTTTTTTGGCCCACGGACCAGTAAAATTTAAAAAAAAGATTCGCGGACCAGTGTTATTTTTTTAACAAAATTTTACTAGGTATTAAAGAACTACTACACAAAGGTGAATTAAAGTCATTTAACACAAAATATCGCGAAATAACACGTAGCATGAGTTACTTTGATGAAATTTATGACAGTATGTTTGCCAAAATTAAAACCAAATGTAGCCGGTTTCAGGAGAAAGATTCGGGTTGGTCACTAAGGGAGATTTCCCATTTAGAAATTAATATCAATAAATATAAACCAATACGTGGGTCGTCATTTATTGAACTGCCAAAAGAGATTAGGGATCGGAAAGCTTGTATCAATGTTCAGAATGTAGACGAATTTTGTTTTTTATGGAGCATTGTATCCGCATTACACCCCACGAATGTGAGTTCTGATCGCCCGGCATCATATCCCTACTTTTCTTCAATTTTAAAATATGACAGATTAGAGTTTCCGCTTAGAATCAAAGACATTCCTAAATTTGAACAGCTGAATAATATTAGTATTAACGTTTATAGCTTGGAGTTTAATTTTAAATCTAAACAACATGACGTAGTAGGACCAATTTACCATACTAATGCGACTAGGGAAAGACATGTAAATTTATTATATTTGGAAGAAGGGGTTAAAGGTCATTATGTTTATATTAAAAATATTTCACGGCTTGTAAGAAGTCAAATCTCGGAAGATTGTAGAAAAAAATATTTATGTGACGGCTGTTTAACCTTTTTTTCAAATGAATTCGCGTTTAATTAACATAAATTGAATGACTGCAGCAAAATTTACACTATTATGCCGACGGAAGAACTTGTAAAACATAAGAGAGGTGATATGATGCCGGGGAATATATTAAAATTTCAAAATTTCGATAGAAAAATGCGTATACCCTTTGTTGTATACGCAGATTTTGAATCAATTTTAAAACCTGTTGATACATGCTCACCGAACCCTGACAATAGCTATACTAATCAGACACATATCCATGTACCATACAGTTTCGCCTATAATATAAAATGTTCATTCGATGACTCATTGAGTAAATTTTTCACTTATTCCGGGGAAGATTGCCCGAAATTGTTTTGTCAGAACCTCTATGCATATGTTAAGGAATTATACAGGGAACATTTAAGCGTTATACTTCCGATGATTAAATTAACATCAGATGAGCAAAATTCCTACGATACGGCCACTTCTTGTCACATATGTAATTAATTATTACAAGTAACAGACAAAGTCGCCGATCACGATCATTTAACGGGTAAATTTCGGGGAGCCGCCCACTCAAATTGTATTTTGAATTATAAAATACCTAAAATGATCCCGGTATTTTTCCATAACATGTCGAATTATGATGTTCATTTATTTATTAAAGAATTTGGATCTGACGAGGAAAAAATTGATATCATCCCCCAAAATAAGGAAAAATATATATCCATCACCAAAAATCTACCTGTTGGTAGAACTACTACAAGTTAATTGTAACATTTTTATTATCATTTACTTACAATAATATTTAAATGTAAAGATATGTAATTATTTGTCTTTTTTTTTCTTGAGTGCCGTACTAATCATAAATTACATAGAATTAAAATTAGTTTAAGATATTTGTATTTCGTAATTTTATAAATTAAAATTTAGTTTTTATGAGTAAATTTTTTTCGCGGATAGAAAAAATTGTCTGCGGACCAGTAAAATTTCTCCGCGGACCACTGGTGGTCCGCCGGACCAGCGGTTGAGAATAGCTGGTCTAGTGGATTTACAGTAATTAGTCAACGCTTTATAATAAATTAAAGTAATTTGGAAATATGAAAAACTATTATGAACTAGTGATCACTCCAGTGATGAACACTCCAGTGATCTAATAAAAGAAAAATAAATTTAGAAACATAAATTTATAATTAATGTTACGATTATTCATTTAATTACGACCAATATTTTCTTGATCCTTCATCAACTCTTTTTTGCCCCAGTTTTTTTTTTTTTTCTAAAGTTTTTCTTTTTGTTTATCTTTTTCTTTTTTTTCGAATTGGTAAAACCATCCTATGTTATAGATAATCATACAAACTTAAAACAATTGGAACACAGCCTGAATATATAAATATATTCAACCTTTCCGGAGCTATATTACAATTATATATAGTCTTTTTAGGACTACCAAAACAAATCTCATGTGAAATTTGTCAGTTATTTAATGGCTTTCAGTCCACCTTCGTGACACTCAACAAAAACCATAAATATAACATTGTTTTTAAGATGTCTTTCCATTAAGTTTGAAATTGCCGTGATCAATGCATAAACATTTTGTGCCCCACGAGAGGCTATTATGTTTTTCATTTTTGGACATACCATAAAATAAGTTTCATCACCATTGGAAACATGAGTCGGATCTTTTAATATGTTTAAATATTTAATTTTTGATAAATAATCATATATTTCACTCAACCACTTTTTAATATCACTCAACCACTTTTTAATATAACTCACTTACACAAGAGCTGGCTTTAGTTGCTCTTTCTGGAAATCTTTCAATAAGAATCGGATTCCTTTAAAGAAAGGCTTTATACCACCCATTTCCTAGAACATTTTCACAAAAAGGATTTTTTATTTTACTTTGATCCAAAAACTCTTTGAGAATAGCTTATATATTGATCTTTCTTCTAGGAAATCCTCTTCGTTGACAATCAATTATCCAACATACTAGGTCCTCTTCTGCATTGCATCCTAATACAGGAGACGGACCTGTAGTAGATTTGATTAATGCATTACTAAGCCTAAATTGAATTGTTGGTTTGGAAATACCATACTTTTTTGAAGCTGTGCATTGTGACATCCCATTTTAAAATGCATTAATAGCAGCTTCAATTTGATTATCTGTATATTTTTTTATAAAACTGGTAAATAACTGGCATATTGCACACGAGATTTGTTTTGGTAGTCCTAAAAAGACTCAGTAATTGTTATAAAGCTCCAGAAAGGTTGAATATATTTATATATTCAGGCTGTGTTCCGATTGTTTTAAGATTGTACCTTTCCTTACATTTGCCATGTACTGAATATTTTTCTTGTCCTCTTATTTATAGATTAAACACTCTAGGAATAACTGTCACATAGTTACTCTAACGTCAAAATACTAATTGGTCAGATGATCTATCACTATAAAAACTGTTTATCGTGCGATATTTTTTGTCTTATCATATTTTTCACAGTCAGTACTTTATTTTTATCAAAAAACTTTTTATTTCAATAATTTAAACCTGTATTCATTTACAAATGCCAAAAATCAGCACAAAAATCGTTATTAAATCATGAAAATATCTAGAAATAGTAAGGTTACTTTTTGTTCATTTCTGTCTAAAATGACGTAATAATCTCGGACTGCTCAATTTATTAATTAAATACACACATGAAACTTTAAATTATAACAAAGTTATGGGTTGTATCCAATACAGAAAAGAATATAGAATTTTCTTCTGTTAATAAACAATTATGTCACCAAAAGATTGTCTTATAGTTTTCAAATTATGACCAATCACTACCTACTGACCAACAACTGTACTAACTGTACAATAAGGTTCCCACATTTTTTTCAGGTGTAAAGCATTTTTTATTGCAATAAATATGTATACAATCTGAAAGCTTGTATTTTAAACTATTTTTCTACATAGTCGCCAGATCTTTCAACGCATTTTTCCTGACGAGTTATCCACTTCTGAAAACCCGCTTCGAAGAACTCCGCCCCTAGGCCGCGGATGTACTTGGTGACCGCTTCCTTCACCTCTTCATCTGTACTGAAGCGCTGTCCACCTAAGTGTTGCTTCAATTTCGGAAACAAGTGGAATTCGCTGGGAGCAAGATCAGGGCTGTAGGGGGCATGATCAAGCAATTTCCAGCCGAATTTGTCCAGTAGGGCGGTGGTCTGTCGAGAGACATGCGGTCGCGCGTTGTCGTGGTGCAACCTAACGCCCTTGCTCAGTCTTCCTCTCCGGCGATTTTGGATGGCTCTTTTGAGTTTCGTTAACGTCTCGCAGTGCCTGTCCGAATTTATTGTGGTCCCTCCCTTTAGGCATAAACTCGGTAAGCAAGGCGCCTTTTCGGTCCCAAAATACCATAGCCATCACTTTTCCTGCGGACAGCGTCTGCTTAAACTTCTTCGGCCTCGGCGACCCGAGACGGCGCCATTGTTTCGAGTCTTCTTTTGTTTCCGGAGTGACGTAGTGACACCACGTTTCATCTCCCGTAACAATGGAGTCGAAGAAACCCCTCGGCACACTTGACGCGATTGTCTTTGTGGGTTTCTGAAAGCATGTGCGGGACCCACCGCGAAGACACCTTGTGATAACCAAGTTTTTTGGTCAAAATGTTGTCGATGGTTTTTTCACAAACCTCAGGAACCTGATCAGTAGGGTGGAGCGAAATATTTTTTTTGGGTTGTGAGTGATCTAATAGTGAAAAATCGGTGCCTTTTAGAGTCAAATTAATCCATGCAAAATATTATTTGATTTGATTTATAGTAAAAGCCTCCGCAACGTAATTGAATTTTTGAAAAGAAATGTTTTTTAGACTAATTGAAAATTTAATAAACAGACGTATTTTATTCCAAGAAATTATTACAACTACAGTTTATTTTCGATAGAAAACAATAATAGCAAGGATAAAAAGGTTCCCAAACAAGAATATACTTTTTTAATAGATTAAAGAACCTCTCGAAGTTAATAGAAGTTAGTACTTCTCCGGTATCGTCAGCGTCTGAAAGTCGTAGTTCAGAAAAAAAGAACTTTTTTTTTCGGAATGCTTTTGTTTATGGTGTTAATGGAATTATCTGAACTACTACGACTTTCAGACGCTGACTCTACCGGAGAATACTCACTTCTATAACAGATAACGAAGTATTAAGGCTGTAGTTGGGCGGTCGATTTTCCTACGTTATCGTATCGTATCGTATCTAAAGACCTGCGACAGGTATGGTGTATCAGATAGAGCAACAGCAGCGATTGCGTCATCTGTTTTATTCGATATTAAGTCTGACATCTAGGGCATTGACAGACATAAAGTACGAGGAGAGAGAACTAAAACTAGACAAAAGTTAATGAAAGAAATCCCAAAACTGTCTGCTTTATAATTTTATGGGAGAATTGATGAGATTATTTAAAAAGGTGGTAGGTAAATGCTACAGGACTATGACATTTGAGGAGCACATCTCAATAATTCAAGAGCCAGGATCTATTTATTTATGGGGTACGTAGTACTTAACGTTAGTCCAGCTAAATAAATAGAAACTGCGATGACAAGGTTTCTATCACATGAAGGAATTCCCCAACATCATCTTATGGCAATCGGTTGAGATGGTACCAATGTAAATACTGGCAGGTATGGATTTGTTATAAGTATGCTTGATAAAAGGCTACAAAAACCACTCCAGTGGATTATTTTATTACGTAACAGTTTCATAACAGTGTTTACTCCCATGAACTAACTTACTTTGAGACACTTGATTTTTCATCTTGACGGAAGTACTTCGGGGCTTACACTGGGACATTAGGGAAAGCACTCGAGACTTGTAAACAACTGCCTGTTCAAAAATTGCAGCACATTGAGGGAGATTTGCTTCCAGAAATGCCTCAAGGTTTAAGTACAGATATTTAACAGTACTTTAGGTGATTTCCCAGAAGATTTGACAAACAAATCTCCAGGTAAAATGTCACATGCCTGTTGGCTCATACAACACATGTGCCAACCGAATACTACGTTTTTTATGTAACAACAGAGACACCATCAGAAAACTAGACAACTTTGGCTACATTTGTTGTAAAATTTTACGCACCATCTTCGTTCGACATTAAAAATTAACCATCATACAAAAACATTTTAACATAATTAGGTCCTCCAGATACCTGTCTAAGGATCTAAAAAGGTTATTGTTTCTGTGATTCAACGCAATGGTTATTTTGCACATCCCGAGAGCATACTCCTTGCAATGATAACTGATGACAGAAAGCACATTCGAGAACTGGCAGCCCGGCGCGTATTAAAGGCACGCAGGATGCCTCAACCTTCAACACCTAGAATGTTTGAAGTGCCGCCTATAAATTGCAATGCTTCAATGCAACATATATTGATTGATTTAATAAATTGGCAAGAAATATTAAGTGAACCACCGATTCTGAAAAACATGCCTGACCAAGAAATCCAGTCTATTGTTGAATCGGGTGTTAAGGGTGAAATGTTGTTTTTAAGGCTTCCCCATTTCATACTCAAGCTGTTGAACGGGCTGTAAAATTGACGACGATAGCTGCCACTTCTCAATGCACAAAAAAGTCACGATTAGGTGCAATAAAAGCTAAATTGGAATCATGGAACGAATTTGACACAAAAAGAGATTTTCTAGCAAATTAATTGTTTTTTTTTTTAAATATTTTTATAAAAAAATTGTTGTATTTTTGATTAAAGGTGATTAATATATAACTGAATTATATATTGCGTATCATTTATCACCCATTTATCATTAAATTAAGCTTAATACTTGGCCATAACTGTACTAGACTTTTATCATTAAATTTTAATTTTTGAGGTCCGTGCGGAGGCAAAAGATATTCATCAAATTAATTCAAAAATTATATTTATTTTAACTTTAATATAATGCACCAATCCTCCCCTATTACAACTTTAAATCTCGAAAAAAATATTTTTGCATACATCCGTGCTCCACCCTACTGATCGGCCTTCCGAAGCGTTACTCTTCGATCCTCGAGGAGAATGCGCTCAATCTTCGCCACGACTTCGTCGGACCCCGATGGCCTCCCGCTCCTTTGCTCGTCGTGAACGTCTGTGCGTCCTTCGGAGAACTCCCTACACCATTTGCGGACGTGTTGGACGCTGATGCAAGCTTTGCCATAAACTTCTTCCAACTGTCTATGAATTTCAATAGGTGTAAGCTTCTTCGCGTTTAAAAATCGAATCACTGAACGGATTTCACACCTGGCGGTGACGGCGATTGCGGGCTCCATCGCGGATGGCTGTTAGGCCGGCACTAAGCTTCGCAGTCATCTTCCTGGTAGTTGGAAAGGAGTGGGGGGGGATCAACAATGAAGGTGGTGTTGCCGGATTTCGCCTAGCATCTCGCGCGGCGAGTGTACAGCGTTGGGAACCTTATTTTTTACTTGCACTTCGTAAAAGCAGTACAGAACAGAATCTACGCAAAATGCGACTCTAATATTGATGATTCGCAATTCAGTTTTCGTAATGCACTTGGCACGAGAAACGCCATATTTGCCTTGCAAGTTTTAATCTAACGCTGCAAAGACACAAATAAAGATGTCTTCATTGACTCTGCAAAGGCCTTCGATAGTGTCAACCACGAACTTCTCATATCCATACTAAAAAGTTAGGTCTCGACAGTAAAGATATAAGAATGATAGAAAACCTCTACTGTAATTAGGCAACTCCTCTGCTAGAAAGGTCGAAATAAAAAAAGGTGTATGTACGCCAGGGATGTATATCTCATCTTTGTCGATGTTGCTCGAGCTTTTTACAGTATATCGCATGTTGCGTTATGGAACGTGCTAGGGACCAAAAACGTGCCTCAAGACGCAATCGCAATGGCAAAGGCGCTGTACAACAAAGCAAAATGTTGTGTATCTCATGAAGGGAGAGATAGTGTAAGTTTCCTCATAAAAAATGGAGTGAGACAGTGATGCGTGTTATCGCCCCTGTTGACCAACAGATATACAGAGGAAATCTTCAGGGAAGCATTACACGAAGTTGATGTGGGCATAAAACTAAATGGTGAACCCATCAACAATGTGAGTTATGCTGACGATACTGCAATACTTGCCAGCAGTATGGAAGAACTTCAACATCTACTGAGAAAGATCCAAGCCATCAGCGAACAGTACGGTTTGAAGCTCAAATGGATGGTTATCAATAAACGACAACAACAAACAGAACATTTGATACTTAACACCAAACCCGTAGAGCAGGTCGAGAAGCATTGCTATCTTGGATCATTAGTAAACTCTCAATGGGACCAGTCTATAAAAATAAGATCAAGAATTGTAAACAGCATTGACAACATGAAGCCATTATTTACTAGCAAAGATATATCATTGAATACAAAAATCAAATTAGCTAAGTGCTACGTATTTTCAATTCTTTAGTAAGGGGTAGAAGCATGGAGAACGACAGACCGAATGATGAAGAAACTTTCCGTCGCATTTTAAGAATACCGTGGACCGATCATATCACCAACGAGGAGGTTTTCCGCAGAATCGGAAAACAGAGAAATGTCATTCACTGTTAAAAAAACATAAATACCTTAGGCATATAATGCGAGAAGTATCGTATCACGCAACTCATCTTACAGGGCGGAACAGAGAGCAAAAAAGGACATTCATAGTTGCATAATCTGTGTAAATGGTACGGATTCACTTCAGTAGAACTGTTTCGGAGTGCAGCGAACAAAGTTAAAATAGCCATGTTGTAGATTGTAGATATGGTGGTGACGACTTGTGCGACCTTTATAGATCTATTGTACCCCACCCTCCTCCTCCAAGTGTTGGTGTACTTACCCATTTAGAACGCCTCCTCTAATCCTGATTCCTTTAGGAATTTCAGGATCTGGGTGGGATTCAAGACCTGCAGCTCCTCTGTGTTCAAGCAGTGAGCCCCAAGGTACATCTGTCTCTTGCGGAGTAATGCTCCGCAGTCTTTGAACAGATGTATAGGGGTTTTCTCTGCTGAGCCACAGAATCTGCATCCGTCATCCTCCTCTAGGCCTAGGGCCTTGAGATGTTTCCTAAGTCTGCAGTGTCCTGTCAGGACTCCTGTCAGAATTCTAAGCTTGTTCCTCCTTAGTTTCAGGCAAGCTTTTGTTCTCTTCTGGTTAAAATATCCCAGCATCACTTTGGATTGCCTTAGCCCAGGAAGTTCTTTCCAGGTTTCCATCCATTTTCGTCTTGTTTCTTTATCTAAACTTTTGTGGATGGTGTTGACACTCATGCCGCAAAATGGTTCTGGACCTATAAAGGGGCCACTGGATCCCTTGTTCGCTAGGTGATCGGCTTCTTCGTTTCCGTCTATACCAGTGTGTCCTGGTACCCAGTATAGCGTTACTTTATTATCCCTGCCAAGCTTGTTCAGCTTCCCCACACAGTCCCATACCAGTTTGGATCTGATGGTGTATGAGCTAATGGCCTTATTGGCTGCTTGGCTGTCTGACAGGATAGCATTTCGTTTTTTGCGATAATTCCTGTCGAGGTTAAACTGTGCACATCTTTCGATTGCGTGTACCTCTGCTTAGAAGATACTTGGGATATTCCCATGGATTTGAAGTAACTGGTACGAGGTCCAAACACTCCTGCACCAGTAGCTTCCTTTGTCTTCGAACCATCAAATATCAAATAGCCATGTTAATCGCCAACGTCCGCAATGGATAGGGCACCACAAGAAGAAGAAAGGAAATGACGTCACCAACGGTCGTAGAAAACTTGGGGTGAAGCAGAAAGTAATCCATGGTAAAATGGTTTTACCGACCGAAAATAAAATTCGATATATCGTTGCGGAATCTGTTTGGTAGCGAGCAACGGGAAAAACGTGTTAAACCAAACAATAAGTTATAAGTAAGCTTAGACTTTGTTGCACGTATTGTTGGAGTTTTGTGTGAACGAGCAGGTACTCGAGATATTTTCAAATGAGATTAATTTGTTTGAAATGATTTTACATTGAAAGTGTGTGAAAATGGAAAAGCTGACGGACTGTGTTTGGCTTTTATGGACAAAGGGATATTTGCAGTCAAACTTCTCCACGTCTAACCTTGCGAAACTTTGGGTTACCTAAGAAATCGAAAATAGATTTTTTTAAATAAAATCTTTATTTTGTGTTAGTCACTATTAGGTGAATGAGTGTTCATGTGAACTTTGAGAAGGGAACCTGCTTTGAAACTTTTGCCACAAACTTTGCAGACGAAGGGGGTTTCGCCCGTGTGAATTCTCCGGTGAACGCGGAGTGTTGTGTTCCTGGAGAACCTCTTCTCGCAAAATTCGCACGCGAAATTTTTCTCGCCTGTGTGGATCATCATATGGTTCTTCATCGCTGAGATATTCTTGAAGCTCTTGGTGCATATGGTGCACTTGTAAGGGCGCTCTGCAAAGTGTCCTTTCTTATGATAACTCAATATCTTGCAAACGTACTTTTTTGTCTTGGAGTGTACGTTTTGGTGCGAGAGCATGTTCGAGTGATCGGCGAAACTTTTCCCGCATTCCGAACAATTATAAGGTCTTTCCCAGTTGTGGATTCGTTTGTGCTCGCCCAAAGCACCGGAAAGCCTGAAACTCCGCCCGCAAAATTCGCTCGTGAATGGTTTTTCGTCGGAATGTGTCATCACGTGGGCGTTTAGATTCTGGAATTCTTCAATTGGACAGATCGCTGTTGATTTATCACCAGGTTTATTCAAAATATCTTGACATTTATTATTTTCTGTAATTTGCTTTAATATCTCAACTTCCTCTGTTACTACTTTCTCATCCGAAATCTCTTTCTGTATTGGGAAATATGAAACCTCATTCTCTGTTGCAACCACTAATACATCATCGTCCAGAATATTTTCCTGTAATACCTCATTCTCTGTTGCAACTACCAATACATCATCGTCCAAAATCTCTTTCTGTAATACCCCATTTTCTGTTGCAGCCGCCAATACATCATTGTCCAAAATCTCTTTCTGTAATACCCCATTTTCTGTTGCAACCACCAGTACATCATCTTCCAAAATCTCTTCCTTTAATATCTCATTCTCTGTTATTTCCACCATATCTTCCTCTTTTAAATCCTCTTCGGTCTTTATTACAAAGCTAAAACTACATTTATTTTCCTACTGACAAATAATAACAAGGAACACACTTTTACCTTACCCATTGCCTTCTTCTATTTCTTTCAGTAAAATGCTTCGGGATTCCTCAAACTTCGTCTTGAATTCGTAACAAACTATCCCCTTCTCCATACAAGCCAAACAGAGGCCGTCAGCTTTTCCATTCTCGCAGACCTTCAATAGAAAATTATTTAAATTTCGTGCAACAAATTAATCTCGTCTGAAAATTTCTCGAGTACTGACCTGTGCGTTCACGCAAAATTCCAACAATTCGTTCAGCGAAATCTCAGCTTTCTTATAATTTATTGTTTGGTTTAACGCGATTTTTCCGTTTGTCGCTTCCAAACAGATTCTGCAACGATATTCCGGATATAAGATTATTTTATTTCCGGTCTGTAAAGACATTTCGCATTCGATGCTTTTCTGCTTGACACAAGTTTACAACGACCAAGTCCTTCGACACCAGGGATATTTATCTCTAGCTGTCGTCATTCTCGTTTCAGCGCCAAGATTCAAATTCTAAATTTAATTACAGGTAGACAAACAAAACTACACAGACAAGACTAAGCGGACAAGACTAGACTGACCTCTGCTTTGAAAAGCTGACGGACTGTGTTTGGCTTGTATGGACAAAGGTATATTTACAGTTACACTACTACAGCTGTGGGTTACCTAACAAAACTAAAAAAGCTTTTTAAAATAAAATCTTTATTTTGTGTTAATTAGTATCAGGCGAGTGTTCATGTGAAGTTTGAGATGGCGACGTTGTTTTTTTTTGGCGACCAAACTTTGCAGACGTAGGGGGCTTCGCCCAGGTGAATGCTAAGTTGTGAGCTCCAGTTGAACCTCTTGTTGCAAATTTTTGCACGTGTAATTTTGCACGGACTTGTGGGTCACCATGTGCCTCTTCATCTTGGCTATTGATTTGAAGCTTTTGGTGCATATGGTGCAATTTAACGAGCGCTCTGCAAAGTGTGTCTTCACGTGGTTACTCAACGCGGAGGCTCTAGCGTAAGCTACCCCGCATAATTGGCAAACGTGCTCCCTTGTCTTTGAGTGTACGAGTTGGTGCACGAGCATATTCGACTGCTGGACGAAACTTTTCCCGCATTCCGAACAATTGTAAAGTCTTTCGCCGGTGTGGATTCGTCTGTGCCGGGCCAAATCACTGCGAAGCTTGAAACTCCTCCCGCAAAATTCGCACATGAATGGTTTTTCGGCAGAATGTGTCATCATGTGGTTCTTTAGAGTGTACGCTCTGTAGAATATTCTGCCGCAAATTGGACACGGCTTTTGTATTTGGGCGGCCGCGACTTTCTGCGGGTGTCTGCGAGTGTGCTGGACGAGACTGCTCCGTAATTTAAAGGTTTTCTCGCAAACTGTACATTTGTATTCAGCGGTGTTTTCTTGTTCTAGAGGAGAGTGTTCGAGCTCGTGGCGGATCAAACTAGCGCGGAATATAAAGGTTTCTCCGCAGACCAAGCATTTATGTTCACTGACTTTCTTAGACTGTTCCCTGGTTCTGTGGCGACTTAGACCAGAGGAGTGTTGAAAGATTATCTCGCAGATATCGCAATAATATTTTTTTTCTTGCAAAGATATCGCTGTCGGTTTATCACTAGGTGTATTCAAAATATCTTGTTTGTCCTCAATACATTTAATATTTTCTGTAATTTGCGATTTTTCGTCCAGAATATCTTCCTTTCTCAATTGTCTCAAAAAAAATGTCTCAAATGTTTTATTATTCTCTGTTAATACTTCCTCATCTGAAATTTCTTCCTGTAATACCTCATTCTCGGTTGCAACCGCCAATACATCATCGTAAAAAATCTCTTCGTTTAATATCTCATCATTCTCTGTTAATAATTCCTCATCTGAAATCTCTTGCTTTAATACCCCATTCTCTGTTGCAACCACCAATACATCATCGACCAAAGTTTCTTCTTGTAATACTCTATTTTCTGTTGCAGCCACCAACACATCATCGTTCAAAATCTCTTCCTTTAATATCCCATTCTCTGTTATTACCACCAAATCTTCCTCTTTTAAATCCTGTACAGTCTTTATTACAAAGCTAAAACTACATTTATTTTCATAGTGACACGAATAATAACAGACTTTTACCTATTGCCTTCTTCTATTTCTTTCAGTAAAATGCTTTGGGATTCCTCAAACATCTTCTTGAATTCATAACAAACTATCCCCTTATCCATACAAGCCAAACAAAGTCCGTCAGCTTTTCCATTCTGGCAGACCTTCAATACAAAATTATTTAAATTTCATTCTACAAATTAATGAAAATTTCTCGAGTACTGACCTGTGCGTTCACGCAAAATTCCAACAACTCGTTCAGCGAAATCTCTGCTTTCTTATAATTTATAGTTTGGTTTAACGCGATTTTCCCGTTTGTCGCTTCCAAACAGATTCTGCAACGATATTCCGGATATAAGATTATTTTATTTTCGGTCCGTAAAGACATTTCGCTTTCGATGCTTTTCTGCTTGGCACAAGTTTACAACGACCATGCCTGACACCAGGGATATTTATCTCTAGCTGTCGTCATTCTCGTTTCAGCGCCAAGATTCAAATTCTAAATTTAATTACAGGTAGACAAACAAAACTACACAGATAAGACTTTTTTTTGGGGGGAAGGGGGGTGGGCGTAGCTGGTGTTAATAAAATAACTTCTCCAGACAAGTGGACCCCCTGGAATCACATCCGTACACTCTGGACCCGCTTATCGCATAACCTCGGAGTGACGGATGGCATAATTTAAATTAGTCTACATGTTGTTTATTTTCCCTCCTTTTTTCCCTTTTTGGACTGCATCTCATCGTATTCTTTATCGGTCATTATCGTTACAATTAATCCGTTTACATGGTCCCAGTTTGTTTTTCCCTTTAACATGTATGGTATTATTGTTCTAGCGCTAAAGGGTTCTTCCATGAATTTTTCGACTGCTTCTCTTTCAGTTTCCCACCTCCAGCAATCAAAGATAGTGTGATTTACACAATCTGTTTCTCCTCAGTAAACACATAGGTCGTCTGTTGCTCTGCCAATATTGAAGAGATAATCCCTGAAGCTACCGTGGCCAGTCAGTACTTGAGTTAGGTAGTAACTAGTTTGGCCACATTTTCTATTTACCCAGGTCGATATATTTGGGATTAGCACTTGGGTCCACTGTCCTTTGTCGCTGAGCTGCCATCTTTTTTGCCATTCCTCGATAAGCTCTTCTCTGGCCAGTTGTTTTTTCTGTGTGCAGTAGTTTGCATCGTACAGCTTTTTTCGCTCTTTTACGAGCAGGTCTATGGGGGGTATTCCCGAGATGACTTGGGCGGCCTCTCCTGAGACCGTCCGGTAAGCGGTGCATGTACGTAGAGCCATTTTCCGCTGAACGGTTGCGAGTTGGTGAAGGTTTCGTTTCTTGTCTAGATCTTTGGCCCATATTGGAGCTTCGTACAGCATGGTCGACTGGACTACAGAACTAAGTACTTTCCGAGAGCTGCTCTTTGGTCCCCCTACTTTTGGCATGAGCTGCTGAATGCCTGCTAGTGTTCTCATTGCCTTTCCTGCCGCTTCGGTAATGTGTGCCATGAAGGATAGCCTTTTATCGATCACTACTCCGAGATATTTGAGTGTTTCTTTTGGTATTATAATTGCCTCTTCCACTTTAAACTTTACTGGGCTAAGTTGTCTTAGGCCTGTGAGAAGGACAGCCTCGGTTTTTTCTGGAGCTAGACTTAGGTTTTTCGACTTCATCCACGCGCTGACCATTTTTGTTGCTTGATTTGCCGTTCGCATTAAGCCTTGCTCTGTTTTTGCTGTGACAACCAGTGCGATATCGTCGGCGAAGCCGATTACGGTGGCCCCCAGTGGCAGCCTCATGGTAAGTACTTCGTCATATAGCACGTTCCACAGGGTGGGGCCTAGTATCGAACCCTGTGGGACGACACTGTTGATTTGTCGGTCTTTCTTTTTCCCGGTCTCCTAGCAGTATGATGCTTCGACAGCTGAGGTAGCTTCTTAACATGCGCAACAGATACGGAGATATACCCCTTCTTGTCAGACTGTCCATGATATGCTTCCAGGATGCGCTATTAAAAGCATTTCTTACATCAAATGTAAGAGGGGCACATATGCGTCTGGTTCTCTGGGTTCCGCTTTTAGCCTTTTCTGCTATCTCCAGGACAGCGCTTAAGGCATTGATGGTGGATCTACCTTGTCTAAACCCATATTAGTTTTTGGACAAACCGCCTCCCGCCTCAAGTTCTCCCTTTAGCCTTAGTAGCAAGAGCTGCTCAAGTAGCTTACCAGACACATCCAATAGGCAGATGGGTCTGTAGGATGTGGGATCTCCTATCGGTTTATCTCCTTTTCTAATTAGTGATAGTTTTGCGCGCTTCCATATGACTGGGAAGTTCCCAGCAGTTAACAACCTATTCATTACGTCCAAGACGAATTTAGGTTGATGCCTAGCGGTTAACTTGACAATCTCGGGTGGTATGCCATCGGGACCCGGTGTTCTGCAGTTTCTAATACGTTTACTCGCCAGCGATAGTTCCGTAAAGGGGGGGCGTTGTGTGAACTTCAGGTTGTACCCAAGTAAAAGGTGTATGTTACACAGATAAGACTAAGCAGACAAGACTAGACTGCATGGGCGTAGCCAGGATTGAGTTTTGGGGGGGGGGGGGGGTTAAGACCATGATTTAATTTCGGGGGGGGGGGGGGGGTTTAAGAAAATATAGTAACAGAAATGCACCAAGTTTATTGCACCAAGTTTGCATATTTCGTAGGGGGGTTGAACCCCCAAAACCCCCCTTCCCTGGCTACGCCCATGCTAGACTGACCTCTGCTTTGAAAAGCTGATGGACTGTGTTTGGCTTGTATGGAAAAAGGTATATTTACAGTCAGCGCCGTCGTTTGGATTTTGAGGTCCCGGGCATATATATTGAGGTGGGGCCCCCGTAATAAAAAAATGAATAAACAAATAAATTTTTAATGCATACAAGAAAGGAACATAAATATGTATAGAAGATATATAATATAATAATATAAAAGAAAATCGAAATTAATTGAACTTAATTTTCCTTGCTTTAATTTCAGCTTTGTATCTATTACCTCACTAAAGTCCTCGCATAATTCATTTTATATTGAAAGAAACACTAGCTTGGATAGCCTTTCTTTTGTCATTGTGGATCTTAAAAGTTTTTAATTATTTATATATAAGTTTTGAAAAACTACGTTCGGACTCAGCAGTGCTTATCGGAATTGTTAATAAAATTCTTAAGATTATTTTTAAATTGGGAAATTCATTTTCTGTTTGGCGAATTTTTTTAAGGCATTCTAATAATGACCAATCATATATGCCTTCATAGCAAATGTTACAGAACACTTTTTTTTCTTCATAGAGATCGGAAATAATCTATTTTAATGCTAGATGCAAATCCATCGAAAACTTTCTTAATTTGTCATTTTCTTCATATTTCAAATTTGGTATATTATATAAGAAGCCGAATACGTCATTATGTTTCTCTAGCTGTTTAAATCTCTTTAAATCTCTGAATTGAAATTATACCTTGGTCTTCTAGTTGTAAAAAGTATTCTTGATAAAAGTTAATTTCAGAATCGTTAACTAGAGAATCTTCTCCTTCGTAATCAAAACGGTGGATTCTTTTTCTATTTCCATTTTTCTTAAATTCTGGAGGAATATTACATTACGTTCACATAATTTTTCAGTGTTTTAAAGTGTTACAAAAAGTTTTCCAAGCCCTACAAAAGAGAAAGTTTGGTTTTTGGGTTTTGTAAACTTTTACTAACGGTATTTAAGTTCAACAATATGTCATGCCAGATGATAATTGACAGCACAAATTCAATAGTATATTGTGCAACTAGAGCGCCAAGTTGTCAGTTGCCCACGAGAGGGAAATTCACTCACTTCGTTCGTGCGCCCCATTCGCTCGAGATTTGTATTTCCGCGTTTGGAGTGCAAGATGCAATGTTGCATGGGCGTAGCCAGGATTTAGTTTTGGGGGGGGGTTAAGACCAGGATTTAGTTTCGGGGGGGTTTTAAGAAAATATAGTAACAGAAATGCACTAATTTTAACAGGTTTGCATATTTCGGGAGGGGGAGGGGTTAAGTTAGGTTAGGTTAGGTTAGGTTAGGGGGGGGGGGGGGGGGTTGTACATTGAATTTTCAGTATTCAGAATCAATTGAAAATTCATAATCATCAATTTGCTTGGGATTATTTCGTATTAAAAAAAGTCGTTTCCTTATCTGAAAGATGTGTAGGACACAAACCCAGATCATGTAGTAAATGTATTTCTTCTTCTTCGTCTAATTCTTTTACGCATTCCGATTCAGAATTTTCCTTTTGTTCTTCGCCCTCGAACATATCAATAATTTGTTCTGAATCATAATCTGTATCTTCTGTTCTCATATGTAACTACATCGGTTTCGTTTTCTCCTCCACTACTGTTTCATTTATTGAAGTGATAGGAGTTTGGTTTGTTTTTTTTGTCTCCAATTAATTTCTTTCCATATTCAATTTCATTGGTAATTAAATCTAATTCAGTTTGCTACTTATTTTTCATTTACGGTTAGAAAATGGTGATATATGGCACCAAACAGCAGACTGGTGAATCTGCTGGTGAACAGAGTTGCTAGACAGACTATACAATTAGACAGGACGAGTCTGCTTTTAACAACTGACGAAGTCAGATGCGTCCTCGCCAACGCTAAAACAATTTTTTGAACTCAAGCACCTCCCTGAGTCAGCCATCGAGTTCCTCTCATCCCTCTACAACGCCTGCCTCTCCTCCGGCACTTTCCCTGCCCAATGGAAAAGTGCTCACACCATTATATATGATCCTCAAACCAGGCAAAAACCTCAAATCCCCAGACTCCTATCGACCAATTTCCCTCCTCTCTACCATTGGCAAGGCTTTCGAAAGAATCCTCTCCCAACGGCTCCGCTCCTTCTGCGACTCCCACCACCTCATCCCCAACCACCAGAGCGGCTTCATGCCCAACAGATCTACCCAACACTCCATCCTCAACCTCACCTCCAGTCTAGCTATCTCCCACAACTCTGCTCAGGTCTCTGTCGCCCTCTTCCTCGATATACACCGCGCCTTCGACACCGTCGGGCACGACGGCCTGATCAAAAAACTTATACTCCTCCAATTCCTCTGGCCTCTAATTTGAATCGTCCACAACTTCCTCAACTTTCGTTACTGCCGGGTGTCGCACGGCGACTCACTCTCGCTGCCCTTCACTCCTGCCGTGGGTGTCCCCCGGGGCTCTGTCCTGTCTCCCCTCCTGTTCAATCTCTTCTGCCACGACATTCCCACCCCAACCTTGCCCGACTGCCATCTCCAGCAATTTGCTGATGATACTGTGGTCTGGGCCTCAAATCGCCTCCCTAAGGTCGCTGCTTCCCGCCTAAACTCCCACCTAAAAACCCCGGAGGCCTGGATGAGCCTCTGGCGCATCCAGATGAACCCCAAGAAATCCCAACTCGTCTTCTTCCGCCACCCCTACCTAAGGCGCTTCCGTGTTCCCTTCCCCAACATCCGACTCCATGGCGAAATAATCAAACCTCAACCCTCCGCCACCTATCTAGGCACCATCCTCCACAAATCTCTCCGTCAACCTACCAACACCTCCCGCTGCATCAACCTAATGCGCAAACGCTTTCGTCTTCTCTTCTGCCTCCGTAGTCGCCTCGGCGGCTGCTCCCCCAAAGTCCTCCTCTTCACCTACAAAACCTTCGATAGACCAATCCTCGACTACCAAGTCTGCGCTCTTTCCCTCAGCCATGAATCCCACCTTCGCCGACTTTTGGCTTTCGAAAGATCCTGTCTCCGCCGCATATTCCGCCTGCCCCCCAATTTTCCATCCTACCTCCTGCCCGAAATCTCCAACATGGTACCATTCGATGTCCGCCTCTCCCGACTGCAAGGTCGCCTATCCTCGAAAATTATATCCAAGCAACCCCCAGTTCTCTCCATCTTCCAAAAACTCCCCGTCACTATACGTCACAAAATCCCCAAACGCAAGATCCCCATCCCCTACCTCAAACTCCTATCTCATTGCACCACCGAACTTCCACCCGAGCTATCTTCCATCCTCAACTCTGCTCCCGCTGCATTCAAATAAATGACCATCCAAACCTAAGAAATCCTAAAAAAAAAAATAATAATAATGAATAAATAGAAAAAATAATAATAAGCTAAAAAAAAAGCAAAAAAAAATAAATAAATAAATAATAAACAGTAAATAATAAAAAAAAAATATATAAATAAACAAAATAAACGATAAAAAAAAATAATAATTAAAAAAAGAACCGGTCCCAACCAACCAGGGGGGTAATAAAAAAAAAAAAATACAACACAGCATCCTCGAACCTCGCACAAACACCCTCCCACCCAACCTGCACGTCGCGCAACACTCCGCACGGGGGGGGGGGCCCTGGGCAATCGCCCGAGTGACCGACGCTAGCGACGCTACTGTTAAACTACTAGAGCTGTAGGTTACCTAACAAAACTAAAAAAGCTTTTTAAAATAAAATCTTTATTTTGTGTTAATTAGTATCAGGCGAGTGTTCATGTGAAGTTTGAGATGGCGACGTTGTTTGTAAGCTTTGCCGCAAACTTTGCAGACGTAGGGGGCTTCGCCCGGGTGAATGCTAAGTTGTGAGCTCCAGTTGAACCTCTTGTTGCAAATTTTTGCACGTGTAATTTTGCACGGACTTGTGGGTCACCATGTGTCTCTTCATCTTGGCTATTGATTTGAAGCTTTTGGTGCATATGGTGCAATTTAACGAGCGCTCTGCAAAGTGTGTTTTCACGTGGTTACTCAACGCGGAGGCTCTAGCGTAAGCTACCCCGCATAATTGGCAAACGTGCTCCCTTGTCTTTGAGTGTACGACTTGGTGCACGAGCATGCTCGACTGCTGGACGAAACTTTTCCCGCATTCCGAACAATTGTAAAGTCTTTCGCCGGTGTGGATTCGTCTGTGCCGGGCCAAATCACTGCGAAGCTTGAAACTCCTCCCGCAAAATTCGCACATGAATGGTTTTTCGGCAGAATGTGTCATCATGTGGTTCTTTAGAGTGTACGCTCTGTAGAATATTCTGCCGCAAATTGGACACGGCTTTTGTATTTGGGCGGCCGCGACTTTCTGCGGGTGTCTGCGAGTGTGCTGGACGAGACTGCTCCGTAATTTAAAGGTTTTCTCGCAAACTTCACATTTGTATTCAGCGGTGTTTTCTTGTTGTAGAGGAGAGTGTTCGAGCTCGTGGCGGATCAAACTAGCGCGGAATTTAAAGGTTTCTCTGCAGACCAAGCACTTATGTTCACTGACTTTCTTAGACTGTTCCCTGGTTCTGTGGCGACTTAGACCAGAGGAGTGTTGAAAGATTATCTCGCAGATATCGCAATAATATTTTTTTTCTTGCAAAGATATCGCTGTCGGTTTATCACTAGGTGTATTCAAAATATCTTGTTTGTCCTCAATACATTTAATATTTTCTGTAATTTGCGATTTTTCGTCCAGAATATCTTCCTTTCTCAATTGTCTCAAAAAAAATGTCTCAAATGTCTCATTATTCTCTGTTAATACTTCCCAATCTGAAATTTCTTCCTGTAATACCTCATTCTCTGTTGCAACCACCAATACATCATCGTCCAAAATCTCTTCGTTTAATATCTCATCATTCTCTGTTAATAATTCCTCATCTGAAATCTCTTGCTTTAATACCCCATTCTTTGTTGCAACCACCAATACATTATCGACCAAAGTTTCTTCTTGTAATACTCTATTTTCTGTTGCAGCCACCAACACATCATCGTTCAAAATCTCTTCCTTTAATATCCCATTCTCTGTTATTACCACCAAATCTTCCTCTTTTAAATCCTGTTCAGTCTTTATTACAAAGCTAAAACCACATTTATTTTCATAGTGACACGAATAATAACAGACTTTTACCTATTGCCTTCTTCTATTTCTTTCAGTAAAATGCTTTGGGATTCCTCAAACATCTTCTTGAATTCATAACAAACTATCCCCTTATCCATACAAGCCAAACAAAGTCCGTCAGCTTTTCCATTCTCGCAGACCTTCAATACAAAATTATTTAAATTTCATTCTACAAATTAATGAAAATTTCTCGAGTACTGACCTGTGCGTTCACGCAAAATGCCAACAACTCGTTCAGTGAAATCTCTGCTTTCTTATAATTTATAGTTTGGTTTAACGCGATTTTCCCGTTTGTCGCTTCCAAACAGATTCTGCAACGATATTCCGGATATAAGATTATTTTATTTTCGGTCCGTAAAGACATTTCGCTTTCGATGCTTTTCTGCTTGACACAAGTTTACAACGACCATGCCTGACACCAGGGATATTTATCTCTAGCTGTCGTCATTCTCGTTTCAGCGCCAAGATTCAAATTCTAAATTTAATTACAGGTAGACAAACAAAACTACACAGATAAGACTTTTTTTTGGGGGGAAGGGGGGTGGGCGTAGCTGGTGTTAATAAAATAACTTCTCCAGACAAGTGGACCCCCTGGAATCACATCCGTACACTCTGGACCCGCTTATCGCATAACCTCGGAGTGACGGATGGCATAATTTAAATTAGTCTACATGTTGTTTATTTTCCCTCCTTTTTTCCCTTTTTGGACTGCATCTCATCGTATTCTTTATCGGTCATTATCGTTACAATTAATCCGTTTACATGGTCCCAGTTTGTTTTTCCCTTTAACATGTATGGTATTATTGTTCTGGCGCTAAAGGGTTCTTCCATGACTTTTTCGACTGCTTCTCTTTCAGTTTCCCACCTCCAGCAATCAAAGATAGTGTGATTTACACTATCTGTTTCTCCACAGTAAACACATAGGTCGTCTGTTGCTCTGCCAATATTGAAGAGATAATCCCTGAAGCTACCGTGGCCAGTCAGTACTTGAGTTAGGTAGTAACTAGTTTGGCCACATTTTCTATTTACCCAGGTCGATATATTTGGGATTAGCACTTGGGTCCACTGTCCTTTGTCGCTGAGCTGCCATCTTTTTTGCCATTCCTCGATAAGCTCTTCTCTGGCCAGTTGTTTTTTCTGTGTGCAGTAGTTTGCATCGTACAGCTTTTTTCGCTCTTTTACGAGCAGGTCTATGGGGGGTATTCCCGAGATGACTTGGGCGGCCTCTCCTGAGACCGTCCGGTAAGCGCTGCATGTGCGTAGAGCCATTTTCCGCTGAACGGTTGCGAGTTGGTGAAGGTTTCGTTTCTTGTCTAGCTCTTTGGCCCATATTGGAGCTTCGTACAGCATGGTCGACTGGACTACAGAACTAAGTAATTTCCGAGAGCTGCTCTTAGGCCCCCCTACTTTTGGCATGAGCTGCTGAATGCCTGCTAGTGTTCTCATTGCCTTTCCTGCCGCTTCGGTAATGTGTGCCATGAAGGATAGCCTTTTATCGATCACTACTCCGAGGTATTTGAGTGTTTCTTTTGGTATTATAATTGCCTCTTCCACTTTAAACTTTACTGGGCTAAGTTGTCTTAGGCCTGTGAGAAGGACAGCCTCGGTTTTTTCTGGAGCTAGACTTAGGTTTTTCGACTTCATCCACGCGCTGACCATTTTTGTTGCTTGATTTGCCGTTCGCATTAAGCCTTGCTCTGTTTTTGCTGTGACAACCAGTGCGATATCGTCGGCGAAGCCGATTACGGTGGCCCCCAGTGGCAGCCTCATGGTAAGTACTTCGTCATATAGCACGTTCCACAGGGTGGGGCCTAGTATCGAACCCTGTGGGGCGCCACTGTTGATTTGTCGCTATTCTTTTTCCCGGTCTCCTAGCAGTATGATGCTTCGACAGCTGAGGTAGCTTCTTAACATGCGCAACAGATACGGAGATATACCCCTTCTTGTCAGACTGTCCATGATATGCTTCCAGGATGCGCTATTAAAAGCATTTCTTACATCAAATGTAAGAAGGGCACACATGCGTCTGGTTCTCTGGGTTCCGCTTTTAGCCTTTTCTGCTATCTCCAGGACAGCGCTTAAGGCATTGATGGTGGATCTACCTTGTCTAAACCCATATTAGTTTTTGGACAAACCGCCTCCCGCCTCAAGTTATCCCTTTAGCTTTAGTAGCAATAGCTGCTCAAGTAGCTTACCAGACACATCCAATAGGCAGATGGGTCTGTAGGATGTGGGATCTCTTATCGGTTTATCTCCTTTTCTAATTAGTGATAGTTTTGCGCGCTTCCATATGACTGGGAAGTTCCCAGCAGTTAACAACCTATTCATTACGTCCAAGACGAATTTAGGTTGATGCCTAGCGGTTAACTTGACAATCTCGGGTGGTATGCCATCGGGACCCGGTGTTCTGCAGTTTCTAATACGTTTACTCGCCAGCGATAGTTCCTCTTCCGTAAAGGGGGGAACTTCAGGTTGTGTGAACTTCAGGTTGTGTGAACTTCAGGTTGTACCCAAGTAAAAGGTGTATGTTACACAGATAAGACTAAGCAGACAAGACTAGACTGCATGGGCGTAGCCAGGATTTAGTTTTGGGGGGGGGGGGGTTGGTTTAAGACCATGATTTAATTTCGGGGGGGTTTTAAGAAAATATAGTAACAGAAATGCACCAATTTTAACAGATTTGCATATTTCGGGGGGATTGAACCCCCAAAACCCCCCCTTCCCTGGCTACGCCCATGCTATTTACAGTCAGCGCCGTCGTTTGGATTTTGAGGCCCCGGGCATATATATTGAGGTGGCGCCCCCGTAATAAAAAAAATGAATAAACAAATAAATTTTTAATGCATACAAGAAAGGAACATAAATATGTATAGAAGATATATAATATAATAATATAAAAGAAAATCAAAATTAATTGAACTTAATTTTCCTTGCTTTAATTTCAGCTTTGTATCTATTACCTCACTTAAAGTCCTCGCATAATTCATTTTATATTGAAAGAAACACTAGCTTGGATAGCCTTCCTTTTGTCATTGTGGATCTTAAAAGTTTTTAATTATTTATATATAAGTTTTGAAAAACTACGTTCGGACTCAGCAGTGCTTATCGGAATTGTTAATAAAATTCTTAAGATTATTTTTAAATTGGGAAATTCATTTTCTGTTTGGCGAATTTTTTTAAGGCATTCTAATAATGACCAATCATATATGCCTTCACAGCAAATGTTACAGAACACTTTTTTTTCTTCATAGAGATCGGAAATAATCTATTTTAATGCTAGATGCAAATCCATCGAAAACTTTCTTAATTTGTCATTTTCTTCATATTTAAAATTTGGTATATTATATAAGAAGCCGAATAAGTCATTATGTTTCTCTAGCTGTTTAAATCTCTACTGAATTGAAATTATACCTTGGTCTTCTAGCTGTAAAAAGTATTCTTGATAAAAGTTAATTTCAGAATCGTTAACTAGAGAATCTTCTCCTTCGTAATCAAAATGGTGGATTCTTTTTCTAATTCCATGAACCCCCAACCCCCCCATGGCTACGTCCATGCAATGTTGTATTTGTCTTTATTGAATACAATTAATTGGTTGCTGTTTAATTAATCGATTATTTAATGTCAATATTTTGATATCCTTCAGAATCCTCATGTTCTTTTCCTCTTGTTGATAAATTGTTTCCAGTCGGAAGTACAAGATTTGTACAGATTTGTATAGATCTGTACATTGAATTTTCAGTATTCAGAATCAATTGAAAATTCATAATCAACAATTTGCTTGGGATTATTTCGTATTAAAAAAGTCGTTTCCTTCTCTGAAAGATGTGTAGGACACAAACCCAGATCATGTAGTAAATGTATTTCTTCTTCTTCGTCTAATTCTTTTACGCATTCCGATTCAGAATTTTCCTTTTGTTCTTCGCCCTCGAACATATCAATAATTTGTTCTGAATCAGAATTTGTATCTTCTGTTCTCACATGTAACTACATCGGTTTCGTTTTCTCCTCCGCTAATTGATTCAGTTTCATTTATTGAAGTGATAGGAGTTTGGTTTGTTTTTCGGTCTCCAATTAATTTCTTTCCATATTCATTTTCGTTGGTAATTAGTAGCAAACTGAATTAGATTTTCAGTTTGCTACTTATTTGTCATTTACGGTTAGAAAATGGTGATATATGGCACCAAACAGCAGACTGGTGAATCTGCTGGTGAACAGAGTTGCTAGACAGACTATACAATTAGACAGGACGAGTCTGCTTTTAACAACTGACGAAGTCAGATGCGTCCTCGCCAACGCTAAAACAAACTCCGCCCCCGGCCCCGACGGCATCCCCTGGATTGCCTTCAAACACCTCCCTGAGTCAGCCATCGAGTTCCTCTCGTCCCTCTACAACGCCTGCCACTCCTCCGGCACTTTCCCTGCCCAATGGAAAAGTGCTCACACCATTATGATCCTCAAACCATGCAAAAACCCTAAATCCCCAGACTCCTATCGACCAATTTCCCTCCTCTCTACCATTGGCAAGGCTTTCGAAAGAATCCTCTCCCAATGGCTCTGCTCCTTCTGCGACTCCCACCACCTCATCCCCAACCACCTGAGCGGCTTCATGCCCAACAGATCCACCCAACACTCCATCCTCAACCTCACCTCCAGTCTAGCTATCTCCCACAACTCTGGTCAGGTCTCTGTCGCCCTCTTCCTCGATATACACCGCGCCTTCGACACCGTCGGGCACGACGGCCTGATCAAAAAACTTATCCTCCTCCAATTCCTCTGGCCTCTAATTCGCCTCGTCCACAACTTCATCAACTTTCGTTACTGCCGGGTGAAGCACGGCGACTCACTCTCGCTGCCCTTCACTCCTGCCGTGGGTGTCCCCCAGGGCTCTGTCCTGTTTCCCCTCCTTTTCAACCTCTTCTGCCACTACATTCCCACCCCAACCTTGCCCGACTGCCTTCTCCAGCAATTCGCTGATGATACTGTGGTCTGGGCCTCAAATCGGCTCCCTAAGGTCGCTGCTTCCCACCTAAACTCCCACCTAAAAACCCCGGAGGCCTGGATGAGCCTCTGGCGCATCCAGATGAACCCCAAGAAATCCCAACTCGTCTTCTTCCGCCACCCCTACCTAAGGCGCTTCCGTGTTCCCTTCCCCAACATCCGACTCCATGGCGAAATAATCAAACCTCAACCCTCCGCCACCTATCTAGGCACCATCCTCCACAAATCTCTCCGTCAACCTACCAACACCTCCCGCTGCATCAACCAAATGCGCAAACGCTTTCGTCTTCTCTTCTGCCTCCGTAGTCGCCTCGGCGGCTGCTCCCCCAAAGTCCTCCTCTTCACCTACAAAACCTTCGTTAGACCAATCCTCGACTACCAAGTCTGCGGTCTTTCCCTCAGCCATGAATCCCACCTTCGCCGACTTTTGGCTTTCGAAAGATCCTGTCTCCGCCGCATATTCCGCCTGCCCCCAATTTTCCATCCTACCTCCTGCCCGAAATCTCCAACATGGTACCATTCGATGTCCGCCTTTCCCGACTGCAAGGTCGCCTTTCCTCGAAAATTATATCCAATCAACCCCCAGTTCTCTCCATCTTCCAAAACCCCCCCCGTCACTATTCGTCACAAAATCCCCAAACGCAAGATCCCCATCCCCTACCTCAAACTCCTATCTTATTGCACCACCGAACTTCCACCCGAGCTATCTTCCATCCTCAACTCTGCTCCCGCTGCATTCAAATAAATGACCAGCCAAACCTAAGAAATTAAAAAAAAAATATTAATAATAATAATGAATAAATACAAAAAATAATAATAAAAAAAATAATAAATAATAAACAGTAAATAATAAAGAAAAAAAAAATATATATATATATATATATATAGATATATAAATAAACAAAACAAAATAAATACAACACAGCATCCTCGAACCTCGCACCGAACCCCCCCCCCCCCCCAATTATTATTTCGAATATTATGTTTTTTAATGTACCAACATGCAATTGTGGTAGAATGGTTAACACTGACACAACATTAAGAAATTTATATCTAACAGTTGCAATCAGACTATTAAAACTGAAAAATAAAACTAAAATAAGAGTTAAATAATGCGCTTTAAAAGTTATCTTCTCATTTATTATTGCGCATCTTTGACGTTTGCAAATGGTTTCAAATCGTCTGTATTGTTGATTAAAATAAGGTGGCTCTGGGGGGGTGGCGGGTGGGGCTTGCCCGTGGGCCCCGGGCAATCACCCGATTGACCGACGCTACTGTTTACTGTTAAACTACTAGAACTGTGGGTTACCTAACAAAACTAAAAAAGCTTTTTAAAATAAAATCTTTATTTTGTGTTAATTAGTATCAGCCGAGTGTTCATGTGAAGTTTGAGATGGCGACGTTGTTTGTAAGCTTTGCTGCAAACTTTGCAGACGTAGGGGGCTTCGCCCGGGTGAATGCTAAGTTGTGAGCTCCAGTTGAACCTCTTGTTGCAAATTTTTGCACGTTTAATTTTGCACGGACTTGTGGGTCACCATGTGTCTCTTCATCTTGGCTATTGATTTGAAGCTTTTGCTGCATATGGTGCAATTTAACGAGCGCTCTGCAAAGTGTGTTTTCACGTGGTTACTCAACGCGGAGGCTCTGGCGTAAGCTACCCCACATAATTGGCAAACGTGCTCCCTTGTCTTGGAGTGTACGAGTTGGTGCACGAGCATGTTCGACTGCTGGACGAAACTTTTCCCGCATTCCGAACAATTGTAAAGTCTTTCGCGGGTGTGGATTCGTCTGTGCCGAGCCAAATCACTGCGAAGCTTGAAACTGCTCCGGCAAAATTCGCACATGAATGGTTTTTCGGCAGAATGTGTCATCATGTGGTTCTTTAGATTGTACGCTCTGTAGAATTTTCTGCCGCAAATTGGACACGACTTTTGTATTTGGGCGGCCGCAACTTTCTGCGGGTGTCTGCGAGTGTGCTGGACGAGACTGCTCCGTAATTTAAAGGTTTTCTCGCAAACTTCACATTTGTATTCAGCGGTGTTTTCTTGTTCTAGAGGAGAGTGTTCGAGCTCGTGGCGGATCAAACTAGCGCGGAATATAAAGGTTTCTCTGCAGACCAAGCACTTATGTTCACTGACTTTCTTAGACTGTTCCCTGGTTCTGTGGCGACTTAGACCAGAGGAGTGTTGAAAGATTATCTCGCAGATATCGCAATAATATTTTTTTTCTTGCAAAGATATCGCTGTCGGCTTATCACTAGGTGTATTCAAAATATCTTGTTTGTCCTCAAGACATTTAATATTTTCTGTAATTTGCGATTTTTCGCCCAGAATATCTTCCTTTCTCAATTGTACTTCCTCATCCGAAATTTCTTCCTGTAATACCTCATTCTCTGTTGCAACCACCAATACATCATCGACCAAAGTTTCTTCTTGTAATACTCCATTTTCTGTTGCAACCACCAACACATCGTCGTCCAAAATCTCTTCCTTTAATATCTCAGTCTCTGTTATTTCCACCAAATCTTCCTCTTTTAAATCCTGTTCAGTCTTTATTACAAAGCTAAAACCACATTTATTTTCATAGTGACAAGAATAACAAGAAACAGACTTTTACCTATTGCCTTCTTCTATTTCTTTCAATAAAATGCTTTGGGATTCCTCAAACGTCTTCTTGAATTCGTAACAAACTATCCCCTTCTCCATACAAGCTAAACAGAGTGCATCAGCTTTTCCATTCTCGCACACCTTCAAAACAAAATTATTTAAATTTCCTTTAACAAATTAATCTCGTCTGAAAAATTCTCGAGTACTGACCTGTGCGTTCACGCAAAATTCCAACAACTCGTTAATCGAAATCTCTGCTTTATTATAATTTATAGTTTGGTTTAACGCGATTTTTCCGTTTGTCGCTTCCAAACAGATTCTGCAACGATTTTCCGGACATAAGATTATTTTATTTTCGGTTCGTAAAGACATGTTGCATTCGATGCTTTTTTGCTTGACAAAACGACCATTTCTGACACCAGGGACTGACCAGGGATTTTTATCTCAAGCTGACGCCATTGTCGTTTTTGCGCCAAGATTCAAATACTGAATTCAATTACCGGTAGACAGACAAAACTACACATACAAGACTAAGCAGACGAGACTACACAGACAAGACTGGATAGACAAGATTAGACAGACAAGACTAAATATTCTAGACTAGATAGACAAGACTTCTGCTTCTTCAGTCCACTGCTGGAAAGTCCACCTCCCCTAATTAATTCAATTTTTTTCTTCTTCGTCTTGGGCTTCTTGTTGCCATCTTTTGCTGACTAGTCTTTTTACATCATCCAGCCATCCTTTCAACAATCATTTCCATCAAACAAAAAATTTCCATCATTTGGTTCGAAAAATATGTGCTTTTTCGTTTTTTTTTCGAGAAAGGTAAAAAGCAGCGAAATCATTTTCGGCACACAGAAACTACACGACGAAACGAACAAGTCAATGTGTAAATTGTCCGCAAAGATTCAATAATTCGTCGTGAAATTAAAAACTGAAATTTACCCAATTCTCGATTTGCTAAGTATCGGGTTTTTCCGTTAGGAAGCCCATGGGCTTGTATTTGGTTTTTGCTTTTTTAAGGTTTTCATGTTGTCCCTAAAAAAGTGACTCAGAGAAAGGGGAAGAAGCCTTTGCTTCTCATCTTGTTAATGTCTTCGTACCAAACACTGCCCAGAATGCGTTGGATACGGACAGTGAACGACTCATCAACTCCCTTAATGAACGTTACCAACTCGACCTGCCAATTGAAAGGATCAAGATACGCGAGGTCATGGAAGCAATTAGAAACATGAATCAAAATAAAGCCCCAGGATATGATCTAATTACTGCAAAAATACTTCGTGAAATACCTGAAATAGCAGTACATTTTTTGACACACCTGCTTAATTGCATACTAATCAGAGGCATCTTCCCACCCCAATGGAAGGTTGCTCAAATAAAAATGATCCTCAAACCCGGTAAAATTACACAAGATGTGTCCTCCTACAGACCGATCAGCATACTGCCCATTCTTTCAAAGGTTATGGAAGTACTTTTTTTAAAGCGATTAAACGCAGTAATAGCAGAAAATCAGATCATACCTAACCACCAATTTGGCTTTAAAAAAAATCATGGCACCATAGAGCAGGTGCATGGGCTAGTATAAGAAATACATAAAACTTTTGAAAACAAAAAATATTGTTGCGCGGCATTTCTCGACATTTCGCAGGCCTTTGACAGAGTCTGGCATGAGGGCTTATTGTACAAAATAACCCAACTCCCGACAAACTATTACATATTCTTAAAGTCATATCTTGCCAACAGGTTTTTCTATGTTAAGCAAGGAGAAGACATAACCAAACTTCACAAGGTTCACGCAGAAGCCCCACAGGGAACCGTGCATGGTCCGATCCTCTATCTGATTTTTACCTCAGATCTGCCCATGACAGATGGAGTCGTGATCGGCACTTTCGCTGATGACACAGCATTAGCTGTCCATGACGAACCGGCACGTATAATGCTTGAACGCTCCTTAGACAACATCACGGCTAACTACCTGGCGGATAAAAGCAAACGAGACTAAGTCGGTTCAGGTGACCTTTACGACACGACGCGCAATATGCCCCCCTGTGTCGGTCAATAGAGTACTGATTCCCTAAGCGAACGAAGTCAGATACCTTGGACTCTATTGGGATCGTCGTCTTACATGGAAAAAACATATATCCACAAAACGAAAAGCACTAGGGATCCAAGTAAGGAAACTGTACTGGTTGCTCGGCAAAAAATCACAGTTGTCACTGGCAAACAAACTGCTGTTATACAAATGTATTCTTAAACAAATCTGGACTTACGGAGTTCAACTCTGGGGCACAGCCTCCAAGTCAAACTTGGAAATATTACAGAGGTTTCAGTCCAAAATTCTGAGGATAATTGTTAATGCTCCGTGGTTCATAACAAACCAACAATTATACCATGACCTTGAAATCACAACAGTTCAAGAAGAGATTAAACACTCAATGAAGTCGTACAGGAACAGACTTGATAATCATCCAAACATACTGGCTACACACTTAATGAATGATAATTCAACATCCAAAAGGCTAAAATGAAAGTCCCCTAGAGATTTATAGGGAATATTATACATAAAGGGCGCACGTCGCTGGACTGACTGCCCTCCAAGTCAACTGATAAATTTCTAACCTTATGCTGAATGTTCGCACAAAACAGCATAAATACTATTAAATTGCATAAATACTATTATTATATATACATTGCATAAATACTATTAAAAAAAAAAAAAAAATGTTGTCCCTAAATAAAAGCCCATGGGCTTCTTAACGGAAACAAGTTTATATTGAAATAATATTTATTTGGTTAATGAAATGTTATTTTTATTTTAAATATTACAACAACCGAACAAGATGAAATTAAAAATTATTCTTATTAATCTAAAAAACAAACATTTATAAAACAAAAAATGAATGCAAAAAGTATGACAAATAATAAATGAAAACAGAGTATTATTCAGAACCTGTTGCATTAGAGCAATCAGAATTTGCAGTGAATTTTATTTCTTGGTGTGAAATAAAATACAAAAAAAACTTTATTTCTATTTTAGCTTTATAATGTTACAAAAATACTTATAGATATGTTTTACTAATTTGATGGCTAACGAATTATATGTTGATATGTATAAAGAGCTTGACGACTAATTATAATATATTCTTACTTCTCTAATTAAGATCTATATATAAACTAGCCTAACTATAATCTATGCTGAGTTTACAGTCTCTTTGTGTAATATGAAAAACAAGTTAATCTAATGCTGGGGTTGCAAGATCCCGCGTAGGTATTAGGCAGACTACAAGCGTAGGTGGGTAGATAACAAGTGGAAGAATTGTTGTTTTCGTTTTCATCCAATTCTATTAGCTCTTCTTCACTTCCATCACTAACAGCCAGATCATCAGATCCAATTTCAAGTCCATGATTATTTTCAAGGACAAATTTTCTATTTAATATATTGGTTGCTACTTCTTTTCCATTTGCAGCAATGCCGCAACATTCAAATGCTCTTTGAATTGATAGTATTACAGTCAGAAATAACCATTTCAACAATTTTTTGGTAAGATGATCTTTTTCTATATCCTTTTGGAGTAAATCTCTTCTTTAATCCAATTCTCCCACTCGTTTCTCATAGCAGCTTTAAAACTGGAATTTATGGCAACATCTAGGGGCTGCGTGTAGTGCGTTGTTTTTCCTGGAATTATTACTGCCTTGGAGTCATATTTTTTTGAAAGATATTTTAAAATTTCATCTCTCTTATGAGTTCCATAAGAATCACAAATAATTACTGTTGGAGTGCTACTAAAATAAGATCCTCTCTTGCAAAAAACAGTATCCATCCACATCTTTAGTAGATTTGTGTCCATTGATCCGCTTTTGTTTACAGCAACAACCGCTTTATCAACGGGGATTGTTACTTTGGAAATTTTCTTCAAACCACGAAAAATAATCATAGGTGGGAGCATACGTCCATGCAATGATATCGTCAAACAGATATTGTATCGATTTTTTTCTAAACCCTGTGTCCGCACCTTCAACATTTTTGCTCCCAACAAAGTGTGCAATCTCTTGTCATGTCAAAGTAACATGGACTTTTCATCCATATTAAAAACACGATCACTTGTCATTCCTATTGTAGCGATATTTACTTTAATTAAGTATTGCTTTACTTCTTCGTGTTTTTCGTTTAGATCACGTTTATCGAGTTGTCATGATGACTTATTTTACGTGATTTAATACGATGTCTTCGGGACCATCCAAACAAAAACTTATTACTCACTTTAAAATGAGGTGGTATTTTAAGGCCAAATTCTGGTGAGAAAATATAATTTCGCAGTGTGTTATACGTAACTGATCGGCGGTTATCTCGTTCCTTCTTGAAAAATTCAAATAGTTTTATCTCAATTCCAGGATAAAAAGCCTTTCTTCCTGCGCCCTCAAGACGTTTGTGTTTACGTTTTTTAACCTGCTTCAATAATTCCGCTCCTTGCTGCAACCAACCACGAAGATTTTTCCTGTCAATACCTGTTTAACAGAATTTTGACTTTCCCCTGTTCTTAAACGTGTCACAAACTGTAGTTTTTCCTGAATAGTATAAGATTTTCGTTTGCTAGACTTTTTATTTTCCATGTTTATATGCAATAAACTACTAAATAATGATAAATCGCCGACTGTTAAGATGAGGTAGTATATTTTCTGTACGCAGGTGCACCGAATCCCCACTATGTAGTACCATGCGCAAAGTGACGATATACGTTGCGAGAAGCATGTTAATATTTGTCCCCAAATTAAGGCCTATGGGCTTCTATTTGGAAACAAAAATCTAAATAGAGGCCCATCTGAGCTTATATTTGGGTGGGCTTCTTAACGGAAAAACCCGGTAGATGTCTCGGAAACAGTTGCAGATAATCAAAAACAGATTGCGGTATCGTTTTCAGAAGGTCATTTTCCTGTTGGTACACTAAGATTGTCCGCGGGAAATTCACGACTTTCCGAGATCTCTACTCGAGCGCCGATATTTCTTAAAAATTTCTTCAATTCTTGCAGGCGATAGTGAACGGAAAGAGCTAGCGAGATATAATTTGCATATCTGTAATTAGCAGCAAAAATGTTTTCAGAAACGCTTTTAAATTTGGATGTAGCTATTTATACATGCAGTATGTATACACAATTGGCTATTTATACATACAGTATGTATACGCAATTGGCTATTTATACATACAGTATGTATACGCAATTGGCTATTTATACATACAGTATGTATACGCAATTGGCTATTTATACATATAGTCTGCTTTCAGTCTGTACCAGATATAGTGTTGAATTTTTATAGAGGTAAAATACAAAATGGACACTAATAAAAATGTCACTTAATCATAATCACACAATCGGTAAAGAAGAATATGGATATTATGGCAAAGCAAAAAAAAAATGATTATAATCATTTATTTTGATATAATTTGTCTAATATCTGCTTGGTTATACTTTCGATTTCTTGTATTGACGAGCCCGTAATGATTATGCTAGTGTCGTCTGCGTACATAATACAGTTATCTGCTCCAATGTAGTGGATAAGGTCAACTGTGTATAACGCAAATAGTAGTGGGGCTAACATAGTTCCTTGTGGTACCCCGACGGATGTGTTTGTTGTACTCTCTCTAGTATTCCCTATTTTTATAAATTGATTTCGGTTTGCTAGATATGATTGGAGCCAGCGTTGTGTTTTGTCTCTAAATCCATAGTTTATCTAGTAGTGTATTGTAAGCAACAAAGTCAAATGTCTTTGGCAAATCACAGAAAATTCCCACTGCGCAGCTTCCATGGTCTATTTCATTAATTAATTTTGTGTATAGATTTTCTATTGCTGTTATTGTTGATTTATCAACGCAAGCCACGTTTGTTTACGAAAGCCACGTTGTTGATTCTATATTATCTTGTATTTTGATATGAAGAATGTGATTCTACTTTAAATTTTTTCAAACATTCGGGATAAGTGTCTGTTTTGAATGAACAGTTCACAATGTCTAAACTTGATGGTGTCAATTCTGGTAGAACTTATTAATCTCTGAAATATGAGAGTAATTTCTGAGTCGGTCATTTCTGCCAAAAACATGCTATTATATAATTTGGGGATATGGTCATAATTAATGTTTATCGGTGTTTCTCGTTATTTGTATCGGTGCATTTTTTTTAAATCGTTGAATTTTGTTGTTATATCTTCCTCATGGAGATGATTTGGTTGTTATCTATTAATGTGATTGATTCTTCGAGGTTTTGTTTGTTCTTTACCTTGTTAATGATACGCCATTGTTCTCTTTGTTTATTTGTGGCGTTACTGATTCTATCATTATAAAATTTTCATTTTTGTTTTGAAAGCCTCTTATGTTTTTTCTTCGCGTTCTGGTTTTTTCGTTTCACTTCGTTTCGCCTTTCACTTTTTAGATCTGATTTTTTTTTGCATGGAGTATAGCTTATGAAGTTCTTTGCTTGACTTTTTGATTTCTTCCGTTATCCATGGCTTTGTAATAATTTTAACTTTTTGATTGGGAATGCTTTATAAACATGTTTTTGAAGATTTTTATGAATTCTGTTGTTTTCTCATTGCAGTTGTCTTTATTTAAGTGGCTTTCCCAAGATTCTTCTTGTAAGGCTAACTTACATTTAGATTTGTTCGTTTCGCTAAAGATTCTTTTGAATTCATATTGTGTTCTGTCTGTATGGTTTTGTATGTTTCCGCCAAGGAGAATGAATCTGTGGTCTGATAATATTGTATCATGAACTGAGATTCCTTTTGGTTTTTTTTGAGCGAAAATATTGTCAATAATGCTGCTTGATGTTTGCGTTACTTGTGTATGTTTGAAAATTTGATCTTTAAGTCCATATGATCTCATGAGTTTAAGTAGATAGAATCTTTCTTTGGTGTTGGATTCGAAATGGATGTTGAAATCTCCTACTATTATTATTTCGTCATGCATGTTGAAAATTTTGTCCATGCTCTTTTCCAACAATGTCATAAAAGTGGTTAAGGATCTTAGCGGGGTTAATGATTGCTTGTATTTAGACTTAACAACATATGCTATAATTAATCATAAGTCTGTATTAGCAAACTAGTTTTATAGATTATTATTAGATTTTATAGATTGCCAGATTGCTACTCCGCCCCCTGTGGTAACTGCGGTGGATTGAGCTGATAAGTGAGTAGTCATCTATTCTTATTTGTGTGGACATGATGTCATTTAGCCATATCTCGGTCATATATATATATATATATATATATATATATATATATATATATATATATATATGTATATATATATATATATATATATATATATATATATAAAATCTGGTTTCAAATCAACGCCTAAAATTTCGATTTGGTTGTTTTTTTCTTTTAACCTTTGGATATTTATGTATAATGATAATTTGTGATTTTTTTCTGGAACTATTTGGTTATTGGGCTTATTTATTATGTAGTCGATGGTTTTCTTAGCTTTGAAAAAAAAAACGATTGACGCGTACGTATTTGGGCCATGTTTGAGGGTATTTTATTTCAGTTAGTTGCTCAAAGGGAATCGTGATTTTAAAAGATGAGTATGCTTTTGGAAATTTTGAATTCAGTTTGAAGCATTGTATGTTGGTGAACCATGTATTATTAGGTATATAATTACTTCTTCTTCTGTTAGTGTTCGGTGATGAGATTTTGTTGATGATAATAATTGATGAGAAGCATAAATTATTGTTTGAATTCAAGAAATACTTGCATTTGCAAACATATGTAAGAATATGAAGAGCAAAAAATAGAATTTTTGGAAATTTGTAAATATGTACAAGTTTTTATAGGAACAAAAGATAAATATGTAACTTAAGGAACAATTCCTAAAAAATTGGGATAGTTGTAAAGAAATGTGGGTACATTGTTGGAAATTGCAGAATACATTTACCATTAATGGGAGGCACTACAACAAACAGAATTGAAGGATCATTTTGGACCCTTAAACAATACATACAAACTAAATTTCATAGTTTGCCAATAATTTACGCATGTATTATGGAAATCATAAACTGTATTGATATTAGAATAAATATAATATTAGCGAAAAATAAACAAAAAGTTTTTTAAATTATGGAGAGTGATATCGAAATAAGAAATGTACTTGAAGGATGTTCTGAAGCCCAAATCAAAATTCAATCAAATTTTTCATAGACAGTTAAAATTCAGATTCCCATGGTTTCGAAGTATTTGGTACGACGTTTTGGACAAACACTCCTGCAGCAGTACCTTCCTTTGTCTTCGAACCATCCGTGTACCACTTGATAGCACTTTGCTCTATGTGTTATGCTGAGGATTCGTCGCTCCAAGACAGTTAAAATTATTTATAACTTTAGAGTCCAAAATGAGAATTAAAAACAATGGCATTCAGGAAAATCATGATAGCAAAATATAAAAATTTTATAATACATCGGTAGAAACATGTGTGTATCGTCATATTCTTTTGATAAGAAAATATAATAATTTTACATATTTTCAAAAACTTGTTTTCATGCAAGATATATTTCAACTGAAAATGCACTAAATATGGATACAGATGTTTTAAATGTAAACATTGATGATTATATTGAAAATGAACTTGAGAGTAGTGGGCTGAGAGTAGTGCAATTAAACGAGAAGAACCTGAAAAACAAATTCGGTCTAATACCTAGTCAATCGAGCCATCCAGCCCCTCAAATCAATCAAATAAAAACTTACAATTCAAATCTAAAAGAAAAATCAAAGGACGTCCAAAGATATAGACTAAGCACACCCCTTTTTACAAAACAAAATACAGAATAAAAAATGATATACCTATATTTTACTTAAATGTAATTTAAACCTATATTTCACTGATTTAGTGATACTTTGAATTTTATTTATGAGTTTATTGCGCAAGATTGCAAATGAACTTTAATAAATAAAACTATAATTACTTATAATTGTGTAGTTATTACCAAAATATAAACTCCAATATTTGTATATACAGTCAGAATGTGCAAATAGTCAATTGCGAATGCAGAGTGTATGTATAAATAGCCAATTGCGTATACATACTGTATGTATAAATAGCCAATTGCGTATACATACTGTATGTATAAATAGACATTTTCGTATACATACTGTATGTATAAAAAGCCAATTACGTATACATACTGTATGTATAAATAGCCAATTGCGTATACATACTGTATGTATAAATAGCCAATTGCGTATACATACTGTATGTATAAATAGCCGATTACGTATACATACTGTATGTATAAATAGCCACATCCTTTAAATTTTGCTGTAACTCAAAAAATAACGATTTTGACGAAATCGATTTTCACGCATTTCTTCGTTTCCGCGGTCTAGACTGGTATTTTTTAACTGAAAGCTTCCTAAGGAATATTATATACGTTATCATTTGTGATTTTATCAAAAAGTATAGCAAGCACAGTCAGTTTGTTATTTTCTTATCCACTTCTTCCTTGATTTTTTCCTGTTGCTTGAGATGTGGTCTATAGTTGGGAGAGCCTTTTCGCTCATCATTTTTCGTCTTTCCACTTTGGTATCGAGTTTCAGGGTTGCCCTCACCAATCGGTGGTCGCTTCCGGTATGGAATTTATTCAACACTGAAACATCGTTGATTATATGTTTTTTGTTGGAAATGATCTATTTCCTTTTTGACTGTCTGATTTGGACTTATCCATGTCCATTCCCTTTGCATTGGCTTTTAAAAGAGGGTGTTCATACAGAAAAGGTTTTCGTTTTGAAGACAGACAAGACTAGACATATAAAACTACAAGACTAGATCGCATACATAATTTCTGTAATTTTCCTGTTTTATTTCGTGTTATTTAATTAGCAAATGGGTGAATTTAATTTGAAAAACCCGAATTGAAATCAAATTTCAGTGAGAATTTGAATGTTGACGCTGTAACTTACAGCCTGTAAGGAAATGTCGTCACCAATGGTCGTAGTTAACTTGGGGTGAAGCAGAAAAGGATCTATTGTAACATGGATTTCAAAATCTCAATTGCCTCACTACACAGTCCATTTCTGAACATAGGCGTCCCTCATATGGCACCATCTCTTTCTGTCTTGCGCTTCTCTTATCCAATTAAACCCTGTTGATAATTTTATGTCGTTTGTCCAGCGCATCAGTGGTCGTCCTCTATTTCGTCGTCCTAGTTATGGTATCCAGTGCAACAATCTGTTATTTCATCTCGCGTCCGTACATAGTTCCATTTTTGAGTGGCAATGGTTTCGATCACATCTCTGATTTTCGTAGTATTTCTGATCCATTCGTTGGTTTTTCTGTCCATCAACGCTATTCCCAGCATTTGTCTTTCCATGGGTCTTTGGGTTACGGCCATTTTGGTCATTGTTAGTTTTGTTAATGTCCATGTTTGACATCTATAGGTCAACACAGGGAGAATGCACTGATCGAATAGTCTTGATCTCAATCTTATGAGGATATTCTGGTTATTTAGAATATATACAAGTCTTCCGAACGCCGTCCATGCTAGTCTTCTTCTGCGTTATATCTCGGTGGTCTGGTTTTCTCTTCCTAGTTTCAGTTGACCACATCATCGGCAAACCTCAAGTGTGTAAGTCGTTCTCTTATATATCTCGTATACTCTTCTCTTCCCACAGGACACGTCGAAATGCTTCCTCAAACTACATGGAACAGCTTAGGAGATATAGCAAAATGGCTTTACCGACCGAAAATAAAATTAACAAAAAACCGAAATATCGTTGCTCAATCTGTTTGGAAACGATGAACGGTAAAAACGTGTTAAATCAAACGATAAGTTATAAGTAAGCTGAGATTTTGTTGCACGAATTGTTGGAGTTTTGTGCGAACGAAGGGGTCACTCGAGATATTTTCAGACGAGATTAATTTGTAGAAACTTTAAATGATTTAGGCTTGAAGGTATGCGAGAATGGAAAAGCAGACGGACTGTGTTTGGTTTGTATGGAGAAAGGGATATTTACAGTCAAACTACATCACGTCAAACCATGCGAAACAGCTGTGGGTTACGTAACAATACTAAAAAAGCTTTTTTAAATAAAATCTTTATTTTGTGTTAATTAGTATCAGACGAATGGGTGTTCATGTGAAGTTTGAAATGGCGACGTTCTCTGTAACCTTTGCCGCAAACTTTGCAGACGTAGGGGGGGGCTTCGCGCATGTGAATTCTCCGGTGAAGGCTAAGTTGTGAGCTCCAGTTGAACCTCTTGTAGCAAATGTTGCACGCGTAAGTTTGCACGCACTTGTGTTTCTTCATCCTGGACCTTAACTTGAAGCTTTTGGTGCATATGGTGCACTTGAACGGGCGCTCTGCATCGTGTTCTTTCATGTGGTTATTCAACCTGGAGGCTTTGGCGTAAGCTGCCCCGCATAATTGGCAAACGTGCTCCCTTGGCTTGGAGTGTACTCTTAGGTGGAAGCGCCATGTCTTATGCTGGGCGAAACTTTTTCCGCATTCCGAACACTTGTAAGGTTTTTCCCCGGTGTGGATTCGTCTGTGCCGGCGCAAAGAACCGTGACACGTGAAATTTCTCCCGCAAAATTCGCACATGAATGGTTTTTCGCCAGAATGTGTCATCATGTGGGTCTTTAGAATGTGCGGTCTGGAGAATATTTTGCCGCAAGTTGGACAAGACCTTTGGGTGACCGCGACCCTCTGCCGGTGTCGGCGAGTGTGCTGGACGAGACTGCTCTGTAAATTAAAGGTTTTCTCGCAAACTTCGCATTTGTATTCAGCGGTGTTTTCTAGTTCTAGAGGAGAGTGTTTGAGCTTGTGGCGGATCAGATTAGCACGGAATCTGAAATTTTCTCGGCAGACCACGCACTTATGTTCACTGACTTTCTTAGACTTTTCCATGGCTCTGTGGCGACATAGACTAGAGCGGTGTTGAAAGATTTTCTCGCAGATATCGCAATGATATTTTTTTCCTTGCAAAGGTATCGCTGTTGGTTTATCACCAGGTGTATTCAAAATATCTTGTTTGTCCTCATGACATTTAATATTTTCTGTAGTTAGCGATTTTTCACCCAGAATCTCTTCCTCTCTCAAATGTCTCAAAAAAAATCTCTCAAATGTCTCATAATTTTCTGTTAATACTTCCTCATCCGAAATATCTTCCTGTAATACCCCATTCTCTGTTGCAACCACCAATACATTATCATCCGAAATCTCTTCCTGTAATACCCCATTTTCGGTTGCAACCACCAATACATCATCATCTGACATCTCTTCCTGTAATACCCCATTTTCGGTTGCAACCACCAATACATCATCATCTGACATCTCTTCCTGTAATACCCCAGTTTCGGTTGCAACCACCAATACATCATCAACCAAAATCTCTTTCTGTAATACCCCCTTTTCTGTTGTAGCCACCAATATATCATCGACTAAAATCTCTTCCTGTAATACCCCATTTTCTGTTGAAACTACCAACACATCATTCAAAATTTCTTCCTTTAATATCCCATTCTCTGTTATTTCCACCAAATCTTCCTCCTTTAAATCCTCTTCAGTCTTTATTACAAAGCTAAAACTACATTTATATTCATACTGACAAGAATAACAAGAAACAGACTTTTACCTATTGCCTTCTTCTATTTCTTTCAGTAAAATGCCTTGGGATTCCTCAAACTTCTTCTTGAATTCGTAACAAACTATCCCCTTCTCCATACAAGCTAAACAGAGTCCGTCAGCTTTTCCATTCTTACACACCTTCAATACAAAATTATTTAAATTTCCATCAACAAATTAATCTCATCTGAAAATTTTTCGAGTACTGACCTGTGCGTTCACGCAAAATTCCAACAACTCGTTCAGCGAAATATCAGCTTTCTTATAATCTATTGTTTGGTTTAACGCGATTTGTCCGTTTGTCGTTTCCAAACAGATTCTGCATCGATATTCGGGTTTTAATATTTTATTTTCGGTCCGTAAAGACATTTTGCATTCGATGCTTTTCTGCTCGATACAAGTTTACAGCGACCATGCCTGACACTAGGGATATTTCTATCTCTAGCTGGCACCATTCTCGTTTCAGCGCCAAGATTCAAATACTCAATTTAATTACAGGTACTGTCTCAAATATAGGTAAAACAGCTTTAACAAAACATAAATTCACTCTTAAACATAGTCCAGACTTTGGGAACTTTTAAATTATTGAATTCGAAACAAATAAATTCAAACGTAATATTAGAGAAATGTTAGCCATCAAAAAATACAACACAATGAACTTACAATTAGTTAAAGGTATTTTGTTCACATCTTGGAAACTAGGACAGATAGACAAAATCTAAAGATAGTTTTGGATTCAGCGGATCAAAATCTATGTAAATACTGAGAGCTAGTTGTTTAAAATGTTGTGAATACGGAGCTGTGGATCAAAATTTAGAGACAAGTTGCAATACATTTTGGAAGAAAACAGTTAATGGATTTTTGTTGATAACATTGAAACTAGTGCAGACAGAGAAAATCTAAAAACAGTTTTGGATTCAGCGGTTCAAAATCTATACAGATACTTAGATTTACTTGTTTAAAATGTTGTCAATACAGAGCTGTGGAACAAAATTTGGAGACAAGTTGCAATATATTTTGGAAAAAAATAGTTGATGGATTTTTGTTGATAACTTTAAAACTAGTGTAGACAGATAAAATTTAAGAGCAGTTTTGGATTCAGCGGATCAAAATCTATATAGATGCTTAGATTTAGTTGTTAAAAATGTTGTCAATACAGACCTGTGGATCAAAACTTGAAGACAAGTTGTAATATATTTTAGGGGAAAAACAGTTGATGGATTTTTGTTGATAACTTTGAAACTAGTGCAGGCAGATAAAATCTAAACATAGTTTTGGATTCGACGGATCAAAATCTATGTAGATACTTAGATTAAGTTGTTTAAAATGCTGCTAATACAGAGCTGTGGATCAAAATTTACAGACAAGTTCAATATATTTTGGGGGAAAAACAGTTGATGGATTTTTGTTGATAACTTTGAAACTGGTGCAGACAGAGAAAATATAAAAACAGTTTTGGATTCAGCGGATTAAAATCTATATAGATACTTAGATTTAGTTGTTTAAATTGTTGTCAATACAGAGCTGTGGATCAAAATTTGAGGACGAGTTGCAATACGTTTTGAAAAAAAAAACAGTTGTTGGTTTTTTGTTGATAGCTTTGGAACTAGTGCAGACAGATTAAATCTAAGAGCAATTTTGGATTCAACGGATCAAAATCTATATGGATACTTAGATTTAGTTTTTCAAAATGTTGTTAATACAGAGCTGTGGATTAAAATTTGGAGACAAGTTGCAATATATTTTGGGGAAAAAACTGTTGATGTATTTTTGTTGATAACTTTGAAAGTATTGTAGACAGATATAATCTAAAAACAGTTTTGAATTCAGCGGATCAAAATCTATGTAGATGCTTAGATTTACTTGTTTAAAATGTTGTCAATGCAGAGCTGTGGATCAAAATTTGGAGAGGAGTTGCAATATATTTTGGAAAAAAACAGTTGATGGATTTTTGTTGATACCTTTAAAACTAGTGCAGACAGATAAAATCTAAACACAGTTTTGGATTCAGCAGATCAAAATCTATATAGATACTTAGATTTAGTTGTTTAAAATGCTGTTAATACAGAACTTTGGATCAAAATTTACAGACAAGTTCAATATATTTTGGGGGAAAAACAGTTGATGGATTTTTGTTGATAACTTTGAAACTGGTGCAGACAGAGAAAATATAAAACAGTTTTGGATTCAGCGGATCAAAATCTATATAGATACTTAGATTTAGTTGTTTACAATGTTGTCAATACAGAGCTGTGGATCAAAATTTGAAGACGAGTTGCAATACGTTTTGGAAAAAAACAGTTCATGGTTTTTTGTTGATAGCTTTGAAACTAGTGCAGACAGATTAAATCTAAGAGCAATTTTGGATTCAACGGATCAAAATCTATATAGATACTTAGATTTAGTTTTTCAAAATGTTGTTAATACAGAGCTGTGGATTAAAAAGACAAGTTGCAATATATTTTGGGGAAAAAACTGTTGATGTATTTTTGTTGATAACTTTGAAAGTATTGCAGACAGATATAATCTAAAAACAGTTTTGGATTCAGCGGATCAAAATCTATGTAGATGCTTAGATTTACTAGTTTAAAATGTTGTCAATGCAGAGCTGTGGATCAAAATTTGGAGACAAGTTGCAATATATTTTGGGAAAAAAACTGTTGATGTATTTTTGTTGATAACTTTAAAAGTATTGCAGACATATATAATCTAAAAACAGTTTTGGATTCAGCGGATCAAAATCTATGTAGACGCTTAGATTTAGTTGTTTAAAATGTTGTCAATACAGAGCTGTGGATCAAAATTTGTAGAGGAGTTGCAATATATTTTGGAAAAAAAAATAGTTGATGGATTTTTGTTGATAACTTTAAAACTAGTATAGACAGATAAAATCTAAGAGCAGTTTTGCATTCAGCGGATCAAAATGTATATAGATACTTAGATTTAGTTGCTTAAAATGATGTTAATATAAAGCTGCGGATCAAAATTTGAAGACAAGTTGCAATACGTTTTGGAAAAAAACAGTTCATGGTTTTTTGTTGATAGCTTTGAAACTAGTGCAGACAGATTAAATCTAAGAGCAATTTTGGATTCAACGGATCAAAATCTATATAGATACTTAGATTTAGTTTTTCAAAATGTTGTTAATACAGAGCTGTGGATTAAAAAGACAAGTTGCAATATATTTTGGGGAAAAAACTGTTGAAGTATTTTTGTTGATAACTTTGAAAGTATTGCAGACAGATATAATCTAAAAACAGTTTTGGATTCAGCGGATCAAAATCTATGTAGATGCTTAGATTTACTAGTTTAAAATGTTGTCAATGCAGAGCTGTGGATCAAAATTTGGAGACAAGTTGCAATATATTTTGGGAAAAAAACTGTTGATGTATTTTTGTTGATAACTTTAAAAGTATTGCAGACATATATAATCTAAAAACAGTTTTGGATTCAGCGGATCAAAATCTGTATAGATACTTAGATTTAGTTGCTTAAAATGATGTTAATACAAAGCTGTGGATCAAAATTTGAAGACAAGTTGCAATACATTTTGGAAAAAACAGTTAATGGATTTTTGTTGATAACTTTGAAACTAGTGCAGACAGATAAAAACTAAGAGCAGTTTTGGATTCAGCGGATCAAAATCTATATAGATACTTAGATTTAGTTTTTCAAAATGTTGTTAATACAGAGCTGTGGATTAAAATTTGGAGACAAGTTGCAATATATTTTGCGGAAAAAACTGTTGATGTATTTTTGTTGTAAACTTTGAAAGTATTGCAGACAGATATAATCTAAAAACAGTTTTGGATTCAGCGGATCAAAATCTATATAGATGCTTAGATTTAGTTGTTTAAAATGTTGTCAATACAGAGCTGTGAATCAAAATTTGGAGACAAGTTGCAATATATTTTGGAAAAAAAAATAGTTGATGGATTTTTGTTGATAACTTTAAAACTAGTGTAGACAGATAAAATCTAAGAGCAGTTTTGGATTCAGCGGATCAAAATGTATATAGATACTTAGATTTAGTTGCTTAAAATGATGTTAATACAAAGCTGTGGATCAAAATTTGAAGACGAGTTGCAATACGTTTTGGAAAAAAACAATTCATGGTTTTTTGTTGATAGCTTTGAAACTAGTGCAGACAGATTACATCTAAGAGCAATGTTGGATTCAACGGATCAAAATCTATATAGATACTTAGATTTAGTTTTTCAAAATGTTGTTAATACAGAGCTGTGGATTAAAATTTGGAGACAAGTTGCAATATATTTTGGGGAAAAAACTGTTGATGTATTTTTGTTGTAAACTTTGAAAGTATTGCAGACAGATATAATCTAAAAACAGTTTTGGATTCAGCGGATCAAAATCTATGTAGATGCTTAGATTTACTTGTTTAAAATGTTGTCAATGCAGAGCTGTGGAACAAAATTTGGGGACAAGTTGCAATATATTTTGGAAAAAAATAGTTGATGGATTTTTGTTGATAACTTTAAAACTAGTGTAGACAGATAAAATCTAAGAGCAGTTTTGGATTCAGCGGATCAAAATGTATATAGATACTTAGATTTAGTTGCTTGAAATGATGCTAATACAAAGCTGTGGATCAAAATTTGAAGACAAGTTGCAATACGTTTTGGAAAAAAACAGTTGTTGGTTTTTTGTTGATAGCTTTGAAACTAGTGCAGACAGATTAAATCTAAGAGCAATTTTGGATTCAACGGATCAAAATCTATATAGATACTTAGATTTAGTTTTTCAAAATGTTGTTAATACAGGGCTGTGGATTAAAATTTGGAGACAAGTTGCAATATATTTTGGGGAAAAAACTGTTGATGTATTTTTGTTGATAACTTTGAAAGCATTGCAGACAGATATAATCTAAAAACAGTTTTGGATTCAGCGGATCAAAATCTATGTAGACGCTTAGATTTAGTTGTTTAAAATGTTGTCAATACAGAGCTGTGGATCAAAATTTGTAGAGGAGTTGCAATATATTTTGAAAAAAAAAATAGTTGATGGATTTTTGTTGATAACTTTGAAACTAGTGCAGATAGATAAAATCTAAAAACAGTTTTGGATTCAGAAGCTGAAAATGTATAGGATGCGGCCTATATTTTTCGTCATTTCATGTGAAAATATTAAGCTAAAGTGCGAAAATTTCTATAAAACTTCAATATTTCAAACAACGGTTTTGCTTGTTAAACGCTGATCCACGTGAACAGATTCCGCCTGGCTTCGTTCAAAGAGATTTTCAGATTACATTAAGACCTCGTCTGCTTTAAAAAACGTCGCACTCTGACCAAGAAAATGACCTTTGTAGAAGCGGATTGTTAGAAATCCGCATTTTTCTTTGTCTTGCATTGTAAAGGAAATGTTTTGTAAGGAACGTCATTTCTGTCTTTTTTTCTTTCTTTCTGTAAATCTTCATTGCGTTTACAAGTTGAAAGCGCGACTAACACAGAAATTATCGTTTTAAGTTCCAACTTGATGGAATTTTTTATGTTCGTGAACGTGAAATTTGTTGATATCTTTCTTAATATCCACGCGATTTTTAAATATTTGATATTGAATTAAACACAATAAAATTGTCTACAAAAAAGATTTCTTATAGTTTTGCCCTAAATTTCGTAAATATTGAGATAATTGAACTCAAAGTTACAACAAATTTAAACCGCGATTTTTTGTTTCTGCCTCATTAAACTCCCAATAACTACTTTTACTCTCAACATTTTTACATATATTCACATTAAAGCCTTTTAAATTATCTTCAAAGTACCATAGCCGCCGTTTTCCAATTATTTACATACCAAACACGCGATTAAAACAGCAACTTCAATTTTACCAAAGTTACATATAACCTATCATAAATCAATCAAATATAAATCGATTTTAAAAATCAAAACCGATTTAGAAACGCCAGTTAATCATCTACAAAATATAATTGCAACATTTTTTCGTCGCTTTTGCAGTTTAAGAGATATTTGAAAACAAACAAAACTTGCTAATCTAAATGTTTTGTTTGCAACAATCCACAATTCTTTTATTAACTCGCTTATTTTTTATAGAATTTAAAAGTGTTATATATGATAACAAACCTTGTTAAATTATCTATGAATAATTATCGGAAAAGATTGTTGTGTGAGTTTTACTTTTTATAGAGAAGACACTAAAACCTTAGTAAAATATACATTCAAATTATAAATAACATGATATCCGGAAAAAGCAGTGATATAATTTTCGGCACACAGAAACTACACGACAAGACCATCAAGTCAATGTGTAAATTGTCCGGAAGGATTTAATAATTCGTCGCGTAATTTCAAACTGAAATTTACCCGATTCTCGATTTGCCAAGTAGATGTCTCGGAAACAGTTGCAGATAATCAAAAACAGATTGCGGCGTTGTTTTCAGAAGGTCATTTTACTGTTAATACACTAAGATTGTCCGCGCGAAATTCACGACTTTCCGAGATCTCTACTCGAGCGCTGAAATGCTGAATGAAACATTTCTTCAATTTTTGCAGGCGATAGTGAACGGAAGGAGCTAGCGAAATATAATTTACATATCTGTAATTAGCAGCAAAAATGCTTTCAGAAACGCTTTTAAATTTTGCTGTAACTCAAAAAATAACGATTTGGACGAAATCGATTTTTTCGCATTTCGTCGTTTCCGCGGTCTAGACTGGTATTTCTTAACTGAAAACTTCTTAAGGAATATTATATACGTTATCATTTGTGATTTTAACAGAGAGTATATGAAGCACAAGGGAATTCAGATCTGTTTATTAGTTTCTTATCCAATTCTTCCTTGATTTTTTCCTGTTGCTGTGAGATGTGGTCTATAGTTGGGAGAGCCTTTTCGCTCATCATTTTTCGTCTTTCTACTTTGGTATCGAGTTTCAGGGTTGCCCTCACCAATCGGTGGTCGCTTCCGGTATGGAATTTATTCAACACCGAAACATCGTTGATTATATGTTTTTTGTTGGAAATGATCTATTTCGTTTTTGACTGTCTGATTTGGACTTATCCATGTCCATTCCCTTTGCATTGGCTTTTCAAAGAAGGTGTTCATACAGAAAAGGTTTTCCTTTTGAAGACAGACAAGACTAGACATATAAAACTACAAGACAAGATCGCATACATGATTTCTGTAATTTTTCTTTTTTATTTTGTGTTATTTAATTAGTAAATGGGTGAATTTAATTTGAAAAACCTGAATTGAAATAAAATTTCAATGAGAATTTGAATGTTGACGCTGTAAGGAATTGTCGTCACCAATGGTCGTAGTAAACTTGGGGTGAAGCAGAAAAGGATCCATTGTAAAATGGCTTTCTCAATCTCAATCGCCTCACTAGACAGTCCATTTCTGAACATAGGCGTCCCTCATACGGCACCATCTCTTTCTGTCTTGCGCTTCTCTTATCCAATTAAACCCTGTTGTTAATTTTATGTCGTTTGTCCAGCGCATCAGTGGTCGTCCTCTATTTCGTCGTCCTAGGTATGGTCTCCATTACAACAATCTGTTATTCCATCTCGCGTCCGTACATAGTTCCTTTTTGAGTGGCAATGGTTTCGATCACATCTCTGATTTTCGTAGCGTTTCTGATCCATTCGTTGGTTTTTCTGTCCCTCAACGTTATTCCCAGCATTTGCCTTTCCATGGATCTTTGGGTTACAGCCATTTTGCTAATTGTTAGTTTTGTTAATGTCTTTCATTCAACCATCTTAATGTCTTGACTTCCATAGGTTAGCACAGCGATAATGCACTGATCGAATAGTCTTGGTCTCAATCTTAGGGGGATATTCTGTTTTTTTTTTTAGAATATATGCAAGTCTTCCGAACGCCGTCCATGCTAGTCTTCTTCTACGGTATATCTCGGTGGTCTGGTTTTCTCTTCCTAGTTTCAGTTGACCACATCATCGGCAAACCTCAAGTGTGTAAGTCGTTCTCTTATATAGCCCGTATAATCTTCTCTTCCCACAGGACACGTCGAAATGTTCCCTCAAACGCTACATTGAACAGCTTAGGTGATATAGTAAATGGCTTTACTGACCGAAAATAAAATTAACAAAAAACCGAAATATCGTTATTGAATCTGTTTTAAAACGACCAACGGTAAAAACGTGTTGAACCAAACGATGAGTTATAAGTAAGCTGAGGTTTTGTTGCACAAATTGTTGGAGTTTTGTGTGAACGAACAGGTCACTCGAGATATTTTCAGACGAGATTAATTTGTAGAAACTTCAAATGATTTAGGCTTGAAGGTGTGCGAGAATGGAAAAGCAGACGGACTGTGTTTGGATTGTATGGAGAAAGGGATATTTACAGCCAAACTTCTTCACGTCAAACCATGCGAAACAGCTGTGGGTTACCTAACAAAACTAATAAAGCCTTTTTAAATAAAATCTTTATTTTGTTTTAATTAGTATCAGGCGAATGGGTGAAGAATGTGTAGTTTGAAATGGCGACGTTGTTTGTAACCTTTGCCGCAAACTTTGTAGACTTAGGGGGCTTCGCCCATGTGAATTCTCCGGTGAACGCTAAGCTGTGAGCTCCACTTGAACCTCTTGTCGCAAATGTTGCACGCGTGATTTTGCACGCCCATGTGCGTCACCATGTGTTCCTTCATCTTGGCTCTTAACTTGAAGCTTTTGGTGCATATGGTGCACTTGAACGGGCGCTCGGCAAAGTGTCCTTTCATGTGGTTACTCAACGCGGTGGACCTGGCGTAAGCTGTCCCGCATAATTGGCAAACGTGCTCCCTTGTCTTGGAGTGTACGATTAGGTGCGAGCGCCATGTCTTTTGCAGGGCGAAAGTTTTCCCGCATTCCGAACACTTGTAAGGCCTTTCCCCGGTGTGCATTCGTCTGTGCCCGCGCAAAGAACCGTGACACGTGAAACTTTTCCCGCAAAATTCGCACATGAATGGTTTTTCGCCAGAATGTGTCATCATGTGGGTCTTTAAAGTGGACGTTGTGGACAATTTTTTGCCGCAAGTTGGACACGGCATTTGGGCGACCGCCACCTTCTGCGGGTGTCTGCGAATGTGATGGGCGAGACTGCTCAGTAATTTAAAGGTTTTCTCGCAAACTTCGCATTTGTATTCAGCGGTGTTTTCTTGTTCTAGAGAAGAGTGTTCGAGCTTGTGGCGGATCAGACTAGCGCGGAATGTAAAGGTTTCTCCGCAGACCACGCACTTATGTTCACTGACTTTCTTAGACTTTTCCATGGCTCTGTGGCGACTTAGACTAGAGCGGTGTTGAAAAAATCTCTCGCAGATATCGCAATGATATTTTGTTCCTTGCAAAGATATCATTGTTGGTTTATCACTAGGTGTATTCAAAATATCTTGTTTGTCCGCATGACATTTAATATTTTCTGTATTTTGCGATTTTTTATCCAGAATCTCTTCCTTTCTCAAATGTCTCTCAAATGTCTCACAATTTTCTGTTAATACTTCATCAGAAATATCTTCCTGTAATACCCCATTCTTTGTTGCAACCACCAATACATCATCATCCAAAATCTCTTCCTGTAATACCCCATTTTCTGTTGCAACCACCAATATATCATCGACAAAAATCTTTTCCTGTAATACCCCATTTTCTGTTGCAACCACCAATACATCATCGTTCAAAATCTCTTCCTTTAATATCCCATTCTCTGTTATTTCCACCAAATCTTCCTCTTTTAAATCCTCTTCGGTCTTTATTACAAAGCTAAAACTACATTTATGTTCATACTGACAAGAATAACAAGAAACAGACTTTTACCTATTGCCTTCTTCTATTTCTTTCAGTAAAATGCTTTGAGATTCCTCAAACTTCTTCTTGAATTCGTAACAAACAATCCCCTTCTCCATACAAGCTAAACAGAGTCCGTCAGCTTTTCCATTCTTGCACACCTTCAATACAAAATTATTTAAATTCCCTTCAACAAATTAATCTTATCTGAAAATTTCTCGAGTACTGACCTGTGCGTTCACGCAAAATTCCAACAATTCGTTCAGCGAAATCTCAGCTTTCTTGTAATCTATTGTTTGGTTTAACGCGATTTTTCCGTTTGTCGCTTCCAAACAGATTCTGCAACGATTTTCTGGACATAAGATTATTTTATTTTCGCTCGGTAAAGACATTTTGCATTCGATGCTTTTCTGCTTGACACAAGTTTACAACGACCATGTCTGACACTAGGGTTATTTAGATATCTATCTCTAGCTGACGTCATTCTCGTTTCAGCGCCAAGATTCAAATACTTAATTTAATTACAGGTAGACAGACAAAACTACACATACAAGATTAAGCAGACGAGACTAGACAGACAAGACTGGATAAACAAGATTAGAGAGACAAGACTAAACATTCTAGACTAGACAAGACTTCTTCTTCTTATTCAGCCTTTCCAGTTCCAAGTCCACTGCTGGACATAGGCCTCACCTAATTTATTCCAATTTTATCTGTCTTGTACTTCTTGGAGCCATCTTTTGTCGGCTAGTCTTTTAGCATCAAATCAAATAAGTTTATTTCATTATTTAAGGATATAAAATATTCTAAATGAAATCATCCAGGCATCATCCAGGTAGATTTTCAGAGGGCTCCCTGCGCTTCTCTTAGTTCCACGTTGTCTCCACTGCGTAATTCTATTTGTCGAACGGTCTGAGTCTTGCCTTGCGACATGCTCTACCCAGCTCTACTCAGAGACAAGTATCTTGAGGCCTCAAGTCTACTACAGAGATAACGTATATTCTGCAGTCTTTAATCTATGTCAAGTCTTAATAACTTTTTCTTGTAAGGCTATCGACCACGAACTACAGACCAACTTGTCGTTTCGGCAAAAGCCAAATCTGCAATCTTAAAAAAAAGACGCAAAAAATATGTAGGTTTGGATTTTTGTCTGTAACTTTGTTCAAAACTGCTAGAAATTCATAATTCTTTCATTCAAATTTTCAACATGGAATTTCGCGTATTTCGATGCATGTCACAGCAAAATCGGCGAAGTTTAAACAATATTCTAGGCTTTTTGCGAATATTGAGATGTCGCATATCAATAGACGCAAAATTTGGCGTGAAATACGGGAAAGTTAACTATTGGTTGTTTCGGCAAAATCCAAAGCTGCAATCTTGAAAAAACGACCTCACAACATTTTTTGGTTTGGATTTTTGTCTGTAGCTTTGTTCAAAACCGCTAGAAATTCATAATTATTCGCTTTAAATTGTTCAACATGAAATTTGGCGTATTTTGATGCATGCCACAGCAAAATCGGCGAAGTTTAAACAATATTCAAAACCGTTCTCGCACTCCTGCCAAATTTTTTGGCTTTTTGCGAATATTGAGATGTCGCGTATCAAAAGACGCAGAATTTTGCTTAAAATACAGGAATATTAACTACTTGTTTCGGAAAAATCCAAAGCATCAATCTTGAAAAAACGGACGCAAAAAAATGTTGGTTTGGTGTTTTGTCTGTAACTTTGTTCAAAGCTGCTAGAAATTCATAATTCTTTCATGAAATTGTCCAGTATGAAATTTGGCGTATTTTGATGCACGTTACATCTTATTTATTTAATATGTAAAGAATACATTGCCGGATCTCCGCTCTCGCACTGAGCCGGTTATCTTAAGCTAATTTAACTAATGGCTAACATAACTGTACATGAGTTTCTCTAGTGCTAACCTAAAAGAACCTAAAGCTAAAAACGTAAAGCCTAAAACTAACCTAAACGATGCTAGAGTGAGTGGTGAAATGGTAGGATAGGATAGGATGGGTATGATAGGATGGTAAATGGGGAAGGTGTGCAGAATTGGTGACAGTTTATACGTTAATAGCACATTTGGTGTGACCTAGAAAGAAACCTAGAAGAAATCGGGTAGGTAAAATAAATTGACGCCAGTATTTTTATTTAATTTACAATCTGGGTGGGCTTGGGAGTGGTGGAGTCCGTGACGGTTTGCTTCTGGGGGGCGGGGGTATCAGGGCAGGTCGTGGTCCAGTCGTGTAAGGCGTCGGGCGCAGTTGTCGAACGTCTTCCACCAGGTCTTGTGTAGCGCTGTATTCTTGATTTCTTCTTCTCTTCTGGGCCAAATGGCGCCTCATACATTTCCATAGTGCATAATACTATCGCTATGTCGCGGCGGCTTTGACGCTGTGTTAGTGACGCCACAGCCGCTTTAAACTGTTTACTATATCAGACTTTCTTTGTAAATCGTTTATTGGTCATTCTCTGTATGTGCCCATGGAAAGGTAGTCTGCGTTTTCTAATGATATATGTGAGTCTGTGTTTTCATATAGCTCTTTGGTAGGTCTTTTCATTCATATCCCATCTCTGTCTACTGCTCCAAATATTTACGTGAGAATTTTTCGTTAAATTTTTTCTGTTTTTGTTGGGTTTCTACAACAGCCGAACGAAATTTTTTCAATTTTTGCTGGAGGTCAAATGGAATTCGCAGTTTTTCAAATTTTGTTTTGAAGAATATTCTGCCACAAATTGGACACGGCATTTCTTTTCGGGCGCCCGCGACATGTTTGTGAGTATGTTCGCCGAGATTGCTCCGATATTTAAAGGTTTTCTTGCAAACATCGCATTTGTATACGGGGGTGTTTTTTTGTTCTGGAGCAGAGTGTTCGAGCTTGTGGCGGATCAGACTAGCGCGCAATGTAAGGCCCCGTTCACACATGCAATTTTTCAATTGCGCAACTGTTTAATCGCAGTTGCAATGTTACGTGCACACTACTGCAACTGAACAGTTTGGTTGCAAGGTGTGTGCACACATGCAGTTGCAGTTATAAATTAGTTGCGTCATTGCGAATTCATAGAAGTAGCTGCATTGTGTGCCCTTGAGATGAGAAGGAAAAATAAATTAAATTATTTTGTTTTAAATTAATTTATTATTATTAAAGCTCTTATTATATGCAAAATGTATATTTGTTATTAAGCGGTAATCAATAAAAAGTAAGTTTCTATGCATATCTAATGTTTTTTTAGACTGAATTGAAAAATTCACTATGTTTCCTACCACAATTAATTGTGGTAGGACAAAAAAGTGAATTTTAAGTATAAATTAAGTATTAGGTAAGTATGAAAATTATGTAAGTATGTAAGCATATTTTCAAATAAAATTTCCGTTTAAAAATTTCAGTTCTAGTTAAAAATTGGATAGGGAATGTGATCCGATTAACATCTGTTAAAGAGAAAAAAAAAACCGGCCAAGTGCGAGTTGTGACTCGCGCATCGAGGGTTCCGTACAAACTTGTAAGTAAGGTATCTTTTTTTTGTGGAGGACGTAGCAAGCACATTCAGTTAACTTGACAAGTGGCCCTCCTGATATCACGACCACCTTAGTACCGCTGCAAGCATAACCTCAAGATGTCGCAGTCGTACGATGGAATTCTACCCTATATTTTATTACCATACATCCCCCATTCACTATGAGTGTTTAGGGGTTCTGGAACTTCACTATTTGTTTTTACTGCTCAATTTTGCCTGTATACCTATATACCCCGTATAAAGGTATACAGGGTATTTTTTTTAAATAACGCGAATATTTTTAAACTTATAAAAAGAAAACTTTATTTTAGTATTACACTTATTCATTAACTTATATTAAGATCTAACTATTTCTAGATCTAATATAAACTAATATATTAACTATTTCTAGATCTATTTCGATACTCTTAACATTCAGTTGTTCAATTGACTGCTTTTTGGGCAATTGATTACCAAAAAATATAGGGCATACGTGATTTAAGTATATGTAGATTATAAAGAAAAAAAAATATAGGCAGTCAGGCACTGCCGACTGCAGTGAAAACTTTTGAAAAAAAAGCCTTAAAACTGGTTTTGAGGATTTATTAGTATGGTAATTAATCAAATTTGGTACATAGTTTGTTAGTATTGTTTTATGTAATTCTGGAACATAACTCACTTCTGAAGGAGAATGACTGTTAATCTCATCATCATAATATGAATTTGAATCCGGAATGTTTGGTTGATTTTGTGTTGATATGGCAGCAAAATAAATTGGTAGGATATATGTCACATTTCTTGTTGATGGGTCTGCAATTTGTAAGTTATGGAAATGTTGACATTTAGAAACATATAACTGCTTTTGAAGATTTATCTGTATGAAAATTAATTTTTGTTTGGAATATTCTTTACGGCGTTTCATTTTTTCCTCCTTGTCACCTGTGATTCTTCAATGTTTAGAAATTTCTGAATTAACTATTGCAAGAGTTTTCTTCTTATTCTTATCTCTATATCGCTGACTATTAATTTTATTTTGGAGTTTCCTTCCTTTGGAAAGCACACGAGTACATTTGGTTGCCTAAAACTTTGATGAGTCTGATTCGTGATTTACCATGAATTCGTCGATACAATCCAGTAATCTGAACATTCCAATAGTCCGGCACTAGTATATCTACTAGTACATCCGTCAAAAGTACTTACTCTTGTACTTCACACTGATTATAGGGGTTGATATTTCCTTAGACGCGCTGCGTTCTGCCAAGTGTGTCAACACTGCCAAAAACTCCAATAATCAGGCACTAGTACATCTACTATTACATTCGGTAAAAGTACTTACTCTTGTACTGCACACTAATTCTACGGGTTTATCTTTTCTTAGCAACACTACGTTCTGTCAACACTGCCAAAAACTTTGACTATTATGTTTGACATTCATAGCCAACTTGAAACATATGCGGATAGATGCGTTCTTTTGAATACATCTTTGAGTAATAGAATTTTTTTCTATAGAACACAGCTATTGATGACGATAGCGCAAATGTATGATTTTACCCTCTACCCAAATGTCATTCAGCGCGGCTATAGAAGTTTTCACTTTAAAATTAGTCGTAATATAATATATACAGGATGTTACGGGACTTGAGTGTCGCATGTCGGTTATAAACTAGCAAAATTTAGACATAATATATACCTGTATATATTATGTATATAGAGCGTACGTGATGAAATGCATAACGAATATAAACAAAGAAAATTTAGAATAAACAGCTTGGTGCCAACACATACTTTTTAACCTTCGGACTTAACCGAGTAGGACCTAACTGTATGCAACCCATATGTTTCCGGAGCCTGACAATACCACTACGACAACATTAGTGTATTTTCATAAGTTTCTAATAGTAAATTCGCATTTTTCTTGTAATTAAACTACATATTTACGGTTTTCAAATTTTTCCCTTTACATGTGCTGTAAGACACCGCTTCTTGCCAAATTTCATGATTCTAGGTCAACGGGAAGTACCCTATAGGTTTTGATTCCCATGTGAAATCGCAAAATATGCGACATTAACGGTCATATCTTTTGATCGCGTTGACTTACAAGTTTGATTTTTCCACAGCTGAAAGAGACCGCAGACCCGAGTATTTGATACAATTTTCAACTTGATACGTCTACGCGTTCCTGAGAAAAATGGTCTTGATAGACAGACAGACAGACGGACAACAAAGTGATCCTATAAGGGTTCCGTTTTCGGTACGGAACCCTAAAAAACAGTAAATCGTAGGGCGAATTCAAAGAATTAGTATCCTGCTGAGTTTTTCCTTCTTAAAATGGTTTTAAATAGCTATAATTCTTCCATTCTGAAAATGGACTTCATAGAGGTGGCTGCATTGTGTGCTTTTGAGATAAGAAGGAGAAATAAATCAAAAAGGTGTTTTTGGCAACATCCGTTGACGACACAGCGTAGCGAGAAGGGACAATTCAATCAATTGTATCCCAATTTGTCACCCAGTGAAATTTTTTAATTACTATCGAATGAGCTTGAAATCTTTTGACGAGCTTCTTGAGCTCATTCGTCCTGGTATTACTCGACGGGACACGAGATGGAGAAGAAGTATTACTCCGGAAGAGCGGCTTTCGGTTACATTAAGGTAAAATTTTTTTTTTTATAAATCCCTTACCTATTAGTATCTGCTTCAAAAAAAAAATGTATTATGTTCATCAATGAAACATGCAAAGTTTCAATATTTTATAAATTTATTTACTTACCTTTTTATAAACTTTAGAAATGACGATATTTCCGATATTTTAAGTTAATTTAAAAAAAATAGAAAGATTATCTATTACTTATTTACCTTTATTGGCATATTTACAACAATTACTATACTACAATTACTATTACAACAAAGACTAACAATACAACAGATCAATACATAAAAACAAAACAAACAAAAAAAAAACACAAGGAAACAATAAAAAAAAGAAAAAAAAACAGAACATAACTAAAACCCGACCCCAAAATACCCCAAATACTCAAACTTAAAAAAAACTACACTTTAAACACACAAAAAAACAATAATTCTTCGCCCGCACTAACTTTTCTCCCTCCCTAAACTCTTTCCACAATCACTCCCTTCCGCTCTAAAATTTCCCGCATTATAGGTCACCCGCTACCTGACTCGTCCATGCACGCTTCCCAGTCTTTACATTTATTTTTCTTTCCTTCTTCTCATGTTAGTCCTTTGCACTGTTCCATCCAATGTGCCCACATGTCAGTACCTTCTCCACATATGGTACACAAATTCTCCCTTTCATTCAACCAGTACCTTCTTCCCTTTTCTTTGTTGCTGCACCGAAACCTGGCTATCCTATTTTGGCTACCGCTAGACCCTCTGCTTAGGTACAAAGGGAGTCTGCCGTACACTTGTACCTTGTTGTACTCCCGATTGTACCTGCTTTCGTCTATGCGGCTTTGTCTTATCTGCAGCTCTATCTCCCTACTCCTTTCACCCAACAATTTTTCACACTTTACGCCTTCCTTTTTCATCCTTTCTACCTCCTCTTTCGACCACCCTACTCATTCATACATTTTTTTCCATTTATTTCCCCATTTTGTTAGTCTAATCCAGTGCTTTCCAAACTGTGTGTCGCGACACTTTAGTGTGTCGCCTGCAGTGTGAAGGTGTGTCGCGGGAATAATCGTGACTATAACATTAAATTAAAAAAAAGCTTATTTTTTAGATGGGAATACCTATGGAATTAGGCATAATGAAGGATTCGAATTGTTGGACTTTATTATCTTTGACACTTTCAATGCTAACAATTTGCGTAAATGTTTGCAACCGTCGTTGCTAACAACGCGACTGGTGCGACCTCTCTGTTCTATCTATTCAATTAATTTATTTGTGTTGTAAATTATTTCAATAAATAGAACTAGAGTCAACTAGAGTCGTAGTCGTAGAACTAGAGTCAACGGCCGAGAATTATTGTAAACAAGAACGCGCTAGGCGCGTTGTCAGCATTGAACGTGTTAATAACATAGGTATTCCCATCTAACAAATAATCTTTTTTAAAATTGGTTTAAAAAAAACCACAAATGATTAAATATTATTGACCCTTTGTTCTTTTCAGCTGAAATATCCCCACCTTTAACCATGCGCATTAGGATATATAAGCTTTGTTTTTTGTTTGTAAATTTAGTTATAGTTCAGTCTTACAATTAGTTCATAAATTGGTGTTGAATTACTCGTAAAATGGACAAGTTTCTAATTAAAAAAAGAAAAGTTGAAGTTGACGTTTGTGATGAACCTATGATATCGCTTATGGAAGAATCAGTTGTTGAAGGGTCTGCATTAATACGTAAAAATTGCAAAGGAAAAATTCTAGGTCTCGTTTATACAATAATGATTATATGAAACTAGGATTCACATTTTCTGGTAATTAATAAAATCCTTGTCCCCAGTGTTTAATTTGTGGAGTGATACCTGCAAATGAAAGTATGGTACCAAACAAAGCGCCATTTTACCTCAAAACACACTCATTTATCACAAAAGCCAGTAGAATACTTTATTGAACTTTCAAAATCTATAAAGAAGCAGTCTGTATCATTCACCAAGAGAATGAATACATCAGATAAAGCTCAAGGCTTGATTGCTCAAATAATTGCTAAAAATAAGGAGCCACACACTATAGCTGAAACTACTATAAAGGATTCTTGCTGTGTTATTGTTCGAACAATGTTTGAACCAGAATTTGAGATAGAAGTCAATAAAATGCCTTTGGCAGATAACACGATTGGAAGACGTATTCAAGACATGTCTGATGACATTAAACTACAAATTAAGGACATGTTTCAAGATAGTAATATGGTCTTTGCATTACAGTTAGATGAATCTACAGATGTCAGTGGGTTGGCACAATTACAAGTTTTTATACGTTTCATTCATACTGACAGAATTATTGAACAATTCTTGTGTTGCTTAGAACTTCCATTGAGAGGGGGTAGATACATTTAAAACATTAGATTACTTCATGAACGAAAATAATTAAAATTGGTTAAATTGTGTAGGAATATGTACAGATGGCGCTCCTTCAATGATTGGTTCAACAAAAGATTTTATAGCTTTGGCAAAGAAAGAGAATGAAAATATTATATTAACTCATTGCTTTTTACATCGCGAAGCACTAGTGGCGCAAACCATTGATTGCGGATTGAAAAAGATTATGGACAAAGTGGTTCAAATGGTCAATTACATAAAAAGTAGACCTGTTAAATCAAGATTATTTGCACACATTTGAGAACAAATGGGGGCAAAGTTTAAAATGCTTTTACTACACACAGAAGTGAGTTGGCTTTCAAGAGGTCGAGTGCTTTGTCGTGTATACGAATTGAGAAATGATGCTTAGACTCTTTGAAGAAAATCAGCAAAATGAATTCTGCGATCTAAATCAAAACAAACTGTGGTGCACAAAATTAGCATATCTGACATATTTAAACATTTGCATAAAGTAAACACCAGTATACAAGGAAAAGGAGAAAATCTCTTAATAGCGGTAGATAAAATTTGTGCTGTGAGAGACAAGATGGCAATTTGGAAAAGGAAAGTGAAAGAAGGAAATTTTGAAATGTTTTCCAAAACTGATGAATGTGAGCTAAAATATGATATTAGTGCGTTAATTTTTGACCATTTAACATTACTCGTTGAGAAATTTCAACATTACTTCCCAAATATTGAAATCCAAGACTATGATTGGTTCAGAAATCCATTTATTTCAACTGCAATGATTAATTTCTCGCTTATTGAAGAAGAAGAATTAGCTGAAATAAAAAATGATCGAAATATGTTAATGATGTATAAAGAGGGTAACTTAGACAACTTTTGGATTTACGTTTCTAAAATGCATCCGAACATAGGTAAAAAAGCGTTAAAAATCCTTCTACAGTTTTCCACTACATACATTTGTGAAGTATCCTTTTTAACAATGATAAACATAAAGACATTGAAACGTGGAAGCTTAAAAATGCTTGATGACGAAATTCGAGTGTCTTTGTCTAATATTCCATGTTATATTCTTTGTCTAATATCTCATTAAAATGATAAGAGGTTATTAAATTTTTTTACTATTGTATGTGTTTTTTACTATTGTATCCTTTATAAGGGGGTTAGTTTCGCCTTCAAACTCTGGTTTGCTACTGTACTGTATTAATGTGTCGCGAAATTTTGTTTGTCTAAAAAGTGTGTCACCAACATGAAAAGTTTGGAAAGCTCTGGTCTAATCCCTCGACACCCACCTTCCTTCCTTAAACTATTGAACACCTCTTTCGCTATCCTTTCATTCCCTAACCTATACACTTTCCTTTCGTATCTTGCCACTCTCACTGATGCTTCTACTGCAACTTTATACACATTCGCTTCTTGTAGCACCAGGTACCCTGACGTACTCCTTATTGTTATTAAGTTTTAATAATTCAAATGCACATTAATTTTTGGATGAACGTTTATTCTTAAACTAAAACATTAAAAAAACATACAGAATACTAAACACAGAATCTTCATCTAACGACAAACAAAAACGTAAAGAACTAGTTAACGGACAGGAAAAGACGCCATATATAAAAAAGTTTTACCAACATAACAACTATAAAATGCCGCCAAAATAAAATATTATGAATAATCATTGTATGAAAATACAAACAAAAATAAATTTCCAACACTCCCCCTTATTGAATATAATGATTATTCTATCAATTATCGGCACTCTCTCTATTCTAAAGTTATTCTTGTACAACATTTGACATACATATGCTAGAAATACATTCAGTAAATTTTACCCTACCTAAAGGTTTGGTCAGAGCGTCCGCTGGCATCTTTGAGGTTGGCATGTAAGCTAAAGTTATAATATTATCATTAAAACAATTGCGAACGTAATGATATCTTATGTCAATGTGTTTTGTCCTTTTATGATGGACAGGATTCTTCACCAACTTTATCGCCGCTTGGTTATCATTGAATAATTTGACCGGCTCATTTAACCCAATTATTTGGAAAACTATATTTTTCAAAAATACAGCCTCTTTGCTTGCTTCAGACAAGCCCACATATTCCGCCTCCGTAGTGGATTGTGCTACGCACCTTTGTTTCTTTGACTCCCAAGATATCAAACAATCCCCTAGTTTGAACACATATCCGGTATACGATTTTCTTTCATTATCATCGCTTCCCCAATCTGCATCCACATATCCCACTAAATTATCATCAGAATTTATGAAACTAAGGCCTAATCCGCACGACCCTTTTAAGTATCTTAACACACGTTTTGCCATTAACCAGTGCTCCCTTCTGAATGACGAATTAAATTGACTTAAATAGCTGACGGCATACATAATATCTGGTCTGGTGCACACCGCCAGATACATCAACCCACCTATAAGTTCACGATACGGTAAGTTTTCATCTATATCTTCATTACATCCTAACTGAGATCCTAATTCTAGAGGCGTACTAACAGGTTTGCAATCACCCATGCCAAATTTATTTAATAGTTTCTTAATATAAGCCATTTGATCTAGAAAATAACACCCATTTTCTCTCTTTACTCTCATTCCCAATATATGTGATACTGGACCAAGTTCCTTTACTTTTAAACATAACTTTAATTCATTTTTTACTTGCTGCATTAAATTATCATCATTGCAAAATAATAAAAAGTCGTCAACATATAAAGCCATAATTGCAATACTTTTATTTTTCCTACGAATATATACACATGGTTCACTATCACATTTACTGAATCCTAATTTACTTAACACTTCATTGCATCTTTCGTTCCAAGCACGAGACCCCTGTTTTAGCCCGTAAATTGCCTTCGAGAGCTTACACACTTTATTTTCATTCCCCTTTTCAACAAAGCCTTTTGGCTGCCGCATGTAAATTTCTTCTTTTAACTCACTATTGAGAAACGCGGTTTCCACATCTAAGTGCTCTACGCACATATTATATTTTACTGCTAACGCAAAAAGTAGCCTAATAGTGGAATGTCTAACTACAGGGGCAAAAGTCTCCTCGTAATCAACCCCATATTTTTGGCTAAAACCCCGTGCAACAACCCTACACTTGAACCTATCAATCATATTACCACTAGCGTCTCTCTTAATTTTATACACCCACTTCGATTCAATAAGATTTTTATTAGGAGGCAAATCTACAAGGGTCCATGTTTTGTTTTTCTTTAATGATTCAATTTCTGACTCCATGGCTTCTTGCCATTTTTGTTTATTTACACTCGACATGGCCTCCATGTAAGTTTCTGGCTCCTCATCATTCATCCCTACACTATAAAGGACGTGATCAGGGTATTGTTTCGCAATTCTGTCTCTCAAAGGATATCGCCTACTTATAACTTGACCTTCGTCTATTTCATCAGGAGTTTCAGGTAAGTCACTATCATTCAAAACACTATCACTATCTGACAAAACACTAGTTTCGTTCAAATCAGAAATATCGACAATTGAATCTTTTTCATTTAAATTTTCAGTTAAGTCACCCTCGGGCACATAATTTTCTAAATAAGCAATAACATTTTCAACATTAACTGGTTCTATTTTATTATTTTTCCACGATTCTAGATTACCTAGTGACATATTCTCAAAGAAAACTACGCTTTTAGCTAAAGTAACTTTACTCGGCATTCCAGGATCTACTAATTTATAACCTTTCATACCATCTGGGTAGCCAACAAAAATTTTTGCTTGAGCCTTAAAATCCCATTTTTTTCTTTTCTCTTTTGGAACATGCACAAATGCAATGCAACCAAAAACCTTAATATGAGCTAAATCTACTTTGTTCCCACTCCATTTTTCTTCAGGAGTGTAACCAACTAACGCCCTGGTGGGTGACCTATTTTTTAAGTATATCGCCACCTCACACGCATATTGCCAGTAATGCTTTTCCAGCCCACTATCACTTAACATACTCTTAGCCTTGTCAACAATTGTCCTAACTGACCTCTCAATTACCCCATTCTGTTCATGATCATAGGGAACCGATTTTTCATGCTTTATTCCATAATTACTTAGAAACCCTTCAAGTTCTTTATTCACGTACTCACTACCGCAATCAGTTCTGAGTGCTTTAATTTGTAGCCCAGTCTCTTTTTCAACATTGGATTTAAATAATTTAAAATAATATCCAACTTCATCTTTTGAGGTCAAAAAATAAACAAATATTTTCCTAGTATAGTCATCTTCAAATAATAGCATATAATTTTTACCCTGAATTGACTTTATGTTCATAGGGCCAACCAAATCTGAATGAACCAAGAGCAATTTCTCAGTTGTGCGCCTGCCACTAGCTTTTGGAAATGGGGTACGGGTCATTTTCCCTTCAACGCAAGAGATACACGGTTCTGACTCTTTATGGTTAAAATTTATACCAACAGATAATTTATCTTTTAGTGCTTTCATGCTTTGACCACTTAAATGTCCTAGCCGTCTATGCCAAAGCATTTGATCATTTTGAACCATAAGACAATTAGATGAAACCGAATTTAAATTTTCAGACAAAACATTTGGTTTTTCTAATTTTTCTACAATTTCTAATTTATAAATACCATCAACACACCTAGCGGATGCCATGACCTCACCTTTTACATTAACACTGTCTGCAGAATAAATATTACAACCATTTGAGTTAAACACAACATTATTATTTTGTACCAATTTACTAACTGACAATAGATTTGCAGACAAATTTGGGACATATACCACATCATTCATTTTAATTTTAATACCCTTTTTTAGATTAACAAAAATGTGTCCCTGGCCCTCAACATCTAGTTGCTCATTATTAGCAATAGTAACCGTTTTATAATTTGTATTGCTATTAAAATTTTCAAATAAATCTTTTGACTTTGAAAAATGCGTTGGTGCTCCTGAGTCAATATACCAACCCTCTGATTCAACTTTTACAGATAATGCAGTGAGCCAATTATATGATTTGTCCCCTTTGCTACCAGAATTATTACTCTGATTTGTACTTACAGTACTTTTGTTCTGACTATTACCATTATCTTCAGTTTGTGGCCTGTGCCTCGTCTTGAACCAACAGTATTTAGCCGTATGACCCACCTTCTTGCAGTAAAAACAGGATTGACGAACTTGATTTCCTCCTGGGGGCTGATTAGATCTTCTCACCACTGCTCCACCTCGTCCTCCTCCATTGGATTGACTACTTATCCAATTCTGGCTGTTCTCATAAGGCCTTGAATGCTGTCCCTTAGCAGAAAAAGCTGCACCACTTTCTTTGTAATCCTTACGTGACATTTCTCTTTCTCTTGCCTCTGCAATGAGCTTTGAACCCACATCATCAGCCGTAACACCTTTTAGGTTATGTTTCAAAACGGTTTTAAACGCCTCATATTCAGAAGAAAGACCCCTTAACATTAAAACAGTTGTTAAGTCATCATCGATTGGTTTTCCTATTTCTTGTAACTGGCTAGTTATTTCTTTAAATTTTAACACGTAACTATCCATACTTTCTTTTAGTTTAATTTCCAATAACTGATCTAAAAGCACCAATCTTCTGTTTATTCCTTTGTCGTCATAGTTTTTTAATAGAATTAACCAAGATTCACTAGCAGATTTTGAATTTCTGATTAAGAGTTTTGGACCATTTTCTACACTGAGAGCAATTTTTGCTCTAGCCCTTTGTTCCTTTTTCTAGTCCGAACACAATGGGTTGCCATCTTTGTCTAGTTCAATACAGTCATACAGGTGCTCATGCATTAAGCACATTTCCATATCATATTTCCAGCTTTGGTAGTTTTCAATGCCTTTTAGTTTTATAATATTGGGAATTGAAGAACTTACGAATGTCGACATGGTTTTTTGTTCTTGATTGATCACTTCAACTTCACTTCCTAATCCATCCATAGCACTTATTTTTGTTTACGCATTGAATTTATTCACGTTTACTGGGCCAATAACCTATTGTTATTAAGTTTTAATAATTCAAATGCACATTAATTTTAGGATGAACGTTTATTCTTAAACTAAAACATTAAAAAAACATACAGAATACTAAACACAGAATCTTCATCTAACGTCAAACAAAAACGTAAAGAACTAGTTAACGGACAGGAAAAGACGCCATATATAAAAAAGTTTTACCAACATAACAACTATAAAATGCCGCCAAAATAAAATATTATGAATAATCATTGTATGAAAATACAAACAAAAATAAATTTCCAACACTCCTGTCTAATTTCAACGCCCTTTTTATAAACTGAAGTTGTACCTTTTCTACTAGTTCCATTTCGTTTATACCCCATATTTCCGCTCCATACAACAAAATACTCCGAACACACGCTTTCCACACTGACATTTTTGCCATGAAACTATCTTCAAATTTATCTTTCCAAGCATTCTAAAAGCCACCCATGCTTTCTTACATACGAACTTAATGTGGTCATTATTGGACCCATTACTACCAAACATAAATCCCAACTATTTGAACCTGCTAACCTGCTCTATAACCTCTTCCCCCCACATCAAGCTTTCCTCTTTCTTACCAACTTTCTTTCTAAACACCATCCACTTAGTCTTCTCTACATTCACACTTAACATTCTTTTCTCAAAATATCTTTTAATCCTTCCAATCATCTCTTTCATTTCCCCTTTTGTTCTTGCTAAAGCAACTATGTCATCCGCGTAAGCTAGAGACCACACTTTCATCCTACCTATTACCACTCCTCCTGCCTGCCCATTTTTTAAAACCTTTTCTAAGTCATTTACAAAAACATTAAATAGGACAGGGCTAAGTCGACACCCTTGCTTAAACCCTTTCCTAACCCAGAATCTTTCGGATTTTTTTTCATTTATTCGTACTCTGCAGCTTGTCTTGCCATATACTTGCCTTCACTAGCCACCCACTAATTCCTTTTGCTCTCATCACTTCCCATAGCATCTTTCGGTTTACTGTGTCATATGCCGCTTTAAGATCTATGAATACCGCATACACCTTTCCACCTTTCTGTGACAGCTCTTGCTCTATTACGTATTTTAAGGTAACCAGCTGGTCCGTTGTTCCCCTCCCTTTTCTGAATCCCCCTTGAACTTCCGGAATCACTGCCTTTTCCTCAATTTCTTCCTGTATTTTCATCTCCACTACTTTTGCATATATCTTATATGATGTATCCATCAGTGTGATGCCTCTGTAATTTTCTGCTTCTCCCTTATTTCCTGCTTTAAAAATTGGTACGATGACCCCTTCCCTCCAGCTTTCTGGAATTGCTTGCTGTCCTTTGAAAATCTTGTTGTATAATTCGTGGAGTTTTTTTTTGTATTGACACCGGCGCTAGTTTGGGATTGCATCCGGACCTGTCGTTTTTCTTCTTTTCAGCCCACCCAGCACTTGCTCCATTTCCTCCCACATAATTTCTGGTTGATGGCCTTCTTCTTTTCCGTCCTCTTCCACTGTCTCCTCTGCTCCCTTATCTTCTTTTCCGTCCAGCAACTGCATAAAATGTGTTCTCCATCTTAATTTCATTAACTTTCCGGGTTGCTTTTTCCACATTTTTGGCAATAAACTTCCATATTTCTCTTTCACTTTTGAGCTTCCTAGCCTCCTCCATTTGTTTTCTCTGCCACGTTCCTTGTTTGTTCTTCACAAGTTCTTGCATTTGGTCTCTCATATTTTTTAATCTACCTGGAGTTCCTCCGCTCTGTCTCCATTTCTTGACATCCTCTCTCAACTCCTATTTCTTGGAGATATATTCTTTATCAGCCCATGCGCTGTTATTATGATCACTCCTGACATTTTTCCATACTATCGCCTCATGGACTTGATACCAGTTGTTCTAGGCTATTTATTGATTCTAGCTGACAGTATTCCAGGTTGCTCTTAAATCTTTGTACCGCCTCTTTATTCCATATCGCTACTGATTTCTGCTTCTCCATCTGCCTACTAACCACCGTTTTCCCTTTTACCGTTACTTCCAGCGGGAAATTATCCGACTCTATCCTGTTCCCTACTTCCATGCTGATTATATCACTTGTTGCTGCCTCGTTTGCTACTACATAGTCTATCACTGACATCCCTCTTCCCCTACATACGTTGTCTCTCCACTTCAATCTCCCTCCGTGCATCCATTTAATATGTTCCATTTTCTTTCCGTCATCTAGTCAAGTCATTTTCTACCATCCGCGTTGATTATTTTGTCTTTGGATTTTGTTGTTACTTCATGTCCTCCTTCCCCGAGATTCCAAACCTCGCTCTCCCCTATTCGTACGTTCCAGTTCCCCGCAATTATAACTTTAGACAAGGTTTCCTCGTTTGCTTCCGTTTCTATTTCCGTTAATAATTCTTTTAGTTTTTTTATTATTATAAACTGTAATACATTTCCATTTATCCCCGTTTAATTTTATCTTTCTTATTTGAATCCCTTCGCCGTAATCTGCTCCCCTATAATTCTCTTCCTCTATGTTCTTATTTACTCCGGTTATTAAACCGCCTCGTGCCCGCCCCATGTTGAAATCTCTTTTTGCCCATTGGCACTTCCACGCGAAGTTATCTGGCAGTTCGTTCTTACCTCCTCCCAATCCTTTTCGTCAATCCATGTTTCCACTATTCCAATTATATCGAAGCTCTTCATCTAAACCAACAAGCAGTGTTGGGCATAATTCAATTAATTTTTTAATTGTAGAATCAAACAATTACAATTTTAATTGCAATTAAATCAATTGCAATTAATTTAATTGAATTAACTGTTTAATTGTGAGATGCAATTGAAATTAATGCAATCAATTGCAATTAAATCCATTAATTGTGGTTTACAATTAATTTAATTGCAATTAAAATTTTAATTGTTAGTTACAATTAACTTAATCATCAATTGTTTATTATTACAATTAACAATTAATACTATTTCATGAATATAAAAACTTTTCCCTCTTGTCACCGTGTATCCCTCCCTTGTAACCGTGCTTTCCCGCATTGTGCCAAATAAAATAATTTCCAATATTGTAAATAAGCTAAATAGTTGGATAAGATGGTTCGTTCTGGACCCTTCACCTCCACTTCCGGCCCCCCACCTCGCTCCCACTTGCGGTTAACACCCCACTTCCGGTTCCCACCTCCACTTCCGGTTCACACTCACACTTCCGGTTCCCACTTACACTTCCGGTTCCCACCCCACTTCCAGAACCGGAAGTGAGAACCGGAACTGTGAAAATTTTTGCAACCGGAAATGGGGGGTGGGAACCGGAAGTGGAGGTGGGAACCGGAAGTGGGTGGGAAACAGAAATTGGGGTGGAAACCGGAAGTGGTGGGAACCGGAAGTGGGGGGCGAGGGTAGGGGACCGGAAGTGGAGGCGGAGGGTCTATTTGTTTCTTAAATAATAATTGTCGGCCAAAAATATTTATACAAATTTCGTGCGGAAATGATTTTACAGCGCTCCGGCTAATGGGGAACTCGCCCTTCGGGCTCGTTTCCCAAACGAGCTGTCGCGTTGTAAAATCAAACTTTCCACACTCTAATGTAAATAACTATTTCAGTTACGCATTATGGCAAGTGATACATTGGAGTATAATAAACATCTTCTAACCGACTTTTATTAATTGTTAATTGTAATTGTAAAAGTGCATCAATAAATTAACAATTAATCAATTGTAATTGCAAAATTTTACAATTAACAATTAATTAATTGTTAATTGTGATATATTACAATTACAATTAATTATTTTAATTGTTAGTTGCAATTAAATCTCGCAATTTAATTGTTAATTGTTTTCACAATTAATTTTTGCCCAACTATGCCAACAAGTCATCCTTATAATCCGCTCTTAATTTTCTCTTCAAACCAGCTACATTCCAACACAATATCTTCGTTTGCTTCGTGACCTGTTGGTTTTCCATCTCCCTATTCTTTCTTACTGAAATTTTATATCCTTTATTCCTGTAACATCATTGTAGTGGTACCACCTCTGGTCTACTTCCATTTTTCGGTATCCTACTCTTACAAACTTGCCTCTTTCCCTCAATTCTTTAGCTTTCTGTCTCATCTCCCTCTGCACCTCTCTTTCCTTCTCTGTGAGATCATTGTCCACGTAGACCTGCGATCCTTTTAATTGGTTTTTCATTTTCATTATCCTTAGTTTTTCCTCCCAGTTATTCATTTTAATTAATATTATAGAATTATGTATTGTTGAGTTGGAAGATTTTTATAATGATATAAAACACTTGGAATCTTAGCTTCACAATTTTTATTTGAATAAAATAAATGTATACATTTTGTCAACAAGGTTGACATCATCAGTATAACAAATTTTTTCCCATAGAAAACAAGCTTATATAATTAAATTATAAGAGGTTTTTTTTTTCGATTAATTATTATTTCTTATGAAATAATATTTACCTTTTTACAAATACATGTGGGGTTTTTCTTAAAAAACAAGACATCAAGAAATACACTAATATATTATTTTATTTTGACAAATTTTTTACCTGACTGTATTAAGGGTAGCAAGGGATTAAGAGCATGCTTAGGTCCGTATTGAGGAGACGTTCTTTGTTTTTGTTCATGTGAATTGCTTCTAATGTATCGAGATATTTTGAACTTGATTCTTTTAGTAGGGTAATTTCTTTAGGTTTATGACCTGTTTCTACGTTGTGCAAGGCAAGTGACGATCTGTTTGGATCACGACATTTGACTAGGTATTGGTGTTCTTTGAACCTAGTAAAAATTAGTTATACTGATAATGTCAACCTTGTTGACGAAATGTATACATTTATTTTATTAAAATAAAAATTGTGAAGATAAGATTCCAAGTGTTTTATTTCATTAATTAATATTGCTCTGATTTTTCCATTTGTCAGGCTTCCTATTCTGTGCATGTTTTGTACCGCATTTATTTGAAATTTGTCCCTTACCAAGTCCTCTACTTCTTTTTCCCACATAGCTTCTTCTTTAATTCCATTCATAACTATGTTTAACTTTCTTTCTTCTGTTAGATTAAAAGAACTTCAACGGGTAACTTCAACAAAAGTAATTAATATTTCTAGTGATGATTTATTAAAAAATTAAACAAAAGCTTTTAAGAATTATTATAATACTAAACTTGCGTGCATAGAAATCGGCCCACATTACATATCTGCTGAACAAGCTCCAATCGGAGTTACAGACCCACTATGTTCGCTAGATGTATTTTCTGTTCGTATGGGACCTTGCCAATGTTGAGTTTGGGGGAAGTATCTACCTGCTTGATAGCTGTTTTGATTATAATGGCTGGGATATCGAAATTGGTTATCATAATTTTCAAATGGTGGTATTGTAATGCGCTTAATGGTTGCAAGGAAATCCATTTTCGCCTCCAGCTTTTGACTAGAGTTCATTTTTTTAAAAGCGGGTAGCAAAGACAACAAGAAAGATTTGTCCTCGTCCACTTCCTCATCTGCTTTTGTTTCTAATATACGAATCAATCTATCTTCATACGTTCGCTTTTTTCTTCTCCCACTAGTAGTAGTGTTTTCTTTCTGTGCATCACCAAGTCCCAATATATTTTCTGCCCCTGCCAATGGTGAAGGGTCAATATCAATTTCGGCTTCATGGGATGAAACTGAACAAGTGTCTTCATCCCTTGTTGGCCTTTCTTCCATGCATGGAAGGAGAAACAAGAGGTCGTCAAAATGAATGTACTTGCGGCGCTTAACATTTCCCTGTCCAGACTTTCCTTTTTGTTTCTGCAGTTCCCTTCTAAAACACGTCGTCAAATTTCTCCATCTGTTTTTCATAATTTTCTCTGTGAACAGTCGAACCCAATATTAGCTATGAACATAATATATTAATAGAATTGAAAGTAGGAGTTTATCACTACGATATCTTGTAAAACTCCTACTTTCAATTCTATTATTAATTTGGTTCAAACAATGACATCTCATTTTAAACTATAATATATTAATTATGCAATAATATAAGTTACAAAACAAGTTACAAACATTTTTTGTTTAGGTATCTTGTGACAGGAAACAGTGCTTTATGAGTTTCTTCTGCGAGTATCAATAAGTCAAATCGTAATGGAGACATGTAAAGCAATATGTAAATATTTGAAGGCTATTTGTTTCTCAGAGAAGACAGAAGAAATGTGGCGCCAAGTTGCTGAAAACTTTGCTACGAAAACACAGTTTCCCCATTGTTTAGGTGCGGTTTATGGTAAACATATTCACATAAAGAAACCAAACAAACACAGGTTCGCAGTTCTTTAACTATAAAAGTTATTGTTCGATTGTTCTTATGGCAGTTGTGGATGCAGACTATTGCTTTATCACTTTTCAATTATAATATGCCATAAAAACCCTCCCGATGTGTGTATAATTTTTGTTCGTGGTGAAGACTAAACAAGTAGCAATTGCTGGCATCCAATGTTTGATCATTATCTTCTGGCTACTTCAAATGATACCTGTACCTCAAGAAGCAGTTAATTCTAGCTGAACTCTGCTGCGACGGAGTGATTTAATCACTTTCCTTCGATTTTCGTGTATCAGTTTTCCATGATGAAATTATGCATTTTGTGCTCCAGCCAGTGCTCTCACCACGATAAAGTGTTTCAATATTAAAATTACATCGAGATTATTAACTTTCTCTTCACGAACACTAAAGTTTTGTGTTTATAATGACTTCAAATGGTGGTCCTAATAAATCGTCACTCTCTTCAAAATGTGCTAAATGCAATAAAAAAGCATCTTTGTCTATTGTTACGTGCACAGAATGCCAGCTAGTATTCCACAGAGGGTGTTCCAGATCAAAGTATTTTACTGCAGTTGATGACGACACAGTCATTTGTGAAAGGCATAAATTTGTCAGCGGTGTCACTAGTGGTTCGGTGATTTTTAATTCCTCCGTTCCGTCCGACCTAACCGGGGAGATAAATGATCTGAAGATTGAAATCATCACGCTTAAGCAAAATATTGGTGAACTGAAGCTTTTACTAGTGAGTCTCAGTGATTTTGATGTCCTCAAATCATGTTTGACCACTAGCAACAACGCTATATTTAGTGAACTTATAGAGCTCAAGAATCTTGTCTTATCTACAAAACCTGTTGCCAATTCTGATCCTTCGATATCCGCAAGCAACTTATCTCTCAGCGTCCTTCCAGTCAGTTCTTCAGAGTCGGCCAGCATTACTAACCACGTGGGCTCTTACCACACTTGTCCCACCCTTCAAGGAAGTTCTGTTAGTCCAAAACCCAAAAGAAACTCCAGAACCCCTCCCAGCTTGCCTCCCGGCATCCCGTTAGGATGTTCCATTAGTCCCACAAGAAGCTCGGCAACCCCTCCCAGCTTACCTCCTGGCATCCCTCCAGTCACTTCTTCAGCATCAACCCTCAAAGAAAGTTCTGTTGGTGACAAACACAAAAGAAGCTTTGCAAGCGGTCCCATTCTCTCATGAACCCCTTCTTCTGGGAACCAGACCTTCAAACGATCTGCGTGCTGCAGTTCCTAGTAAACGTGTTTGGTTTCATCTGAGCAACTTCGCACCTGAAACCAAGGAATCCCAACTGATAACATATATTAATTCAACATTTAATATCTTGGACTGCGATTGTAAGTGCCCCCTTTCTAGTAGTAAATTCTGTACCTTCAAGGTTGGTGTCAATGAGAAGGATAAATGTATATTCCTTAATCCAGAGTTATGGCCTGTTAATATTTCAATTAGGATCTTTGTTTTCAAGAATCAAGTGGTTATCAGAGGCTTCCCAATACTGTTCCTATTCGACCTTCGCCCTATGTTATTGATAATTCAACTGACAATTCAACTAGTAAAAGCTGTAATAATCCCCCTTTTTTATAAAGGACAATTCGTTCACCACCTTGAAGTCGTCCAATTTCCGCCTTTACTATCAGAATGTTCACGAAGTTTGATATTTTATACCCAGCTATGTGTGACCTTGATATCGATATCGTTTACCTCACTGAAACTTGGCTTCACCCAAATGTTCTGAACAGTGAATTTATGCCACCTCAATACACAATTTTCAGATCCGATCGTGACTTCATGAACTCGGAACTCTCCAAAGGTGGTGGAGTTCTTATAGCCTCAAACAATACTTTTTTCGAATGTAATCCTGTTGACAGCTCAGTTGTCTCTAATGCTTGTGCTTCTATTGATGTAGTGGCCTGCTCTTGTTTGATTGGCCTTTGTAACTGCCTAGTTGCATTTATATACCCCATAATACCCCGACTTTTTGAACGTTTTTCTGAGCAACTCGAAATCTTCCTTTTGACCTGTTCTTATGACTCAATTGTTATAACTGGGGACCTTCAATAATCCGCAAAGTAACAAATTTCTTAGGAAATCATCTGCGCTCGATAATTTCATCTCTGTGTGGTCTCAGACAGTGGAATACCATTAGCAATGCTAACAGCAGGTTGCTTGACCTTGTACTGAGTGACCTATCAATTACTGTATTTAAGGAAATCTGTCCAATCGTCCCCGAAGATGCTTATCACCCCGCCCTCTCGGTATTGATTTCAATTTATGCAAAACAAAAGATGCCTAACTTTAAGAAAAATCATATAATGCATCCTAAATCTAAATCATACAATTTCCGGCGTGCCGATCTCTCCTTGCTGTATCAGGCTCTTAGCAACTCTGACTTCTCCTTCGTGGAAGAACCTAACTTATCTTCCAGTGATCTCTTAGAATCATTTTACTCCTTCATCTATTCCATTCTTGATAAATTTGTCCCACCTTGCTCCTCTTATCGTTCAACCTTTCCTCCCTGGTTTTCACCTACTATTATTAATCGTCTTCGCAAGAAACGTACACTCCATCGAGCCTTTAAGGTTTCAAAATCTTTAAAGGACTATTCTAGGTTCAAACTCGTCAAATCGCAGGTGAAGTTGCAGATAAGATCAGCTTTCTCTTATTTTATCAAGGAATCAGCCAATAACATCTCTGTTGATCCGAAACGCTTCTGGTCTTTTGTTCGTTCCAAATAGCGCCTTAGCCGTATTCCGGGCCTAATGTCTTGGGAAGATTCCACTTTCAACTCCCCTCAAACTTTTGTTGAGGGCTTTGCTAATTACTTTAAAGGTGTGTATAAACCCTCGTCTCCTAGTACTAGCGTTTCGGATATATCCGGCTTGAATCTCCCTCTTATTGAACTCACTAACGTTCCTGAAGATGAAGTATTATCAACCTTCAAGCAGTTGAAGTGTAACTTTACCAGCGGTGCTGACTTAATACCTGCCTTCCTGATTCATGACTGTGCACATATCTTCGCGCCACTACTTACCAAATTTTTCAACCTGATTCTGCACGAAGGCACCTTTCCAGCTATTTGGAAATCCACAAAGATCTGTCCTATACATAAAGCTGGCTCCTTATCTGAAATCGGTAACTATCGTCGCATATCAATTCTTTCCAATTTTTCCAAAGTTTTTGAATCCATCATTTATAAATCAATCTTCCATAGTATCAAGGATCTTCTCTCCTTACAGCAACATGGCTTCATGAAGGGTCGATCAACTCTTACCAACTTAGTTGTCTTTACCCAACATACAACACCAGTTATTGCTAATAGGGGTCAGGTTGATTGCATTTACAGATTTTTCTAAAGCATTTGACTCCATAGATCATGCAGTCATTATTAAGAAGCTTCACTCTTTTGGGTTTGCAACCAACCTAATTGATTTATTATCCTCTTACCTTGCAAATCGGTCGCAGTTTGTTTTTCATTGCGGATATGCCTTGATAGAATTCGTTGCCACTTCCGGTTTTCCGCAAGGGTCCAACTTAGGGCCTTTGCTATTTAATATATTTATTAATGACTTGAGTTCGTCTCTATCAGCACCTCATTTACTTTATGCTGACGACCTTAAGATTATCATGTCTATTATGCACCCTGATGACTGTTTGGTTTTACAAGCGAACCTGAAAATTCTTGAAAATTGGTGCGATGGAAATCAATTAGGTCTTAATCTTAGGAAATGCAAAATTGTCACTTTTACCCGGCTTCTGCACCCCTTTAAATTCAGGTGTACCTTATTTAATATCCAGCTTGAACGCTTGAAACAGTCAAAGACCTCGGTATTACTTTTGACTGTGATTTCTTTTGTGCAACATATTTTCTTATCTGTGTCCAAGGCCGCGAAAGCTCTAGGATTCATAATTCGAAATTCTCGGGGTTTTAACAATAATTTGGCGCTAAGGGTGCTCTACCACACTTATGTAAGATCCATCTTAGAATATGGATCAATTATTTGGGATCCTTACTTCAAAAAGTATACCGCCGCTTTGGAAGTTATTCAGAGGAAATTTTTAAAATTGCTATGGTTTAAGACATTCGGAGTTTCTCCTCCGGTTCATATTGATAATTCATCGCTGCTCGGTGAGTTTGGGTTTCTACAACTGAAGTCTCGACGTTCTCTGGCGGGTCTTGTTTTTTTATATATGGCGTGATTGACTCTCCTGAAATTATAAACAATCTTAATTTCCTAGTGCCTAGAGTTGCGAGTAGACAAACGGTTTCTTTTTATAACCCGCCATATACCGGTTCAATATCCTTGATTCCGCCACTGTTTAAGATTTGCTCTTTGTACAATTCAATTAGCCTAGAGTGCAACATTTTTGGGACCTTCGCGGCATTTAAAACTAAAGCTCTCAAAAACCTAGCAGACTAGTCTTTTATTTTAATCCTCTTACTCAGGATACATTTGTATATTATCCTATTTTGTGTTGAATTTGTATGCCCTGTTAAATGTTTATATTTATTGTTTAATTGCTTATTTGTATTTTTTTTGTTGATTCTTTATTTTTATTTATGTTTAATTGTTCTATGTGCCCAACCTGTGTTACCTTGTTTGTATTTAAATTTTTTTAATTTTTTTTAATGTATTATTGTTTAGTTGTAACTAATCTTATATTTGCTCTGTCATTGGTCATATAAACTGTTGAGCAAAAAATCGTTAAATTAAAATTAAATTAAAATCACAGTTGATATTGGAGCGTATGGTAGTTCTGTTCTAGAACTACCTAGTAGCGATCCTACAGTCTTTTTCTAGTAGCGATCTTACAGTCTTTGGAAATCCAAAGTTTGGAAGAAAGCTGAGTGAAGATTTACTGAACATACGATCTGATCAACCCTTACCTGGGGATGACTCAGGAACTCTTGTTCCCTATGTTTTCGTGGGAGACGAGGCGTTTGCATTATCTAAATACATATTACGTCCATTTGGAAAGAAAAAATTGACTTTTATAAAAAGGATTTACAACTACCGCCATACTAGAGCCAGATGAATGGTGGAGTGCGCCTTTGGTATTCTGGCAAATGTAGGATTTTTCAGCGGCCAATTGATGTTAAGCCTTTATTCTGCGACCACATTATTCAAGCATGTTGTACACTTTATAACTTTGTTAGAAAAAGACTAGCATTCGAGGACAGTTTGTATGAATACCCTCTTGAAAATAATAATCCCAATATTATAAGAGGACAAAAAGAAGGTAATTACTTTGCAACCTACTTCACATCACCAGAAGGATCAGTTCCCTGGCAATATGATAGAATTTAAGTACGAAAGTTAAATTAAATAATAAATATAATTAATTAAATATTAAATAATTCTTACCTTTTTCTAACTTTTCCTTTTGATCAAGTGTCTCCCATTCGACAATGACTTGTTTGCCAATTTCTGTCCAATACTTCTGTATTGACAGCCTGTTACTATGTTCGGGTAAACTTTTGTTATAAATTGCCGGCCTTGTCCGAATTAATTCAATGAATTTTTCTGTCCAAGAAATGTCATCTTCTATTCCTGTGGAATACATTTTAATTTAAACTTTTTATTTGTCGTTAAAGATAGAAACATAGATTGTTTTAATCAAAGTTTCAAATAAGTATATTGTGGAAAATACTACATATGTAGTGACTTCTTCAGGTAATGATAAATACACAGTTAACAATAAATGATTTTTATGGCGGGTTCTTTCTTCTGTCCAGAGTGACATCCATCAATGCACAATTCTCTGTTTATGTCTTCAGGATCAGGTGTAGGATGGTGGTAAAACTCAGAACCGTTCCAGTAGATCCAATGGCTTGAAACTTTTCAACCTCTTGGTTACCAGGTTCCTATCCAGTAAGCTTGAGGCCAGTTGGTTTGGGTGGTTTGTGAGTCTCATTTCGTAGCCCTCACAAAGTAGTTGGATTTCTTCTTTAATGGTGCGAATCTTGAGATCTCTGTGTATCGCAGTATTAGAGATATACCATGGGGCGTCTAATAAGAGTCTAAGAGTTTTAGACTGGAATCTTTGTATGATATTCAGGTTCGAGTTGCTGGCAGTTCCCCATAACTGTATTCCATATGTCCACACAGGTTTTATAATTGATTTGTAGATAATAATTTTATTATGCAGAGTGAGTTTGGACCGCCTGCCAATGAGCTAGTACATTTTGTGGAGTTTAAGATCTAGTTCTTTCCTTTTTGCCTTGATGTGCTTGGACCATGTCAGCCTCCTGTTCAGGTGCAATCCGAGGTACCTCACGTTGTCAACACTTGGCAAAGGCTCGTCTCATGGTGAACATTATGTGGACAGACTTACTTTCACTTGCTTTTATTCGCCATTGGTCGAGCCAATTTTCAATGTCTTTGAGTCCCTTTTGGAGTATTTTCGAAGCCACTTCTGGGTCCTCGTGCACAGCTAGTATTGCCGTAACGTTGCAACATTCGTGTTGTTTCTTATAGGCAGATCTGCTGTATACAGCGTATACAGTACAGGACCAAGGACACTTCCTTGTGGTACCCCAGACTTGATGGGATAGAGCTTGGATACTTCTTGACCATGCCTTACTTGAAATTGCCTATTGTCTAGGTATGATTTTAAAAGCAGATAGTATTGCGGAAGGTGAATTTTTATTTTGTGAAGTAGGCCGGTGTGCCATACTTTATCAAACGCTTGTTGTATATCAAGGAATACAGCTGAGCAGTATTTTTTTTCATCCAGGGCATTAGAGATGACATTGAAAACGTTGAAAACATTGGGGTTTTTGCGGTTTTAGAATCATGATGATCTGGGCTACTTTCCATTGATCCGGAATTTTTGACGTGCGAATAACAGCGTTGAGTAGCATGGTCAGAAATACAATACCTTTTCTTAGTAGTTCTTTAAGTATTCTGCCGGTTATTAGGTCATAGCCAGAAGATTTTTTTCACCAGTTTTTTTATAATTGTTATATGAACTTCTTTCGGAGAGAAGTGTCTTATGGGAAAATTCATTGGCAAGGGGCTTGTACAAAAATTGAGAAGATGATCGTCGCTTAAGTTCGATGGTAGAGGAGTGAACACTTCAGCGAGATGATTTGCAATGACTTCGACTTTTTCGCTATCTCGCTTAGCCCATTCACCATTTGGTTTTTGTATTGGGGGCTTTTGGTTTTGTTGTTGATTCACTCGGTTTGTTACCTTCCAAAGGGAGTAGTCTGTGTTTGATGAGTTCGTTAGGTTGAGCAAGCTTTGCTGTAGCGTGGAGTTATTAGTTACTAATAAGTTCTTTTAATTTTCGCGCAGTTCTCTTTAGCCTTGTTTTGTCGTCGGGATGTCGACTCAGTTGCCATACCCTACGTAGTCTCCTTTTTTCAGTGATTTTGTCCTTTATTTGTTTTGGATAGTTATTAATTATTGCTTTGTCACTGGATTGAGGAGGAATCCCAAGCTGAGTTTTGTATCAGTTTTATAATATGCTCTGAGGCGTCTCTAGGTCTTCTTTGTTTTTCAATGGTATTTTTAGGTCAATTCCATGATTAATTTTATCTCGAAAGACATTCCAGTCAGTTTTTTTTGTTGTGCAAAGTTGGGATTCTTTCTTTAGTGATGATTCCAGTGCTAAGTGTTAGTATTACCGGGGTATGGTCAGATGAGAGGTCAAGGCTAGGTTCCACGTTTGTATATATTTTGTTTATGCCTTTAGTAACAATAAAGTCTAGCACATCTGTCATTTTGTTTTTGTCTGTAGGGCAGTACGTAGATTGCCCTGCGGATAACTGGTTACACTGCATATCAGTCATTGCTTTTTGGAATTTTCTCCCTCTAGTGGTAGTGAGTCTGGATCCCCACCATGGATGTTTCGCGTTAAAATCGCCTCCGTGCTCAGTGCCTCCGCGTGCAGTGCCGTTAGGATGTTTTGTAGAGTATATATTGTACCCTCATATTTTGAGGTAGCTCTTGTCTGTGAAGTGTGTTTCTGAGATCATGATAAAATCCAGTTTATTTATATGTATAAATGAAGTAAGTTCCTGGTAGTGTTTCACCAGGCCGTTCGCATTCCATAGAGCCATTCTATAAAATTGGTTCATTTTTCTGTGAACTTGGTTAATACTGCAGTGAGTAGTTTTAACATTGTGTTCAGTAGTTCGTTTTGTTGCATTAGGACTGTTTTGAATTCTTGCAACGATTTGTTAAGTTTAGATATTATATCCGAGTTACCATCTGCGTTGTGGTCTGATTGGGAGTTTTCGGTCATTCTAGTGGCTTGAGCAAAACTGGTGTTGTCCCTTAAGTGTGTCATACTGGAAGATGGAATTACATCAGCTGACCGTGTTTCAACTGGAAGTTCTCCTGAGGTTGTTGGTCTGTGCCAGTGGGGTTTTTGGGTTGTGTTTCTTTTTAGTCATATTTCTTGGGATATTTTGCATCCCTTGTAATTGGCTGGGTGGGCTCCTCCACACAGCACGCATTTGGCAGGTGTTTCTTTACTTTTCGTGCAGTTAGCGGTGTTATGTTCGCCGCCGCATTTGATACACCGAAATTGCCTACGGCAGTAGGTCTTGGTGTGACCATACCTCTGGCATCTGGTACACTGGACGATTGTTGTTACCTTTCTTGGCGGTTCAATTTGAATCTTCGCATTCAGTAATAGGTCGATTTTGTAAATTACTTTATTATTTGTGTTTGGTTCGAGATCCACAAAAAATAATGGCAGAGGTTCTTTGGTTTTTCTGTGTCGAACGTTTCTTACAGCATGTCCGAGCTATTCTATTGCGACCTTGATATCCTGAGGTGGGATGGATGGATGCAGTGATCTGATAACCACTCTGTATGCTCTTTGCTGTTTTAATTGATATGTGTGAAAGGAGGCACTTCATCGAGTTTGTGGACAATTTTTCGGTATGACTCTGCAGTTTTAGCCATTATCTTCAGGTGGCAATGCCATTGATGGTTTTGTGAGTGTAGTCACCTTTCCCAATGACTGCTTCAATTGTTGTTGACAGATGAGCTATAGATTTAACGCCTGGTACAAATATAGGGGGTGGTTTGGGTTCTCTATCATGCTCTATTGTTGTTTGCTCAGTATTTCCATTTACAGCATGGCTTGTGGTCGGTGGGTCTTGGCTGACAGCGAGCACAGAGAATCTGTTGTTATTATTACATGTGCCTTGCGGTAGTTCGCTGTCACTGTCTATATTACTGTTAGCCCTCCTTGCTCTCTTTCTAGGATTTACGATTTGCCAAGCTGGTGACTGGCCAGGCTGGTTACGTGATAGCGTTATGCGCATGTCATCACTTTTATCGGGAGGATTTCTGTCACTGTTTTCCACTACCTCCATTACGGGGTCGCCATCCATCGCAGGATTTAGGTGTTGGTATCAACAATGGTGTTGGCTTGTGGTGTTGGTATATCTTCTTCTTCTTCTTCTTATTAGCCTTCATACTTCCATTGTTGGATATAGGCCTCTTTCAATTTTTTCCATGCTTCTTTGTCATTTGCTGCTCTCATCCACTGGTTTCCTATCGTCTATCTATATATATCTATCTATCGTCTATCTATATATATAGCTATCGTCTTTATGTCATCTATCCATCTTGTTTGGGGTCTTCCTGTGCTTCTTTTTGTTTGCCGGGATCTCCAGAAGGTAATCTTGTGGCTCCATTCTTCTGTATTCTTTCTGGCCACGTGTCCTGCCCATTGCCATTTGAGATCCGCTGTTCTCTCCATGAAGTCTAAAATTTTTGTTTTTGTGTTGGTATATGGCTTATAGTATTTATATTTTTTCGCGTTAGTAACGTTTTGGTTCGACGTGGCCTGTAGACTGGCGTAGCGCACTGGAACACGTCTGCTCGCTGCGACGGGTCGAGCACATTGGGAATTGCACATGTTGAAAAAATATTTTTTCCTAATCTAATTCATACCACTTGTTTGGCACATGGTATTAACAGAGTTGCCAAAGAAAACTAATTCCCTCTCGTAAAACTAACATTAAAACTATTGTAAAACTACAACATAGTACAATTTTTGAGTCTTAACAATTGCAATATGCAACTATTTGATTGCAAGTGTGCACACCTCCATTCAATCCCATGAGACACAAAACGATTGCGCAACTAAACTGTTTGTGTCAAAACCCAAACTGTTTAGTTGCTGCAACTGGTGATTTAGTTGCAGTTGCAAGTGTGCACAGCTGCATAACACACCATGAGACACAAAAGTGCAATCAAACAGTTGCTCAATTGAAAATTGCATATGTGAACAAGGCCTTAGACTAGACAGGTGTTGATAGATTGTGTTGCAGATATCACAATGATATTTTTTAACTTTTACTTTTTTACCTTTTAAAGATATCGCTGTTGGTTTATCACCAGGTGTATTAAAACTATCTTGTTTGTTTCCCTTCTGACATTTAATATTTTCTGCAATTTGGGCTTTTTCACTTAAAATATCTTCCTTTAATAACTCATCATTCTCTGGTAATACTTCTTCTTCCGAAATATCTTCCTGTAATACTCCATTCTCTGTTGCAACCACCAACTCATCATCGTCAAAAGTCTCTTCCTTTAATACATCATTCTCTGTCATTTCCACCAAATCTTCCTCTTTTAAATCTGGTTCAATATTTATTACAAAGCTAAAACTACATTTATTTTCATACTGACAAGAATAACAACAAACAGAATTTTACCTATTGCCTTCTTCTATTTCTTTCAGTGAAATGCTTTGGGATTCCTCAAACTTCTTCTTGAATTCATAACAAACAATCCCCTTCTCCATACAAGCTAAACAGAGTCCGTCAGCTTTTCCATTCTTGCACACCTTTAATACAAAATTATTTAAATTACCTTCAACAAATTAATCTCGTCTGAAAATTTCTCGAGTACTGACCTGTGCGTTCACACAAAATTCCAACAATTCTTTCAATGAAATCTCAGCTTTTTTATAATCTATAGTTTGGTTTATAGCGATTTTTTCGTTGGTCGCTTCCAAACAGATTCTGCAACGATATTCGGGTTTGAATATTTTATTTTCAGTCCTTAAAGACATTTTGCATTCGATGTTTTTCTACTTGACACAACTTTACAACGACCATGACTGATACCAAGGATAAAAAGAAACATTCTTGTTTCAGCGCCAAGATTCAAATTCTCAATTTAATTACAGGTAAACAGATAAAACTACACAGACAAGACTTAGCTGACGAGACTAGACAGACAAGACTGGACAGACAAGATTAGACAAACAATACTAAATATTCAAGACTATACAGATGAAACTTTTGTAAAAAGTGGTTCGGGGGAAGTTCCTACTAAACTAAAGTGACCACGTTTTCATTGAAACAAATGTGATGAAATGAGAACTATAATTTAGTTATGTAAGCAGACTAATAATTCAAAAATATATATTTTATTGGAACGAAGTTCCTTTAGGCCGAGGCCGCACTACGTTTTTTTCCCGTGAGCGGTAACCGCTATAACCGCGAAACCGCTCGAGAAACACAGCACGCTATGGGAAAAATCAGTCGCGGGTAAAAACCGAAAGTGAGGCCGCTTGTATTAATCTTCTTGACTCTTAAAATCAGGCGGTTGAAAACCGCGGCGGTTTAGCCGTAGTGCGGCCTAGGCCTTAGGGAGGTCTCGGTAGGAGTGATTCGGCAGAAAACGTTACGTTACGTTATACGCCTATCTCTTTCTCTCAGTGTATATTTCTATACCGCGCTCTCTCTCTCTCTTTCTTTCTCCTTCTCTCTTCTGTCATTTATGACAGACTAGATTATTTTCGCACACATTTTTTGCGACCGCAATTTTTGATGTAATATCAGTAAAATATTGCACAAACTGCATCTCATTTCACTTTCTCGCTGAACTGGCAGTTGACATATGTCAAATGGCATATTTGACGTATGTCAGCTTAGAAAAAAAATCGGAAGTTAAAGAACTTACAATTAAATCATTTGAAGAAGTCGCAAGAAAAGATTTGTTTTTACATTATGTACTCTACTTCTTCTTCTTTCGAATAGGCCTACTTTGGACCACGCTTGTTCAACTGTTGGGCTTTGACCTTTGCCCAGTATTGTCGCATCTTCTGCCAGTGTAACTCCTTTCTCTCTTCTGTCCAAGGGGTACCTTTCCTTTAAGGTTTTTCCTGAAATCCACGGACTTCCTTCAGGGTGCGTCTCACAGACTGTCTGTTTTCGAGATCTGTTATTCCCAGTTCTTTAATATCCTTCTCGGTCTCAGTCAACCAAGTGGTACGAAGCTTCTTGTTTTGCCAGAAGGTGAACAGACGGTTAGTTAGTCGGTTTGGAGGCAATCTTGCAACGTGGCCATAGAAAGCTACTCTTCTTTTCCTTGCACAGTCAGAGAGCATCTCAATATGTTCGTAGAGGTCAGAGTTATGCCGTCTTCGGAATTTCCCATTTTCCTTTACCAGGCCTAGGATCTTCCTGAGGATTCTCCTCTCTCTGATTTCCAATGTCTCTATTAGACTCCTTCGAATCAAGGAAAGACACTCCATGGCATACAGGGCTTCTGGTCGTAAGACTGATGTGTAGTGCTTAAGTTTCAGGTTGCGTGACAGGCTTTTCTTATTGTAAGTGTTCTTAGTCAGCCGATAGTCTAGTTCTAACTTGCTGACTCTCTTGAATAATGATGCTCTTTCTGATAAGTTGGGTTCAATCCATTCGCCGAGATACTTAAATTTCTCAGTCCTCTTGATGTTTCCCTGTTCTAGTAACATCTCTCTGTTTGCTTCTCTGAAGAATTCTGTTTTCTCCAGCTACACTTGAAGACCCACTTTGGCAACCTGTTTTTTGTTGCAGTTTACCTGCATTGTTGCCATCTCAAGAGAATCAGCAAACCGTGCTATGTCATCTGCAAAGGCCAGGCAGTCTACAACTAGTCCATCGTTCTTACGTCCCAGGTAGATACCACTCTTAGTACCCAAATTGTTCAGTTCCTTGCGCCATTCTCTCATAATCTTTTCAAGGACACAGTTGAAGAGAAGTGGGGAAAGTCCATCTCCTTGTCTCACTCCAGTTTTTATTTCGAAGCTTTCTGAAATTTCGCCTCTAAATTTAACCTTGGAATGGGTGTTGGTCAAAGTTTCTAGGATTATTCTGCGGGTTTTGTTGTCTAGTGCTAGTTCCTGGAGTACTTTGTTAAGCGTTTCTCTATCAATGGAGTCGTAGGCCTTCCTAAAATCAACAAAGGTGACGACCACCTTACAGTTTCTCATCTTGGAGTATGCAAGTACAGTTTTAAGATTGAGGATCTGTTCAACACAGGATCGGGTCTTCCTGAAGCCCCCTGGAATTCTCCCAGTTGACTATCTAACTGATTTTCTGCCCTTGTTTGTAACGCATTCGAGAGAATCTTGTATGTTACCGGGACGAGAGAAATTCCACGGTTTGTTTAGATCAGTAAAATCTCCCTTTTTGTGAAGCGGATGGATCAGAGCAGATTTCCAATCGGGTGGTAATTTCTCTGTTTCCCATATGTCCTGGATGATCTCGGTTAGCTTTTACTAAATTTACCTTTTCAGGGCACATTTCTTCGGCTACTGCAATTATGCATTCTTTGATCATTTCTCCATCGGTGAATGGTTTTCCACGTTTTGCAATTTCAAGAGCCACACGAAAGCTGGCACGAGTTGCAACCTTGTTCAGTTTTGAGTTTTGAAAATGAAGATTGCTGCGATTTCAATCCGCACTTCATAGCACTTCTGTCCGCAAACTTCCTGTATATTTTGAGTAATTTTGAAAATATTTTGTTTCATAATGACGTTTAATGTTATATTCCTTGAGAACGGCTATGCTTTCATTGTCCTTCATTGTCAATCAAACATAGCGCCTTGTTACTGGACTCAATTACGAAATACTGAATGTTCCACTGATCTTTGAATTTTCTGCATTCACTATCAATTTTTCGCTTCTTTTCCATACTACTAAATCACACACAAAAGCAACAATTCAAATCAAAATACTGTTACAAAGATGTCTTAAACTTAAACACGCACAAACACGTTTTAAGGAGGTACGCACTATTTTATTTCACAACAGTGTCATAGGAACTGACTTGTGGTTGCGCCACTAGCCTTCTTATATATTCTAATTACAGCCATCTAGAAGTGAGTGGAAGACACCAGAACTCTCTCGTACCAGCGAGATTATTCTGTACGTGCTATTAGCGCCATCTGTTAGCGATGGAAGGTACTACCTATTTCCGCTTGTGTCCACCAGATGTCGTGTCACGTTACTCCTCATGACTCGTACTCTACGTCTAATCTAGAAATTACAGATAATGACAGGAAAATTAATAATATGCAGTGTTGCCGTTTTGCGGACTTTAGTCCGATTTGCAGCCTTTTTTAAACGTTGCGTACTTTTTCGGACTTTTTTTTTCATCAGTGGACTATTTCACTTTTTACCACCGGCAACAATGATAATATGGTTTTGACCCTCGGAACTTACTGGAGTAATCAGTATGGCCCTAAGGCTGGAAAGTTTGGAGACCCCTGTTCTAGAAGATGAATTCTAGAAGATTGAAAAGTACAACTCCACTTTCACAATACATCAAGACGACAGAGATAACGTAAGAAAAATGTTGTCAAAATTGAAATCAAAGTGAATAGACTCCAAAAGGGCAATAGATGCCTTTAAAAAGACACAAAAATATGTATGTATACACGTAACAGACATAAAAAAATATCGAGAAGATTTCGTAAGAAAAAAATGTAAAAAAGCTACATTGGTAAATGTATTCAAAATACTTCTTGTTACATCCGACCCATCCGAATTTGGATATTTTTATTTTCCGTTTCATTCTGGTGTCTTTTTTTTTGTTTTCTTTGTTTTTATTTTTTGTTCTATACTTGTCACAACACTAATGTACGAACGGTCGTGTATTTACATTTATGCCAATAAAGGATTATTATATACATCCGACCCTTATATGTCAAGCATGGACCGGAAATACCCCAAAAGTAGTAAAAGTTTGTCTGCCGAAATTGTTGTCTCTTTACGATCGAGAAGGACGATCGAAGACTAGTAATTCAAATAATGTGATCGAATCTTCTAATAGGCGCGAAGATTCTGATTAAAAAATCAGATATTCACAATTATTTTAAGCAGCACTCAAAATTGTCCAGTTATTTTTCATATACAATATCAAATATACAATTTGTAATTTTCTATATTCGAGCAACCATCATGGTTTCTAAAATTTTGATAGGAAATTGATAATCAGAGGTTTAAAGAACTGCTGATGCACAATTGTCCGACATATTGGACAAGTCATTCTGTTTTTTTTAATTTTGACAGTTGATTGCTGATCAACGATGTATAAAAACTAAGTACGCAATTTTGTAAAGTTTTTCGAAAAATTTCCCGCCATATTCTATCCGCCATTATGTTTAAAAAAATTCTGATAACTGATTCGTAATCAACGACCTTGGTAAACAAACTTTTGTAAAAATTGGTTGTTTTCGAAAAAATGTCCGCCATATTGGATGCACCATTTTGTTCTTGAACATTGTAATAACAGATTCGTTTTCAACGGCGTAGAAAACCTCTGTAACCAAAATTTCAAATGTATAGAAGGAGGTATACTATTTTTGTCCACTTTTTCGACAATCCAGCCCACTGTGCGACGTAGGGTTAAATGATTTTGGCTTAAAGGTGTGCGAGAATGGAAAAACGAACGGCCAGTGTTTGGCTTGTATGGAAAAAGGGATATTTACAGTCAAACTACTCCACGTCATACCATGCTCAACAGCTGTAGGTTACTCAAGAAAACTAAAAAAGCTTTTTTAAATAAAATATTTATTTTGTGTTAATTAGTATCAGGAAAATGAGTTTTTATGTGTCTTCTCAAAGTAGAAGAGTATTTGAATTTTTTGTTGCAAATTTTGCAGACCTGAGGGGGTTGGCCAGTGTGAGTTTTCAAGTGAAGGTAAAGTTGTGAGCTCCAGTTGTATTTCTTGTCGCAAATTTTGCACGCGTAAATATGCACGTCCTTGTGCCTGTGTGTCTCTTCCATGTGTCTCTTCAGCCTGACCTTTAACTTGAAGCTTTTGGTGCATATGGTGCACTTGAACGGGCACTCTGCAAAGTGTCCCTTCATGTGGTTATTCAACGCGTAGGCCCTGGCGTAAGCTGCCCCGCATAAATGGCAAACGTGCTCCCTTGTCTTGGAGTGTACGATTAGGTGCGAGCGCCATGTCTTTTGCTGGGAGAAACTTTTGCCGCATTCCGAACACTTGTAAGGTTTTTCCCCGGTGTGGATTCGTCTGTGTTTGCCCAAATCACCGCGAAGCGTGAAACTCCGCCCGCAAAATTCGCACATGAATGGTTTTTCGCCGGAATGTGTCCTCATGTGGTTCTTTAGAGTATCCGATTTGAAGAATATCCTGCCACAAGTTGGACACGGCATTTCTTTTCGGGCGCCGGCGACGTGTTTGCGAGTGTGTTCGACGAGATTGCTCTGATATTTAAAGGTTCTCTCGCAAACATCGCATTTGTATACAGCGGTGTTTTTTTGTTCTGGAGCAAAGTGTTCGAGCAGGTGGCGGATCAGACTAGCGCGCAATGTAAAGGTTTTTCCGCAGACCACGCACTTATGGTCACTAACTTTCTTAGACTTTTCTGCGGATTTGTGGCGACTTAGACCAGACTGGTGTTGATAGATTCTGTCGCAGATATCACAATGATATTTTTTAACTTTTTTTACTTTTACTTTTTTAACTTTTAAAGATATCGCTGTTGGTTTATCACCAGGTGTATTCAAAATATCTTGTTTGTCCTCATGAAATTTAATATTTTCTGTAATTTTGGCTTTTTCACCCAACATATATTGCTTTAAGAACTCATCATTTTCTGGTAATACTTCCTCTTCCGAAATTTCTTCCTGTAATACTCCATTCTCTATTTTAACCACCAACTCATCGTCGTCCAAAATCTCTTCCTTTAATACATCATTCTCTGTCATTTCCACCAAATCTTCGTCTTTTAAATCTGCTTTAATATTTATTACACAGCTAAAACTACATTTATTTTCAAACTGACAAGAATATCAATAAACAGAGTTTTACCTATTGCCTTCTTCTATTTCTCTTAGTAAAATACTTTGGGATTCCTCAAACTTCTTCTTGAATTCGTAACAAACTATCCCTTTCTCCATACAAGCTAAACAGAGTCCGTCAGCTTTTCCATTCTCGCACACCTTCAATACAAAATAATTTAAATTTCCTTCAATAAATTAATCTCGTCTGAAAATTTCTCGAGTACTGACCTGTGCGTTCACACAAAATTCTAATAATTCATTCAGGAAAATCTCAGCTTTCTTATAACCTATAGTTTGGGTTAACGCAATTTTTCCGTTAGTCGCTTCCAAACAGATTCGGCAACGATATTCGGGTTTTAATATTTTATTTTCGCTCGGTAAAGACATTTTGCATTCGATGTTTTTCTGCTTGACCCAAATTTACAACGACAATGCCTGATACCAGGGATATTTATATGCTTATCTCGGGCTGACGACATTCTTGTTTAAGCGCCAAGATTCAAATTCTCAACTTAATTACAGGTAAACAGATAAAACTTCACATACAAGACTAAGCAGATAAGACTAGACAGACAAGACTGGACATGATTAGACAAATGATACTAATTATTTAAGACTAGACAGATAAAACTTTTGTAAAAAGTTGTTCGGGGGAAGTTCTCACCAGTGGTGTATTGGTAAAACAAGAAGTAACGGAACTCATGGTGAGAGATAAAAAAATAGTCCGCGACTTTCTACAAGCAGCTTCCTGAAAGTTTTTCGGAGATCATCGCGCTTTAAGCAAACTTTTGTTTTCCTTGTAAGTTTTTTTTATTCTTACGATACAAAATATTAACAAACACAAAATTAGAAATTCGAAAAAAGATAAAAATAAGAATTTCAAAGATATTATTATTTTTATATAGTACACTTATAGTGTAACTCCCAAATAGGATCACACACAATTTCATCATATGCCCCTGCTCTTTTAGTTTGCTGGTCAGTAGCGGAATGATGAGAACGCAACCGGGTTTTTACGTATAAAATTGGATTCCAAAATTCCAAGGGTGGTCCAAGAAGTTTTATAAACAATTAATTTGCAACATGATCAATTAAAATGAGTTATCTTCTTTCCGATACAATTAAATTCATGCTGCTGAAACCACGCTCACATTCTGAAGAACTGCAAGCAGTAATTTTAGAATATGTTTTCAAATCGTCTGAAATGTTACGACCACCACAAGCTAAGTAATCTCTAAAAGCATTTAAAATTTTCCCCAAAGGTAAATTAAATCGTTGGCACAGAGATTCTACTTCTTTTGCTCCAAATTCCATATTAACTTCAGAAGGCCATTCGGTTGGTTCAAGAATTTGCAATTCTTTAACAATGTCGGTAGTCAAAATTCCGTCTGAACCTGAACAATTTACAGATGTAGTGTTTAGCGTATTCCTCATACTATTAATAACACAAATTAAGAATTGATTTATGTGAATCAATTTTGCCATTTTATTATCCGTCAACGAAATTGAAGATAATTGCATTATTACACAAGCAGAATCTGCTTCCAACGACTTCTTTCTTTTCCGATGATCTTTTAAATATTCTAAATAAATGATTCTGCGGCGAGTTAATTTGTCTGCATATACTATTAAAGTTTCTCTTTTTTGCAATGCTTCTGATAGAATAGATAGCTCGAATAGAATATCATACATTAAAGCCAAAATCTTGAATAAATTGTTTCGATTATAATCTTTTATATAATCCATTGAACATGGATTGTTCCGTTTTAGTGCGGTTGTTGTCTTTAGTCGCATTTTCGAAATGATGACATGAAGCTAACCAATTCTGCTAAACTGCTGATACAGTCCTAAAGGAGCTGGTCACCCATGTGACGTTAAATATACGTGCAATACGTTTAAGTTCTACACCGAGAGCAGTTGCACATGTTTCAATTTCTCTTCGATTTTTCGGAGATTGACTATATAAGGTGTACAACTTGTCCATAAATATTTGAAAATGATGATCGCTTTAACCTCAGAAATAGCATCTCCTACCGACAATTCGAGCCTATGGTTTAGACAATGTCATATAATTACATTCGGATATGTCTGTGTTAGTTTTGTTCCTACTCCAGATTTTCTTGCTAACATAACACTGGCCCGTCGCTTGTAAATGAAATTAAATGGTGTTTTAAATAATTATCATCAAAGCCATTTTTTCCAAACATATTAAGAGAACCTCTGTTATGGTGTTAGCTGTTTGATCCTGCAATTAAATTAAATCAAGAAACAAGAAATGAGGATCTTTCATTTTATCGGTTTCGCATTTTAAATAAATGCCAAATAACGACCAGACTTTTTGCTTAAAGTGGTAGGTTCATCTATGATAATAAATAAGTTTGCTTGAACTTTTACTATTTGACAAATTACAAATTTTGGATTTCATTTGAATTCCTATATGATCAATTATTTCCGTAGCACTTAATATACGTGATCTGTTAGAAAAGTATCCGACCTTATTTTTTATTTTGAAAACCTGATGAATTTGAATCAAGCGCGCTTGCATGAGCCGACCATGAACTTTCGTGCACATGCGTGAATTTTTTCCCGCCTGTAGATAGCGTCACTTGCTGTCGAGCAGTGTTCGAGTGTGCTCTGTCGGATTTTCAATGCAAGTAAAATGACGAACGACTATAGGGAGTACTATAGGGATGTCCTACGTCCCCTACGTGATACTGTGCGGCGCAAGCGACTGGAGTTGTGGTCATCAGGAAATTGGCTACTCCATCACGACAATGCTCCAGCACATTCTTCGCACTTGGTTCACAATTTTTTTGCGAAAAACCAGACTCCTCTGGTTCGACAGGCTCCTTACTCTCATGATATGCCCCCCTGCGATTTCTGGCTATTCCCCAAAGTCAAGAGGCCATTGAAAGGAACGCGATTTCAGACAGGAGAAGACATTATGGCTGTAACGACAGCCGAGCTATAGTCGATTCCGAAAGAGACTTTTTCGGAATGCTTCCAACAATGGCGGCACCGCTGGGAGAAGTGTGTGGAGTCCCAAGGAGACTACTTTGAGGGTGATTAGGTTTCCAACGCTCTAGGTATGCCAGTTTTTTTTACCGGCTAAAGGTCGGATACTTTTCTAACAGACCACGTAGATTGAAATCTGTGAGCTTTAGTAGATCCATACATTTCTTGAAGTTTTAATAAACCAAAATTATCAAAATATGGACGATCATGTTTAGCAATATAATAAGCAGTATATTGCAGTAATACTGCACAATATAAGCAGTTTTAGGTCAGGTATAAGCAGTTTTAAAGCACTTAAAACCTTACTGGTGCTGCAAATTTCAGAATCTTTCAACTGATCTAAAATAATTTCAAGCTTTTGCTTGTCTGCTTCTTTTAAGATTCTCGCTGTTGTAAGATAAAGCTGTTGTTTGTGAAAAGCTTTTACAATGTTTGAATTTTTCTTTTTCAAAGAAGTTAGTTGTGCGACTTTATCCTTTCCATAACCTGATACCTGAGTGCCTTTCCATTCTTTTGAGATGCTTACACCCGGCGTCTTTAAAGGTCCTAAATTTTGAATAGCTGAACAACTCAGACATCCTAAATTTCCCGAATCGCATTTTCACCAAGCATTTTTTTTCCTTTTCGAACCACATATCTACAGTCGAAATACTGGGCCAATTTATTACTGTGGATTCAGCTTCTTTTTGAACATTTTCTGTTGAAGTTGATGGAATATCCATATGTTTTTCCTTAGTTTCCAGCACTTGCACATTTTCTTCTTGATGCGTTTTAAGTTTTTTTCCAATGAAAGTGTCCAAAGTGGGTTGTTTACGTTTTTCGTTCATTTTAAATTTTAGTATAATAAAAATAAATTTTATTGTAGATTTTTCGAAATATTACTGCATTAATAAAAATCAATATACATTATATTTATCCATTAAAAAATAATTAAACTACCTTATAATTTATAATGGAAATAGAAACCACAAACTACCAAAACAACGTTGGCGTTATACACAATAACACAATCTAAACAACAATGTTGCTGGCACAGACTTACTGGTTACTGGTTACCTGCTGGTTACTGACGCAATTCGCTATGAAATAGTAATTGACGGGATTCGAACTACGGCAGATTTGCACAATCGCACTATTGTTGAAGTTGATAGTTTGGGTAGTATGGTATGTAGAATAGCCAACACAGAGCACATGATGTTTATTTGATTCAAAAGGGAAAAGGAAACAAAATACAAAAAGCAAGATAAATTCTCTATTAATTAACATGTTTTTTTAATGTTTTTACAACTTAGCCAATTTAAAATATTAATAAGAAAAAGACGAAATTACTATGTTTTTTACCACTAAAACTTTATTTGTTTACACAAACACTTCACGACTTAAGTTTCGGCTTATTAGGGACATTGTCAAGTGAGTACAAACTAATTTCGTCTTTTTATTATTACTATGGATTACCACAAAGTAAAGGTCTCAACCATCTTTTATATTTAATTTAAAATATAATTTTCATTTGAAATTAAGAAAATGACTACCAGAAAAAGTATCGGAACGCGTTCCGTTTCTGAAAAAAAGTGCCGGAACGTCGTTCCGCCACGTTCCCCCTCCAATACACCACTGGTTCTCACTAATCTAAAGTGACCACATTTTCATTGAGACAAAGCGTGACAAATGTGATGAAATGAGAATTATAATTTGGTTATGATAGCAGACCAATAATTCAAAAATATTTTATTGTATGCATTCATATACCCAATCAGCGTTGAATGTTGCATGAATGTTGCAGCAATGTTACTTTCGCAACGTTAAACATTGCTGCAACATTCCCGAAACATTCCAGGAACGTTGCGGGAATGTTGCGGGAACATTACGAACGTTTCGGAAGGAAGATTGCGAACATTGCATGAATGTTGCAGGAATATTGCGAATATTTCAGGAATGTTATAGGAATATTGAATATTGAAAAATAGAAAATTATATTTTTAGTTTTATTCTCTCTTATTCTTCTCTTTTATTTATAAATTTCACTTTTAATATTTTTTTTAAATTCATGTACTGTTATTGTTATTCTCATCGGAGGAAACTTCTGCATTTGCTTTTTTTGGCTCGACTCACTCTTGTTGGAGTTTGAATAAGTCATTTCTATCTTCTATATCTTTTTCCGACCATTTCTCTCCGCCAAGTTTCTGTAAAATTGTAGGACAATATAAAATATAAGTAAAAATATCTGGCAAAAATATAAAAATGTTCACTTTTAAAGAAACAAACTTACTGCAGAGTAATTTCGCCATCATCGATTGGCTAAAACATCGTTTCTTATTAGAATGACCTTGCCAACTAAATTTTAAGGCAACGTGTTTGTTGTACAAGTAGGTTATGTAAACGCGTTTAGGAGGGACTCAGCATTCATACACTTCCTTTTCCTAATATGGGGTTTCAGGAATTGCAATATTTGCAATAAGGGCCATTCTGGACGAGTCGATGCCGCTGCCCCTGACCCATCCCATCAAGCTCAACAATCCACTTCTCTTTGACAAACTTCTCACGAAGCGTTTGCCACCTGGAGCTACATCCTTTCACTGTTGCTGAAATAAAGATAGAAAGGATATAGAAAAGTTTCGGCCATTCATTGTTTCGGCCACATTCTTCCATGCGGAGTCTTTTTTTGAAACCTGCATGCCCCTTATCATATATTTGGGGATACGCCCGCACACACTCAACTGACAAAACGTCATTAATCGACATTTTTAAACTCTTAATTTATAAACAACTTTTCGAACCGTAAACAAAGCGAATGTAACAACACATGGAAAATGCCACTCTTGAATTCAAGTGCATGCGCGCAAGAATCGAGAGCGTTGATTGGCTGTAAGATAAGGCGACACGACGTGAAACTTTGGACATTTGTAGATTTCACATTACGTTAAGTTCGGATACTTCACATTACCTCGATCGTAATGGGCCGCATATAAAACAATGCGTTTTAGGTTTTCATCACGTCTCATCTCGTCACGTTAAGTTCATCGTAATCCCGCCTTAATACACTACATAAAAGTGGAAGAGAGGAGTACAGAAAGAAGAGAGAGCGTAGATAAATACAGCAACGTTTCATTGCGTATATACACGCATTGTGTATGCAAATATTGATCGGCGGAAAATACACGCGCCGATCGGAAAAATAACTAAAAATATAATACATTTTTGAGTATAAGAATAAAAAAAAGTGAGACGAGTAAAAATAATCACAGTAAAAATAAATGATAATATTAGGAATGAAAAAAATAATTGGCGCAGCCTTACTGGAATGTTGTAGGAATGTTGCTACAACATTCACATTGTAATATTGCAACTGGAATGTTGCAGGAATGTTGCTGCAACATTCACATTGCAATGTTGCAGGAATGTTGCTGCAACATTCACATTGCAACCTTGCCACTGGAATGTTCAGGAATGTTGCTGCAACATTCGGAATGTTGTACAGCCTTCGGAACATTGCTGCAACATTCCTGCAACATTCAACGCTGACTGGGTACTTGTCTATAAATATACAAAAATGAATTTATTATTATTGGTAACTATAAAAAAATTTGTAGAAAACAATAAAAGACCTTTTTACGGTTAGTTAAGCCCATGCGCATCCGCCATGTTTGAAAGGCGGGAATATGAAAGTTTCGGGCACATATATAGTTATATGTCAAAAAGTTCGCGCAATTTTGACGTATAACATGGTGGAAATTGACGCATTAACGCATGCCCACAAAAGAAATTAAACTATGAATAGGTCTATTTGATCATTTGAACAAACAAAATTAACATTTTCTTTCACGGTCATATTTTGATCCGACTGAATACTTTGCAATACAATCGGATCATTTATTAAAATGTGAAATTTCTCACATGGATTGGTCAAATTATATTTACGTTTAACATAGATTTTTAATGTTCAACTGCGTTTTTTCAGTTTTCCACATTCTAGAGCAACCATTTGATTCTAGAAAGAGTGAGCGCGTATTATACATTTTTCAAAATATTTTGATAACAATATTATTCTGTTTAAAATGAAGGAATAACTCCATCCATTTTTTGTCTATTTCCGCATTTGCAGACAATCAACATTTAATTTTTCCATCAGTAACGTATCTTTGTAATAATAACGTATCTTTCTCTAACAATGGCACCTAATCAAAAAGACCATTTTCGCAAATATTATTTTTCGGAATATGGTTATTATTATCATTATCCCATCATTTTTGCCCTCGTGGACAGTGTTTGAACTTAAATATCTGATATACTTAAATATCATATGATGACACAACTTTAACTTCTTTTTCTTCTCTTCCCAAAATCTCTTCATCCTTTGATTGCGCTCCTGTTTCCTTTGTTCTGTCCACAATGTTCCTATCTTCTTCCTTTCGCTTACTAAAAATTTGGATATATATAATATATTCAGAATTGTTTCTGAATTTCTCCTATCATTTGCTGATTGATCCCCACTTGCTTTAACTCATCTTCTATTTCATGAAACCAATTTGTTTTCCTACTTGAACTGTTTACTACATCAAAGACTTTCTTTGTAAATCGTTTATTGTTCATTCTCTGTATGTGCCCATGGAAAGTTAGTCTGCGCTTTCTAATTATATCTGTGAGTCTCTCTGTGTGTTCATATAGTTCTTTGGTTGATCTTTTCATCCATATCCCATCTCTGTGTACTGCTCCAAATATTTTCCTGAGAATTTTGCGTTAAATTTTTTCTGTTGTTTATTGTTGTCTGCATTGGGTTTCTACAACAGCCGGACAAAATCTTTTCAATTTTTGCGGGAGGTTTTGACCTCTAGCAAAAATTTATTATTTATTAGATAGATAAATGATACCACTTATATTCAGCATTGTAAAAAAATTACCATTGGCCATCTTCTGACGTTTCTTGCCGTATTATAAGTGGTGCACATTTGGTCTGCTGTGGATCGCACATATGTTTTTGTCTAAAACGTTTATAAGCAAAAGTCAAATAGCAAACTAACTAGACATCACTAAAGACACAATAGAAATGAACAGCTACTGAAATGGCCAGTCGGTTCGGCATACCTAGTAAGACGGGTGAAGGTGATAAGACTGTGTTGGATCTCATAGATTCAATGCATCCGACGCAGCGTTAATTTCTAGAAACTTGATGATTTTGGCTTGAAGGTGTGCGAGAATGGAAAAGCTGATGGATTGTGTTTGGCTTGTATGCAGAAAGGGATATTTACTGTCAAACTACTGCACGTCAAACCATGCGCAACAGCTGTAGGTTACCCAAGAAAACTAAAAAAGATTTTTTAAATAAAATATTTATTTTGTTTTAATTAGTGTCAGGAGAATGAGTTTTCATGTGTCTTTTTAAACTGCAAGGGTATTTGAAAATTTTGTCGCAAATTTTGCAGACGTTGGGTGGTTCGTCCGTGTGAGTTCTCCGGTGAATGCTAAGTTGTGAGCTCCAGCTGAACTTCTTGTCACAAATTTTGCACGCGAAATTTTGCGCGCCGTTGTGCATCACCATGTGTTGTTTCATAACGGCCTTGTACTTGAAGCTTTTGGAGCATATGGTGCATTTGAACGGACGCTCTGCAAAGTGTACTTTCATGTGGTGTATCAACGCGCTGGGTGTTCCGAAAGCTGCCCCGCATAATTGGCAAACGTGCTCCCTTGTCTTGGAGTGTACGATTTGGTGCATGAGGCATGTCCTTTGGTGGGCGAAACTTTTCCCGCATTCCGAACACTTGTAAGGTTTTTCACCGGTGTGGATTCGTTTGTGTTTGTGCAATTCATTGCTTAGTATGAAACTCCGCCCGCAGAATTCGCACATGAATGGTTTTTCGCCGGAATGTAAAAGCATGTGGTTCTTTAGAGTATCCGCTTTGAAGAATATCTTGCCACAAGTTGGACACGGCATTTCTTTTCGGTCGCCAGCGGCATGTATGCGAGTGTGTTCGACGAGATAGCTCCGATATTTAAAGGTTTTCGCGCAAATATAGCATTTGTATACAGCGGAGTTTTTTTGTTCTGGAGCAGAGTGTTCGAGCTCGTGGCTGGTCAGACTAGCGCGGAATGTAAAGGTTTCTCCGCAGACCACGCACTTATGGTCACTGAATTTCTTAGACCTTTCTTTGGCTTTATGGTGACTTAGACCAGACTGGTATTGATAGTTTCTGTCGCAGATATCGCAATGATATTTTTGATCTTTTTTTGCTTTTACTTTTTTACTTATTAAAGATATCACTGTTGGTTTATCACCAGGTGTATTAAAAATATCTTGTTTGTTGTCCTTCTGACATTTAATATTTTCTGTAATTTGGGCTTTTTCACCCAAAATATCTTCCTTTAATAACTCATTCTCTGGCAATACTTCCTTTTCTGAAATTTCTTCCTGTAAAACCCCATTCTCTGTTGCAATCACCAATACATCATCTTCCAAGATCTTTTCATTTAATAACTCATCATTCTCTGTTAATACTTCCTCGTTCGAAATCTTTTCCTCTAATACCCCATTCTCTGTTGCGACCACCAATACATCATCGTTCAAAATCTCTTCCTTTAATATCTCAGTCTCTGTTATTTCTAGCAAATCTTCCTCTTTTAAATCCTCTTCAGTCTTTATTACAAAGCTAAAACTACAGTTATTTTCATACGGACAAGAATAACAAGAAACAGATTTTACCTACTGCCTTCTTCTATTTCCTCATCCGAAATCTTTTCTATTAATACCCCATTCTCTGTTGCAACCATCAATACATCATCTTCCAAGATCTCTTCATCATCATTCTCTGTTAATACTTCCTCATTCGAAATCTTTTCCTTTAATACCCCATTGTCTGTTGCAACCACCAATGCATCATCGTCCAAAATCTCTTCCTTTAATATCTCATTCTCTGTTATTTCCACCAAATCTTCCTCTTTTAAATCTGCTTCAATATTTATTACACAGCTAAAACAACATTTATTTTCATACTGATAATAATAACAACAGATAGACTTTTACCTATTGCCTTCTTCTATTTCTTTCAGTAAAATGCTTTGGGATTCCTCAAACTTCTTCTTGAATTCGTAACAAACAATCCCCCTCTCCATACAGGCAAAACAGAGTCCGTCAGCTTTTCCATTCTGGCACACCTTCAATACAAACTTATTTAAATTTCCTTCAAGAAATAGACCTTTTCATAGTTGTAATTTTTTTGTGCACATGTGTCAATTTCTGCCATGTTTTGCTCGAACTTTTTGACGTATAACCTTATTATTTGCCCGAAACTTTCATATTCCCGCCTTTCAAACTTGGCGGATACGCATGCGCTTAACTAACCGTAAAAAGGTCTATTAATCTCGTCTAAAAAATTCTCGAGTACTGACCTGTGCGTTCACGCAAAATTCCAACAATTCGTTCAGCGAAATCTCAGCTTTCTTATAATCTATCGTTTGGTTTATCGCGATTTTTCCGTTGGTTGCTTCCAAACAGATTCTGCAACGATATTCGGGATTTAATATTTTATTTTCAGTCCGTAAAGACATTTTGCATTCGATGTTTTTCTGCTTCACAGAAGTTTACAACGACCATGCCTGACACTAGGGATATTTAGATGCTTATCACTTGCTGAGGACGTTAATGTTTCAGCGCCAAGATTCAAAATCTCAACTTTGGTCATTTTCCAGATGCAGCGCTAAATGTAAAACACGTGGACTCACGGCTAACCTTGCTGTTTGTCGTCCCGCCTCTTTTTGTTTTCATGTTTGTGAAGCACGAACATTCCGAAGTCTAATTACATTGAGGGTTCGTAGGGACAGATTATATCTGCTCTTGTTCGCTTCATTGTAAATAACACTAAAATTAATAATAAAACTAAAATTCATATAATGAAGCAATTATTTTATTTATTTATTTATTTATTTATTTACCAGGATATACAAAGATATATACATACATACATAATACATTTAATATATAATACGCAGTGCATGTACCTATAGAGGTGTAAACAACACCTGTACATAGGCCTGGCTAATGACTTATCCTAAGAAATAACTTAACTTATATTTGCATCCCTCGACATATAAATAGAACAATATAGGATCATGTCGAGTAAAAGGATCTTAAATATTGAAAAGTATATATATATATATATACACATATATATATATATATATATATACACACACACAAACAAAAAATACGTAAATATATGATAAAAATACAATAATCTAAATTTGTAAAGTGGTTGTCAACCAGCATTTCAATTTCTTTCTTATTATTTTATTATTTAGTGTTAGAGCTTTTAGATGAGCAGGTAATTTATTGAAATATTTAATCGCAACCATGTTGGAGTTTTTAAATGCTATTTCTTTGTTAACTTTAGGTATTATTAGACTTTTATGTCTAGTAATTCCTTGATGACTTTCATATTTATTTTTACAGTTTACATAGTGATAACACAGTGCCTCAAGGATATATGATTCACTTAACCCTAATATAGAATTATCATTTGAAAATATATTTATGAGTTTGTTTTGGATTCTGACTAGAATGCCCTTAGTGGTTTTGTTGCATCCACCCCAAGCTATTATTCCATAGTTCACAATGCTTTCAAAGAGCGCATGGTAAATAATTTTCATTGACTTACTACACATATATTTTTTTAACTTGTAAAAAATAAATAAATAGAATCTAACTTTTTTTATTAGGTTCCCTATATGAACATCCCATCTCATATTACTATCAAAGTATAGTCCTAAATATTTACAGCTATTGACCCTTTTGATAATCTCATTATATATTTTTAGTTGAAACACTTCAGGTACACTATCACTATAAGAACCAAAGGTGATATATGTGGTTTTATCTATATTTAATGTTAAAAAGTTTCTTTGTAGCCATATTCCTATCTTATCTAAGTAACTGGACATATTTTCTTGTGCTTCTGACCAAGTTTTGCCAACACATTTGATCACCGTGTCGTCAGCAAACGCCGCTAGACACTTATTTGGTAGGATTTTAAACATGTCATTCACGTATAGTATAAATAGAAGAGGACCCAGCACCGTTCCTTGTGGAACACCTAACTTAATTACACTTTTTTTACTTATACTCGTATTAATTTTAACTACCTGGAGTCTATCCGACAGGTAATTTTTAATTAAATCATATGCTATGCCCCTAATGCCGTACTTGTATAATTTGTTTAATAGAATATTGTGATTTACCGTGTCAAATGCTTTGGCAAGGTCTAGAAAAGCTATAACTGTTGGGTTATTTGCATCTATATTGGTATAAATAAAATTAGCTATCGATTCTAAGGCATCTTTAGTTCCTTTTTTTTTCATGAAACCATACTGATCATTGCTTATAATATTGCACTCTACGATGAACTTATACAAACGCGCATGTATTATCTTTTCGAAGATCTTAGCAAGATTTGATATGAGTGAAATAGGGCGGTAATTCGTCATTTGATATTTATTCCCTGATTTAAATATTGGTATAATTTCCGCACATTTGAGTGGCCCAGGCCACATACCACTTGTCATGGATTTATTAAAAATATATGTTAGAACATTACTTATATACGGAATTATAAATTTGAGGACTTTAGTGCTTATTCCATCTACGCCACCAGCTTTGTTTTTTAATTTACTAACAATTGTTTCAATTTCATATTGATCAGTAGGATTCAGGTAAATAGAAATTGGGTTTTGATTTATAGTCTCATCAGCACCACCTACATTACCCGGAATTTTTGCAGCTAATTTGGGCCCAACGTTACTAAAAAAGTCAACAAAAATATTTGCTAATTCGTTTGTGTTTGATATTTTTACATCATCTTTTATAATGTAATCTACCTGATTATGTCTATAAGATTCTTTACCTAACTTTCTGTTAATAAATTGCCATAGGTCCTTGCTATTATTTGATTTCTGTCTAGCTTCTTCTGTTTCATATTTTAGCTTAGCAAATTTCAGTACCTTATCTAGTTGTTTACAATAGTTTAAATATTTTAATTTTAAAGATACATTATTTTTGTCATTTTTCCATTTATTGTACATTTTTTCCTTAGTATAACACGATTTCATTAGGCCCGGAGTAATCCAGTCTTTTCTTGGTTTAAACTTTAGCTTTTTGTTCTTAACCCTAGAGGCATTTACTAATATTTGGATTTTGTTAATGAGTTGGTCAGTAGCAACATTTAAATCCTCTATAGATAACAGGTCTGTCCAATCCGTTCTACTGCAATTATTAACTAGTTTATTGTAATTAATGAACGTATCAATGTCTTTAATTTGCTGCTGCTTATTAATTTTCATTGCAAGAAAGATAGGATAGTGGTCTGTGAATACCTGCTTGAGGGTATAGGATTCGCACTTAATCTTTGTTTTCGCAAACATGTTATCTATACAGGATCCACCGTTCTCACTCGGCCTAGTAATATTATTAAACATAGGTAAAAAATTCATATCTAACAAGTTGGTTAAAAATAACTCTGAAAACTCATCTACATCATTGATATCTATGTTAAAATCACCTATCAATACATGGTTGTTATTTTTTTTGTTGTTATTCATGTACACTTCAAGATCATTTAAAAATTGACGCTTGTCATAATCATGACATCTATAAATACCACTAATTTTTAAAGCGCTGGTGGAATTTATTTTAACACATGTAGTGAGTATTTTACACTGGCCTACTACTTCGGTTATCGTAGTGTGATCTAAATCATTAGAAATATACATAATCACACCATCCGCTTTATTTATACGACTATTATTGTAATAACACGTGTAGTTATTTATCAAGAATATATTTTGGTATGGTAAATTCCACGTTTCTGAACAGACTACTATATGAGGTTTAGTTATTAAAGATGCAATTAATAATTCCAGTCTTACATAATTAGCATTTATACTCCTAACATTTACATGCAGCAGAAGAAGGCCAACATCGTTGATACTGCAATTTAGATCTTCTAAGTTATCTGCTGACTCCTCTATATAATTGTTTAATTCGAATGACATTAACTGTTGCTAGATCTGTCTTGCCGACCTCTTCGGCTCAAGTACTTTTCCAAGGTGGGTTGGCAGCCGTGGTTGTATAGGATATTCAGTTGATTTCAGTAGTTTGTTAAATTTGGACTTTAGATACTCACACGCAGCAACATCAGTCGCAACATGATTAGTGCAGTTATTTTTACTAAACTTGTTATTATAGTATACACAGTTTGCACATTTTTTGGTACAACTTGTGCAATTCTTAGTATCATGCTTGCCAGCACAAATAAGACAAACTGCCTCGTTATTGCACTTTTTTTGACTATGATTAGCACGACCACAATTGTAACAAATACTTAGGTCAAAAGTATCATATACGCGACAGCTCTTATGACCAACGTATATTACTCCAACTGTCATGACACTTAAGTATATGTTTGTTGACACTTCCAATATTAAGCTACGCTTTTTGTTAACACTAGTAAAATCAGCTACAATTTTAAAATTTCCGTCGAACATTACACTATTTCTATTGCAGATGTCTTCAATTAATTCATCTTTATCCATATCATTATCAATGTCGAAAATTTTTATCTTAGGTAAATTCATTTTGTCTTGATCAACTTCATAATTTTCACCAAGTTTTTCCAATAGTATAGATTTTGTTCTTGAGACATCTTCTTTATTTTTACACTTAACAATAACAGCACCTGTCTTAGTAGTCAATACATTTTTTATTTGAGCACTGGTGTTTGCAGAGATATTCTTTTTAACAGTCTGTTCACATATCTTAGCTGATTCTCTGCTAGTAGCTTTTATTACAATATTTGGAATGTTGTCCGAGAATTTTTCATTATTGTTTGTTCTCAGCGTGTCAGCATAAGATTTGGATTTAATTATCTCCGCTTTGTTGTGTTCTAATAGTTCAGACAGTAACATATTTTTACTTTTTAATTCCTGATTTAGTTCCCGTAACAGTTCAATTTCCATTTTAGCACTCACTAACTTATCGCCTTCATCATGAATTACCGTTTTATTCATTATGTCATTATGTTCTGACATGTTCAGCATTACACTACTACTCAGGTAGGTTTTTAGGTTTTCTTTCTCGTGTTGTTTGATTTGTGCTATTATTTTCCTCGCATTTTCATCCAGTGCCTCGTGGTCGAGTGAGGTTATGTTGTCCTCGTAGTGATCAGGACAAACAACTAGTCGTTTTCCCACATAATAACCCTTTTTATAACGATTAAAGTCTCCTTCATGGTAAACACTTTCACACACAATACATATGACAATTTTAGGCACTTTCATCTTCGAGTGACACTTAAAAGTACTTTCACACTTATCAGCAATTTCCGTGTCCCCCGCCATTTTTCGCTTTTTGCCTTAAATTTTTTATGAATTCTACGACCCAAAAAGATTCAATACATTACAGCACTTTATTTAATTAATGTCAATTTTGACTACATCTCTCAGATTTGACTACAGCTGTCAAATTTCATCACAGCATTTTTTGATGATATAAACTTATTTAAATGCAAGTTACCTACAGTTTGAAAATAACGTAAATGTCACAATTCTCTATCTCTCTCTGTAGCTTACAACCCGGGGTGGGTCTTCGCTGACATTACAATTTGCCTCCACTTGCTGCGGTCCATCATAAGTTCTTCTGGTCTTTGGACATTTAGGGTCCGTAAGTCCGGTGTAATATTATATTTCCACCGCATCCTAGGCCTTCCCAGCGGCCGCTTTCCTATCGGGGTCTCTTCCCACACCAGTTTTACGACACGTTGGTCTTGTCTCTTCACATGTCCGGCCCACCTCAATTTCCCTGCCTTTATTATTTTTACTATATCTAGTTGGTTATATAGTTCTTGCACTTCCCTGTTAGTTCTAATTCTGTATTGTTGTGTGGCGTTGTCCTTGATTGGTCCATATATCCTTCTAAGAATTCTTCCTTCTGAGATTTTTAGTCGGTTTTCATTTTGTTTTGTCATCGTCCATGTTTCACATGCATAAGTCTTATAATTGCATGATAAATTGTTACTTTCGTATGGCGGGTTACTTCTTTCGATTTCATTATTTTTTGTAGTGCAAAGCAGCAGCGATTGGCTCCTTGGATTCTGTTGGTAATCTCTTGTGTTATATTGTTATCTGAGGTGATTGTAGCTACCAAATATTTAAACTCATGGACCCTTTCAAAATGATAGTGGTCCATGGTCACATTTTGTCCTATCCTGTCTCTTCGTTATGTTCTTGTTGTAGTCCTGTATTTTGTTTTATCTTCGTTTATTTGTAGGCCAACTTTCTTTGCAGTATTTCCAGTTTAATGAAATCTTCCTTAAAGTTGATAGTTGTATTTCCTACTATATCTAAATCATCAGCGAAAGCTACTACAATACGCGGACCCTGATTTCCAAATACTCGCATTTCTATGTGTGCCCTTCGTACGGTGCCTTCCAAGGCGATGTTAAAGACGAGTGGGGATAACGCATCTCCTTGTTTGAGACCACCGTTGATTGGAAAGAAGGTTGACAATTTGCTTTCAAGTCTTACTGCACTTGTAGATCCCTCTACACAAGCTTTTGTGAGACTGATTAACTTTTTCGGTACGCCCAGTTCTACCATGGTATTCCACAATTCCACTCTTAGTATGCTATCATACGCTTGCTTAAAATCTGTAAAAAGCAGATGCAATAAATAATAAATGTCACAACTGACGTAACTGTTTACAATGTGCACTCGATTAAAATGAAGTGAATAATATTTTGAAATAAGTTTTCCCTGATGAATTTCATAATCGTATTGAAATGTAATAGCGGTCGTAAACTGAATAAAAATTGTGCACAGGTTGTTGAATGAAATACAATTAGAAAACCGCGCAATAGACCGTTTCATAGTTGAATCTTTTTTGTGAGCATGTGTCAATCTCGGCCATGTTATACGTCAAAAAGTGCCCGAACTTTTTGACGTAAAACTACATGTTGCCAGAAACTTTCATATTCCCGCCTTTCAAACTTGACTAATGCACATGCGCCTAACTAACCGTAAAAAGGTGTATTGGATCAGTCATGTTAAGTTGGTCGAAGAATTGTATATTGAGTTTAATTTGTTAAAATCACGTCGGGGTCAACAGTTATAGGAAATTAGGTTAGGTTAGGGGTCAACAGTAAAGGTGCTCACAGACCGGAGCGGAAGTTTCGCTGCTGCAACCGGTGCGATGGCGCGACGCAGCGGCTTATGTATAGTCGTGGTAGTGTAGCGTTGCACGACAAGGACGCTGCATTCAAGAAGAAGCCGTTAGTTTCGCTGCCGCTGTGTTTTGAAATGGTGATCTCTGTAATGACATTGATTTTATGAACCCATGTTTAATTCTGTCATAAGTTTTATGTGTATTAAAAATTCAAAAAAAATACAAAATAACAAATTTCGTTTTATGGATTCAATGCTTAGAATAGCATAGCTTCTTGGTCTGTGTACATCATGACTACTATATGCACGTAAAAATGGCATTTTGATGTGGGTATGGCCATTTCGCTGGCGCGCCGCTAGCGATTTTTTTGTAGCAGAAATTTCGCGACGCATACGCTCTGCGCCAGTTTGAAGGAGCCTTAATAGGAAATAGTATATTTTACAGCAAGAGATGAAAGGCGTTTTTTTGTGAGGTGGGAGTTTGCTCACGAGCGCCAGCGAGTTAGCAATCACACCAAACCAAAAAAAAAAACACTTTCACCTCGAGTAGTAAATCTAATGTTTTCTACTGATTTCGGTTGTAGAATCCATAATTCGACTTTAATAAATCCAATTCGAAGCGAACTGTCAGAACTGTCAATACAAATTTAATTGTTGGTTTGGTCGTTTCCATGGTAACATATTGCATGCTCATAGAAGGTGATACTTTTCAAGTCAAATGTCTTAATTTTATTTCGGTTTTTTAAATAGTTTCAGGCTCGTTTTACGTTTGTACATAAAATATTTCATTGAAATTTATGTAATTAATAAGAAAGTCCATGCAAATTTGGTTAGTTTAGTGTTTTGATCGAGAAAATCATAAATATAAAAAGCTCGTCTCCTAATTTTCGTTCCAGATGTGAAAATATTTTCATCTCTAGAATAAAAAAAATGTCACTTTCACTACCCTACATGAAAGAAACATTTTTGTATTCTAGAGATGAAAATATTTTCACATCTGGAGACGAAAATTAGGAGACGAGCTTTTTAAATTTATGAATTTTTAATTTTATGCCGTGGAAAAAATGCCATTTTCACATATATCAGTAGGAAATAGTATATTAAAGGACGAGTTCAGTCAGCGCGATTTTACAGCACGCGTCCAAGTTTGGAAAACGACGAGCGTAGCGAGGAGTTTTCTAATGGAAAGTGATGAAAAACGCCTGACGAACGCGTTTTTTATAGTATTTTTTCTATTTTGCGCCCTTTTATGCCATTTCTAAATTAAAAAATCGCCCATACATGTTCATAAAATTTTATGGTGGTTGGTTACACTGATAATTGGCACTTGAAATTAATTTAAAGGTTATAATGAAAATGGGCGAAAAAATATCTTGCACTTCACTAGAATTGAAAGAAATAACTGCAAATACAGTGAATAAATTGTTGCCAGATAAACCGCGAGCAAGATATTAAAAAGAATACTGCAAATTTAAGTGGGTGTATAGAGGGAATGGTGTAATCTAAATAAAGTTACAGTTGTTTCAGAAAATGTTTTACTTGCTTACTTCGAATTACAACGTAAGAAGTATAAACCATCAAGTTTATGGACAATATATTCTATGTTGAGGTCCTGTTTATCTATACATAAGGATGTAGATATATCCAAATATTGTAAATTGCAGGCCTTATTGAAACGGATATCTCAATCTCAGGGCTATGCACCTAAAAAGTCAAAGATTTTAGAAATATATTCATAAATTTATCAGAGACGTGGATGATAAGTCTTATCTGGCTATGAAGGTGGATAAATTTGTATGTATTTCGCAGGTTTGTATGTAATGGTATTCATTATAGATCATCTTGATAATGGGTTATAATGGTGTGCTTAGGCGTCAGGAATTAACGGATATGTCTGTCAATGACATAGAATACAGATCCGATTCCATCATTGTGTCTGTATCTAAAACAAAAAATTACATTCCAAGAATGTTTGCAATTACAGATCCTCATTGGTTTGACTTAATTAAAAAATATGGTAACTTACGTCCTAATAATGTTACGCATAATAGATTTTTCTTAACTTTTCGTAACGGTCATTGTATTAATAGTCCAATTGGTATTAATATGGGGAGAATATCAAAAGACATTGCGACATTTCTCAAATTACCAAACTCCGATCTTTACACTGGACATTGTTTCTGAAGAAGTAGTGCGACACATTTGGCCAACCATGGTGGTGATTTGTTGACAGTAAAAAATCATGGTGGATGGAAGTCTACTACTGTTGCGGAGGGGTATGTTGACGCTTCGTTAAAAAAGAAGATTGAAATATCTAAAATGATTGGGTCTGAGCAAGCAAATATTAACTTACCTGGATGTTCTCCTAGTGCCCCACATTTGCAATTTGATAGCAACAGTAGTAGTAGCACTGTATATAATGTCCCTGGTGTGAGTGTTGTAGATTGTAGATATGGTGGTGACGACTTGTACTGCGACCTTTATAGATCTATTGTACCCCACCCTCCTCCTCCAAGTGTTGGTGTACTTACCCATTTAGAGCGCCTTCTCTAATCCTGATTCCTTTAGGAATCTCAGAATCTGGGTGGGATTCAAGGCCTGCAGCTCCTCTGTGATCAAGCAGTGAGCCCCAAGGTACATCTGTCTCTTGCGGAGTAATGCTCCGCAGTTTTTGGGGGTGTATGTGATGTATGGGGGTTTCTTCTGCTGAGCCACAGAATCTGCATCCATCATCCTCCTCTAGGCCTAGGGCCTTGAGATGTTTCCTAAGTCTGCAGTGTCCCGTTAGGGCTCCTGTCAGAATTCTGAGCTTGTTCCTGCTTAGTTTCAGGCAAGCTTTAGTTCTCTTCTGGTTAAAAGATCCCAGCATCACTTTGGATTGCCTTAGCCCTGGAAGTTCTTCCCAGGTTTTCATCCATTTTCCTCTTATTTCTTCATCTAAACTTTTGCGGATGGTGTTCACGCTCATACCGCAAAAGGGTTCCGGACCTATAAAGGGGCTACTGGATCCCTTGTTTGCTAGGTGATCGGCTTCTTCGTTTCCGTCTATACCAGTGTGTCCTGGTACCCAGTATAGCGTTACTTTATTAACCCTGCCAAGCTTGTTCAGCTTCCCCACACAGTCCCATACCAGGATAGCAATTCGTTTTTTGCGGTAATTCCTGTCGAGATTAAACTGTGCACATCTTTCGATTGCGTGTACCTCTGCTTGGAAGATACTTGGGGATGTTCCTATGGATTCAGAGTATCTGGTACGAGGTCCAAACACTCCTGTACCAGTGCCTTCCTTCGTCTTCGAACCATCTGTATACCACTTGATGGCATTTTGCTCTATGTGGTATGCTGAGGATTCGTATCACGTAAATGGTATCACCGTGGTTTTGCTCGGGTTGAGTCTCAATTCCACTATTTGACACCATCTACTAGTTACTTTGAGGCCTCTCTGAATAATTTCACAGAGCATTCCCTCAAATTTTCCTCTGGCCATTATGACTATGTCATCGGCGTAACCTTGACATTTGATGTCTAGGTTGTTTAGCCTAACCAGTAGTTCATCAACTACCAGGCTCCACATTAGCGGTGATAGTACACCTCCCTGTGGGCACCCTCGAGTTGTGGAGATCTTAATGGTATCTCTTCCCACTTGTATCTCCGCCACTCTAGTTCTCAGCATTTCTCCCATCCACTTTGAGATAGTGCTGTCGATACTCCTTCTCTCGAGGGCCGCCTTGACAGCCTCGTGTGAGGTGTTGTCAAAAGCTCCCTCTATATCCAAGAAGGCACATATCGCTACTTCCTTTGTCTCTAGTGCTGCTTCTATTTCGTTTGTCAGCTGATACAGGGCGGTTTCTGTGGATTTCCCTGCTCTGTAAGCATGCTGACTCTTGTGTAGTGGTGTACCTACCAGCACTATAGTCCTAAGGTAATTATCAATCACTTTCTCCATTGTCTTTAACATAAAAGATGTTAGACTAATGGGTCTAAATGACTTTGGTTGAGTGGTGTCTTTCTTTCCCACCTTCAGTATAAATACCACCTTAGCCCTTCTCTATAGCTCCGGTATATATCTGAGCACTAAACTACTTCTAAAAATATTTAGAAGATATGGCATTAGTTCTCTCTCTCCCTTTTGTAGGAAGGCAGGGACTAGTCCGTCCACACCTGGGGCCTTAAAAGGCTGGAAAGTGCCAATGGTGTGAGTGTTACTGCTCAAGAATCCAATGTTACTATAAATATTTTTAATACTTGTACCACTGAAAAGAATTTAAAATAAATATGTGTTATATCGTTTATTACCATTAATTAATTAAATTTGTGTATTCACGATTTCCACATATCGTCTTCTTCAAGTGCCATCTCCTCTTTGAAGGTTGGCTATCATCATAGCTATTTTCACTTTAGATGTTGTAGCTCTAGACAACTCAACGGAACTATAGTTGTACTATTTTCTTAGGTTTTTTAACCAGGAAATGCGTCTTCTACATCTTACTTTCATCTTAGCTACATTCAAAACTGTCCCCCCTCGGAGATCCGAATAGGGGACTAGAGACTCCGGTATTTTTGCCTTGAAATTAGCCATGTTGATTAACTAGGGATATGTAATCAAGTAGTTTCCCGTTGCTTTCCTGATTCCAATGCTGTTGATTATTTCTTATATTTCTTATAGTTCATCCGCCTTTGAGGGCGATTTCTCACCCCCAGGACAATAGAGTGCCCTTCCGATATCATTTGATATCTGTTGATTGCTTATACTGGTGCACATTCGGTCTATTACATAATATTCATATATTATTATATTACTTCTTTTTTAAGTCCCATAAGGAAAGAAAAAGAAAATTTGACACTAAAATATATTTAATAAGATAATTTTCTTGAAACCAAATTCATCATCATCATCATTTCCTTTGCTCCTCGTGGGAGCATAGGTCATCAACAAACGCTCTCCATCTGATTCTATTCTGAGCCAGGGCCTTTACCTCGCGCCACTCCTTTCCGCTTGCCCTGGCTTCCTGTACGACTGTCCTCCGCCACGTGATTTTTGGGCGGCCTCTCTTTCTTGAACCTTGGGGGTTCCAGTCAAGAGCTTCTTTTGCAATATCCCCCTCCGGCCTTCTAAGTGTGTGGCTGATCCATTTCCACTTTCTTCTTCTTATTTGGGTTTCAAGATGCTCCATGTTTGCTTTTTTCAATAAAAAAGTTCAATATTTGCTATGGTATTGGGCCAAAATATTTTAAGTATTCTTCTCAGACACTTGTTCATGAATACCTGAAGTTGTGATACTATGGTGGTAGTCACTTTCCACGTTTCGCTACCGTAAAGAAGAACTGATACTACATTAGATTTGAAAATTTGGAGCTTTAAGTTACGGGAAGTTTTTGTTGAATTCCACAGATTGTTAAGCATTCCGAATGCCGTAACAGCGAGGCGAAAAAGGACTTTGAAAGACCAGGCAAGTGTTTTAAATGTCAACGACCAGGTCACTGGGCAAGAGAGTGCACGGAGAAGAAACCCGACGACAGAAGAGGAGACACCGCAAAATCCGGCGGCATAAGCTTCTTGAGCGAGACTGTAGCCACGGCGCATATCAGCGAGGGAAGCGACGGCATATGGTATCTTGATTCAGGAGCCAGCGACCACATGTCAAATAGGCGAGACTGGTTCGTCAGTTACGAGGCCTTCGACTATGAGATGCTTGTATGAAGAGGAAACATAAACGTCTCCACATTCGACGGCTCAAGATGGAGCGAAAACCACCTGTCAAACGTTCTCTATGTGCCCAAATTACAATACAACCTCTTCTCAGCAGGAGCGGCTATGGACAAAGGTATGTCCATGCGGTCGAACAAGACGACGTGCAAACTGGTCAAGAATGGGCGCATCGTTGCAGTGGGAGAACGCCAAAGGAAGCTTTTCGTCATGAAAATTCGAGTCATTCCACCAGAGATCGAATCATCACCGGCAGAGTCGATGGAGCTACTGGAGCCACCGCAAGCTATCATCTCGTCCACTCACACACTCAAAACGTGGCACGATAGACTCGCGCACCAAAACTATCGGCAAGTCAAGAAAACAATCGATCATTTCCAGATCAGAACGAGGGACACGAACGAACCTTTCTGTCAAGAATGCGCAGTGGGTAAAACACACAGGCTCCCCTTCCCAGTGAGTACAACGAAAACGAGCGAGATCGGGGAAATAGTGCACGCTGATGTCTGTGGTCCGATGCAGGAGAAGTCCATGGGCGGCGCACGGTATTTCCTGCTCTTCAAAGACGATCTGTCGCACTTCAGAAGCGTGTACATCATTGCCGAGAAAACAGAGGTAAAGCGTTGTCTCGAGGACTATCGAAAGAAAACCGAAAAACAGTGAAAAACGAGAGGTGTTCGAGTTCCACGCACCGACAATGGCTTAGAGTTCATCAATCATGAAGTCGATGAAATCACTCATCGGTATGGAATTAAACACCAGAGAACAGTTGCTTACAGCCCTGAGCAGAACGGTTCGGCTGAGAGGGAGAATCGCACAATTGTCGAGGCTGCTCGAACCATCCTCCATGCAACGATTCTAGAAAAACGATTTTGGGCCGAAGCTGTGGATACTGTGACGTATATTTTAAACCGAACTGGAACCAGCAGTGTTAAAGACAAAACACCCTTCGAACTCTGGCATCAGAGGAAGCCAAACATAACGCACTTACGCGTCTTCGGGGAAATGGTATTCTCTCACATACCCAGAGAAAAGAGACGAAAATGGGATGCCAAAGCGCAGCGCGGGATCTTCGTAGGATATGACGAGGAAACGAAGGGATATAGAATCTGGTATCCGAAAGAAGAAACGATAAAGATAGCAAGGGACGTCGTATTTACAGGAGAGATAGAACCCCGAAGAGAGGAGATTGACGATAACAAGATCGAAACGTGGGTCGGTACGAGCGAAGACAGGACAGAGGAACCGGATAACGACGATGAGGAGCCTGAGGTCATGCTCGAACCAGAACACAATGAGAATCACGAGGTCGAAATTGACTATAGAGAACAAGAGCCTCAAGGGGAACAACAAGAAAGAAGAACTCTCCGAGACCGGATCAGTTTGAGACCGCCCGCCAAATTTGACGACTACCTGAACATCGACGACGCTTTTTTTGCCGAAGACCAAGAACCCTCAACGTTCACAGAAGCTATCGCGAGTAACGAAGCGAGAAAATGGCGAGATGCCATGAACGAGGAGATGCAGTCTTTACAACGCAACAACGTGTGGGACCTCGTAGAACCTCCAAACAGCCGCCAAATAATCGACAACAAATGGACATTCAAGAAGAAACGCGATGAGAAAGGAAATGTGAACAGATTCAAGGCCAGACTCGTGGCACGTGGTTTCCGGCAGACGTACGGTATCGATTACCAAGAAACTTTCAGCCCGGTTGTCCGTTTTGATTCGCTACCGATAGTTCTTGAAATAGCCGCGAGGGACAAGATGAAAATTCAGCAGTTTGACGTAAAGACAGCGTTCTTATACGGAAAAATTGACGAAATAATCTACATGAGACAGCCCGAAGGATATACAGATGGGACAGACAAGGTCTGCAAGCTTAATCGCAGCCTCTATGGACTAAAGCAGTCATCCCGTTGCTGGAATAGACGTTTCACGGATTTTCTTAATAAATTCGACATTGTTACATCAAAGACTTTCTTTGTAAATCGTTCATTCTCTGTATGTGCCCATGGAAAGTTAGTCTGCGTTTTCTAATGATATCTGTGAGTCTGTCGGAGTATTCATATAGCTCTTTGGTTGGTCTTTTCATCCATATCCCATCTCTGTGTACTGCTCCAAATATTTTCCTAAGAATTTTGCGTTCAATTTTTTATTGTGGTTTGCATTGGGTTTCTACAAGAGCCGGACAAAATCTTTTCAATTTTTGCTGGAGGTCAAATTGAATTCCCACAGTTTTTGAACTTCTCTGGCAAATTTCCGCAATCGCCAGCTCATGATGCAACTTTTTCAGAAATAATCTTCTTCGCATTGGCTCCAATTTATTACCTAGGTAAATGAAACCACTTATATTCAGCATTGTAAAAAAAATACCATTGGCCATCTTCTGACGTTTCTTGCCGTATTATATGTGCTGCACATTTGGTCTGCCGTGGATCGCAGAGATGTTTTGTCTAATACATTTACAGGCAAAGGTCAAATATTAAACTAACTAGACATCACTAAAGACACAATAGAAACGTACAGCTACTGAAATGGCCAGTCGGCTCGGCATACCTAGAAAGACGGGTGAGGGTGATAAGATTGTGCTAAATATCATAGATCCAATGCGCCCGACGTAGGATTAATTTGCAGAAGCTTTAAATGATTTTGGCTGAAGGTGTGCGAGAATGGAAAAGCTGATGGACTGTGTTTGGCTTGTATGGAGAAAGGGATATTTACAGCCAAACTACTCCGCGTCAAACCATGCGCTACAGCTGTAGGTTACCCAAGAAAACTAAAAAAACTTTTTTAAATAAAATATTTATTTTGTTTTAATTAGTATCAGGAGAATGAGTTTTTATGTGTTTTTTTAAACTGTAAGGGTATTTGAAAATTTTGTAGCAAATTTTGCAGACGTTGGGTGGTTCGCCCGTGTGAGTTCTCCGGTGAATGCTAAGTTGTGAGCTAAAGTTGAACTTCTTGTCACAAATTTTGCACGAGTAATTTTGCGCGCCGTTGTGCGTCGCCATGTGTGTTTTCATATTGGCCTTTAACTTGAAGCTTTTGGTGCATATGGTGCACTTGAACGGACGCTCTGCAAAGTGTACTTTCATGTGGTGTCTCAACGTGCTGGGTGTTCCGAAAGCTGCCCCGCATAATTGGCAAACGTGCTCCCTTGTCTTGGAGTGTACGATTAGGTGCATGCGGCATGTCCTTTGGTGGGTGAAAGTTTTCCCGCATACCGAACACTTGTAAGGTTTTTCCCCGGTATGGATTCGTCTGTGCTTGTCCAAATCATGGCTTACTATGAAACTCCGCCCGCAGAATTCGCACATGAATGGTTTTACGCCGGAATGTGTCAGCATGTGGTTCTTTAGAGTATCCGCTCTGAAGAATATCTTGCCACAAGTTGGACACGGCATTTCTTTTCGGTCGCCCGCGGCATGTATGCGAGTGTGTTCAACGAGATAGCTCTGATATTTAAAGGTTTTCGCGCAAATATCGCATTTGTATACAGCGGAGTTTTTTTGTTCTGGAGCAGAGTGTTCGAGCTCGTGGCTGGTCAGACTATCGCGAAATGTAAAGGTTTCTCCGCAGACCACGCACTTATGGTCACTGAATTTCTTAGACTTTTCTGCGGCTTTATGGCGACTTAGACCAGACTGGTGTTGATAGTTTCTGTCGCAGATATCGCAATGATATTTTTGATCTTTTTTTGCTTTTACTTTTTTACTTACTAAAGATATCACTGTTGGTTTATCACCAGGTGTATTAAAAATATCTTGTTTGTTGCCCTTCTGACATTTAATATTTTCTGTAATTTGGGCCTTTTCACCCAAAATATCTTCCTTTAATAACTCATTCTCTGGCAATACTTCCTGTTCCGAAATTTCTTCCTGTAATATTCCATTCTCTGTTGCAACCACCAACTCATCATCGTCCAAAATCTCTTCCTTTAATACATCATTCTCTGTCATTTCCACCAAATCTTCCTCTTTTAAATCTGCTTCAATATTTATTACACAGCTAAAACTACATTTATTTTCATACTGACAAGAATAACAACAAACTGAGTTTTACCCATTGCCTTCTTCTATTTCTTTCAGTAAAATGCTTTGGGACTCCTCAAACTTCTTCTTGAATTCGTAACAAACTATCCCCTTCTCCATACAAGCTAAACAGAGTCCGTCAGCTTTTCCATTCTTGCACACCTTTAATACAAAATTATTTAAATTTCCTTCAACAAATTTATCTCATATGAAAATTTCTAGAGTACTGACCTGTGCGTTCACACAAAATTCCAACAATTCATTCAGGGAAATCTCAGCTTTCTTATAATCTATAGTTTGGGTTAACGCAATTTTTCCGTTAGTCGCTTCCAAGCAGATTCGGCAACGATATTCGGGTTTTAATATTTCATTTTCGGTCCTTAAAGACATTTTGCATTCGATGTTTTTCTGCTTGACCCAAGTTTACAACGACTATGCCTGACACCAGGGATATTTATATGCTTATCTCTGGCTGACGACATGCTTGTTTAAGCGCCAAGATTCAAATTCTCAATTTAATTATAGGTAAACAGATAAAACTACACAGACAAGTTTAAGCGGATGAGACTAGACAAACAAGACTGGACATGATTAGACTAACAATACTAAATATTCAAGACTATACAGATGTAACTTTTGTAAAAAGTGGTTCGGGGGAAGTTCTCACTAATCTAAAGTGACCACATTTTCATTGAGACAAAGCGTGACAAATGTGATGAAATGAGAATTATAATTTGGTTATGAAAGCAGACCAATAATTCAAAAATATTTTATTGTTTGCATTCATATACTTGTCTATAAATATACAAAAATGAATTTATTATTAATTATTGGTAACTATAAAAAAATTTGTGGAAAACAATAATAGATCTTTCTACGGTTAGTTAAGCCCATGCGCATCCGCCATGTTTGAAAGGCGGGAATATGAAAGTTTCGGGCACATATATAGTTATATGTCAAAAAGTTCGCGCAATTTTGACGTATAACATGGTGGAAATTGACGCATTGACGCATGCCCACAAAAGAAATTAAACTATGAACAGGTCTATTTGATCATTTGAACAAACAAAATTAACATTTTCTTTCACGGTCATATTTTGATCCGACTGAATACTTTGCAATAGATTCGGATCATTTATTAAAATGTGAAATTTCTCACATGAATTGGTCAAATTATATTTACGTTTAACATAGATTTTTAATGTTCAACTGCGTTTTTTCAGTTGTCCGTTTTGTCCGTGTATTTTACATTTTTCAAAATATTTTGATAACAATATTATTCTGTTTAAAATGAAGGAATAACTCCGTCCATTTTTGTCTGTTTCCGCATTTGCAGACAACCAACATTTAATTTTTTCATCAATAACGTATCTTTTTAACAATGGCACCTCATCAAAAAGACCATTTTCGCAAATATTATTTTTCGGAAAATGGTTATTATTATCATTATCACATCATTTTTGCCCTCATGGACAGTGTTTGAACTTAAATATCTTATGATGACACAACTTTCACTTCTTTCCCTTCTTTTTCTTCAACTCCCAAAATCCCTTCATGTTTTAAATGCGCTCCTGTTTCTTTTGTTCTCTCCACAATGTTCCTTCCTATCTTCTTCCTTTCGCTTACTAAAAATTTGACATTCTTAATTTTGTTTCTGAATTTCTTCTATCATTCGCTGATTGATCCCCACTTGCTTTAACTCATCTTCTATTTCATGAAACCAATTTGTTTTCCTACTTGAACTGTTTACTACATCAAAGACTTTCTTTGTAAATCGTTTATTCTTCATTTTCTGTATGTGCCCATGGAAAGTTAGTCTGCGTTTTCTAATGATATCTGTGAGTCTGTCTGTGTTTTCATATAGTTCTTTGGTTGGTCTTTTCATCCATATCCCATCTCTGTGTACTGCTCCAAATATTTTCCTAAGAATTTTGCGTTCAATTTTTTCTGTTGTTTATTGTGATTTGCATTGGGTTTCTACAACAGCCGGACAAAATCTTTTCAATTTTTGCTGGAGGTCAAATGGTATTCCCACAGTTTTTGAACTTCGGCAAATTTCCGCATTCACCAGCTCGTGATGCAACTTTTTCAGAAATTATTTTTTTCGCATTGGCTCCAATTTATTACCTAGGTAAATGATACCACTTATAATAATAATAATACTTAATTGTCCAACAGAGCGAACCCCAATGACAGAACAATAATATATATATATATAATATATATATATATATATATATATATATATATATATATATATATATATATATATATATATATATATATATATATATATATATATAATACTATATATATATATATATATATATATATATATATATATATATATATATTAGGGTGGTCCTTAGCTGGGGTGTTTTCGAATTTCTTTGCTCCCATGGGCTCATATGCTTCCAAATTAATAAAAAAAAATTCCCTGAAAATTTTAGCTCTTAATATTAACTCTAAGATAGTCCGCATTCCAACCAAAGTATCTTATGGAAATAACATGGGAAAAATTTCTTTCGTTCCTTAGAATTTTATAACTTTGGGACAAATAAATCTAAAATAGTGGGACATACATATTTTGATAGACAATTTTACGATCTACAAAAAAGGTTTCATATCATTTTTTCCAAAGTCTATTGGTTCAAAAGTTATTCGAGCTCAAAGTTTAATTTTTATAAATTTATCAATATCATTATCAGTATATTAATAAATCAGTATAGTAATAAAATAAACACATTTTTTTTGTAAATTATTTTATTTATTATCAATTTATGTAAAAATAACTGAAAGTTTTTCTATATTTAAGAATACAAAATTAAAGTATAGATGAAATGATACCATTTGAATACTTAACCTTCACTCAATTTTCATATTTTTAACGATTGAGCTTCTTCGAGTATCTGCATAATATTGCTTCTATTCTGATAAAAATTGAACTATAAATTATTGCTGCTCTGGATTCTTACTTAGTATACCATTGTAATCTTCAATTAGTTTAACTGCACGGTCGGCTATGTCATTAACCACTTTCAAACTTCTCACCAATAGTAAACCCTTTTGGAAATCTTCATTTCTGCACCATTCAGACGGATCTAGGATTAAAAAATCTGTACTTATTCCAAACCGTTTGAAAAACTGGAGTGACCTTGACGAGATAAATGAGGCTATGTTCAAGTTATATAAGTCGCTTATATTTTTAAATTCTAAGCGTTTCAATTTTTCTGAGCCTTTGTCAATACTTTTCAACATCTGCTTTTTAATATTTAGTGACACTTTTTCATCAAAGAATGCCATAGCTGCCAGTTTCTGGGTTTAAATACCACAAGTGCTTGCTAATTTTTTTAAATGCCACTTGAGACGTTTTAGCATCCGTTGATTCATAATCAAAAGTTTTTTTTATAAATAATAAATCGTTGTTTGGAGCTTCAGATGCCAGAGAACAAGTAAACCATGCTTTAAAATATACTGTAGCAACGAAAATACAAATTTCAGAAATTGATTTTTTTAATTTTGCCGTCATTTCAAATTGCTCATTAAATAAAAATATTTTTATAGTATATATGGCTTTTGACATCCACCTAGCGTGATGGAAGGCACCCGGTTTTCTAAATTTGACTTCACTACGAGGAACTTTACCAATAAATATCTGAACCAGCTCCAAAAGTTCTTTGTAGTCTTCTCTTGGTTGTTCAGAATTAAGCTGCTCTTGAACAAATTGATTAATATCTTCAATGTGATTATATAATTTGTTTTGCACATAAGAGTCTTCAATACCAGTAGAATATTGACTTGTATCAATTTCTGTCCAATTATCTCGAAATTTTTTGAACAATGGTACATCAGGACCGGAAGTTGTAGATATTTTCAATTCAAAAACATCTCGTAGAATAAGTTCAAAGATATGATGCCTGCAAGGCAAATACAGTAGATTTTACTCAAGCAACTGTTCAAGTATCACTGCAGCTCTTTTATTTGACCCCAGATTTGTAGGAGTAGTATCACAGCAAAGTGCTTTGATACAGTTAGAAATTCCCCAATTAACAATAACGTCAAACAGTGCATCAGCTTGAGACTGTCCTGTGCCATCATCTAGTACTGGAATGGCTAATATTTTTTCAGTTATTCCACAACTTAATACAACTGGTAGTCGTTCTTTAGTTTCTCCAGTTGAAGTTCTTAAAACTTTACCATCCCAGTGTAAGACACTAGCATTTAAATCTTCATTTATGAAAAGTTCTTTGACTTGTTTTACTTTTTCTTCGCGTATTTTCTCTCTGATTCGGCGAATTGATGACCTATTTACGATTAATGGATTTACGTCGATATTTAATATTGAACATAAAGTTACAATCAAACGTACAGCGTTGCGGTCACTTAATTTACAATGATCGAACACTGCTACTAATTTATCATCTATGATATTTATCGTCCCACGTGATTCTTTTGGTTTCTGCATTGGAGTACTTCCCAGTTCATCGGAAAAATTCGAAACCGATGATATTGTTTTTTGACTCAACTTAATTAATTCTTTCGGATTCACTGCTTGATGTAAATTCCATGAATTCATCTATTTAATAAACACAAAAGATATAAAAAACAAAATTGAAGTTAACATGCATTTATTTATTTAATTAATAAATTAAACTCAATAAAGTATTATAAAATCTATTTTACCAATTCGAGCTTTTTCTCTCTCAGATTTTTCATGACGTAGCTGTAGTAATTCATCCTTAATTCTCTGCAGTGTTACCAACCCCCAAAAATATTTACCCCTAAAACCAAAGTCAAAAACCCTTAAAATGGCCACAATTACTTGAAAATCCCCCTAAAAAAATAATATTTCGAAAAAATAATAATTAATATTCTGTAATATTTTTTAATATTCTTTATTTATAAATCACTTAATACTTCAAATATAATTTCGTTTTCATCTGGTTCTGACTTTTTGAAATCATACATATTGATATTAAATAAACTTAACCCGCACTGTAGGGTTAGGGGTTACTGATGCATATTTGCATCAACCAAGTAAATCGTTAGTAAATGCTTAATATTCTCTAGAAAACGGAAACATGCAGCGGCCTTTATATGAACTAACCCTATTCTGTGTATAGTTTCGGCTACACCAGCACACTAGACTGTCTAACCTCAGAAAACAACGGGTTTTTTAAACGTTTTCAGTATTGCACGCACGTCACAATTGTTCAAGTTTATTACGTAAGTTTATTACGCAATAATAAATGCAAGATAAGCTTGAAATTGTTTCTGATATATCTTAGCTATCAGAAAAAAGAAAATATATACCCGGTTTCATCCTAATAATATTTAATATTTTTATATGAAATATAATAGTCGATTCATATATGAATCATCGCGCGTACTGGTACACAATATGTAATTTACTATCCAACGTGGTTTCTAGTATAATACCAATATATGATGTTTTGCATATCAATTTATTGTAGATGCCTTTATTTTACAAAAATGGAACGGACAAGGTAGACTTGGAAAATATGGATCCCGACAAACTATTCGATTTTATTGAAAATATTCCTAAGCAGAGTGAAGATGAACTGGAAGTGGAAAGTGATGAAGATCTTGTAGAAGTTCATCCACATTCAGAAAAATAGTTGGATAAGTATTTTGAAGTATTTTGAAGATCCGCGAAACTATACTGACGGTTGAAGCAGGCCCCATTGAAGATAACTCGACTGCATCCGAGTTAAAAATCAACACGGTAACTGAACCGGTATTCGATTATTTAAGAACTCAAACGTTTCCAAAGGTAATTCAGTCATGTCTTCCTAAAGAATCGAACAGTTTGCTATGGAAAAAGACAAAACTTGTGAATATTCCATCTACATTTACTGGGCAGACCACAATTCCGGCTGATGTAACGACCTTGGACTCGCCTTATCAATTTTTTAAATATTTTTTTGAAGACAACCTCATTGACGGAATTGTGGAGGAAACTATCAAATATAGTGTTTCAAAAAATCCAGCGAGATTTGGGAGATACAAAATAAAGATGCGATCACAAAAGTGGTACATGAGATTGTTTTATCATTTACTTTATATAACGATTATCAACGCGTGGTTGCTTTATCGCAAATATACCAAAGATGAGACAATAAAACCCTTGGCCGATTTTCGAATTGAATTGGCTACACGTTGTGCAATGTCGGGACATGTACCACCCCTAAACGAGGCTGACCAACTGAAGTTGAACGAAGCATAGAGAATAAACGAAAAAGACCAAATGCAACTCCTGTGCCACCCAAAGATGTAAGACTTGATCGTCAAAATCATTTTCGGGTATGGAATAAAACAAGAATCCGATGCAAGTTACCAGGATGTTCGGCTCAAACATACGTAATATGCAGCAAATGTGACACAGCTTTGTGTTTTAATAAAGATAAGAACTGTTTTACGTACTTTCACACGAACTAATTTCATATAATATAGGTTTTAATATAAATAGATATAAGGGTGACTAATGCGCACTGATGCATATATGAATCATATGTTTTTTGTTTGTTTAAATTAACTTTAAAATTAAAAACGATTTTTTAAAATATTTTTTCCTATTTTCTTCATATATTTCCAAGCTATTTTAATTTTTTCGCTTTAAAAGAAAAAATTGCGCACTGTAGGGTTAACATGTTAGGGGATGAATTAAATGTTGTGCAAGATCCACCATTTCGTTGCAATTTGAATCGGACTATCATCATACTTTGTAACATTTCAATAGATAGTCTATTCCATAACTTATTTTTCACAATATTGTAGATGGAGAATGCGCGTTCGACATTTGCGTTTAAATTGGCACCGTGAAAAATGCTAGTCCGAATTTTGAGAAATTTTCAAAACGTTTACAGCCATCTGCGTCACAATCATTATGGTTGTTTTCCAATTACGGGAGCACAGTGCGACTCAGTGCCGCAAAATGCCGCATTAGCAGAGGCTTTGTTGGACCAGATTAGTTTTTAAATGCGACAATATTGTATGTGCATTAAAAATCTGAAAAATAAATTTACCTTTTAATAAGTAAACAATAGAAAGAATTTTAATTCGCTAAAGTTTTACAATAATTAAACAACAGAAAGGAAAATACATTGAAAGTAACTGTTATACCTGATTCTTCATAAATGGTTATATTGGTTGCAAAATAAATATTTATTAACAACAATTCAGTATTTATACTCTTGTTGACAAAAATAATGAAATACACATCAATTATGGCAACTCAATGAAAGAAACACTTAAAATTTCATGTTAACTCATTGGTACCACTTGCGCATTACACCCGAGAGCAGAGCTTTTCCTTGTGCTCGTCGGTGCGAGGCGTTGCTGATGTTGGAACACTCGATGCTGCGCACAGTGCCGCATTATGCGCTCTGGTGCTGTAATTGGAAAACTACCAATGTTTTTCATTTAATTCCGAAATCTTAGTAACGAGAAACTGTATTAGATGTCGGTAAGTCGCTAGGTCAACAATTATATAACTATGATTGGCTAGCTTGAGTTATCCTAGGGCAGAGGTCGGCAACCGGTTTTAAGTAAAGAGCCATTTTCCTTAAAAAAAATTAACAAATCCTATACAAGAGCCGCAGGGATGATGGAATAAAAAAATCATTGAGATTTATACTACTAAATTGATGCAGAGATTTGTTTTATATTAGGTTCGTGATTTGAGGTCTTGAACACAACTTTCAAGTCTAACGTCGCAGAGCTGCGGGGCCCCCATTTTATATTCAGGATATTCATGTTGTTAAAAATCTGCTCACAATAAGATATAGACCAGGAAATTGAAAAGATTTCAATTGCCACCGGCTTAAAGTACTTGACACTTTCAAACTGTTCAAACTGTGATTTCATCTTTCAAGAAAGATTTCAAAAAAGTATAATTTTTAAAAGTGAGTTTGAAGTATTGGTCTCTGATATATCTCTCTGACTATATTTGAAGTCTGATTTCAGTAGCAAAATATATTTTCTGTAACCAGTCATGATGCTAGTTAAAGCGAATACTCCTTAAATGATGGACAATGATGGAACACCAAGCATTCGAAGTCTTCGGCGAAGCTTCCAAGCATTTAAAGGCAATGAAAATATGTCAATATGTTACTTTTTGCAAATTTTGAAGAACATTTTCGCAATGATTTAATGTTTTTGCAACGTTTTGATTGACTATTTTTAGTACAAAGTCCATTATTTTATCTACTCACACACTAAAATGAATACATTAATAAGAAAATTATTGTATGTCCTATATGCATCCTTGTGCCATTATTACAATCGTGTGTAAAAGTATCGAAATCATGCGTAAAAGTCCAATGTAAATCAAATGTAGTTTCATTATTAAACGATTCCTATTTGTTGTTACTATGGGAACAACTCGAGTCACTAAAGAACCGTTTTCTGACGTATATTAGAATTGAATTATTTTGATCTTGGTCCAAAAAGATTCGCTTCGCAGTCTGGATTTATCTAGCTCTAATGTAACTTAACTTAAATCTTAACATAACTTAACTTAACATAACCATAACCTAATCTAGATTAAATCTAAGGGTTAGGTTAGGCTTACCTAGATTAAGTCGACAACGACCAAATAGTGTTCCCGTCACTTTGCGGTTTTACTAGTTAACAATTTTTGCCACGGAGACTCATTGCGATTATAGCATTTACACTTCGCAACATAACATGTATTATTTTGTATTATTCATGTACATAAGCCATTCTTCACACACGTGTATCATAAACTAATATTTTAATCTTTTGACATGAAATGTTTGCGTACCCAGCAGCACCTCTTGATGTATAATGCAATTAAAGGTGAAAAGTCTATCTTAAAACATACTTTTCTTATGTAATTTAAACAATCGAATGTAATTTTTCTAAATATCTCTCAATCTTTATTTTAATAAATGGAAGTTTGATTTGTTCCAATAAACTTAAAATACATGTTATAGACGAGTTGATAGAGCCACATAACTTAAGAAAAGAGCCGCATGCGGCTCGCGAGCCGCGGGTTGCCGACCCCTGTCCTAGGGCATATATTTTTAAACCCTTATTTTTCTATAAAAAATTAATAAATATAAATAAATCCCTAAAAATACCCCTAAAAATATGAAACCCCTAAAAAAATCCCATCCCACTTATTTACCCCCTAAATTTGGGGGGAAACCCCCTAAGTTGGGAACCCTGATTCTCTGTACTTCTTCATTATCGTCAGACTCAATGTTAGCTATGTAACCTACTCTACCGTCTTTCCTTTGATTAGTCAAAAAAATGTTTGTATTTACATTGAACATTCGTGCAGCATTCGCATGGGCAATGTCGAATAAATTCGACAATGAAGATTTAAATTCATCCTCTTTAATTTTATTTGACTATCTGTTAACACTTTTTTGAAGACGCTGATATTGTTCATATAATTTTAACAACTTATCTATGCAATGATCATTTCTTTTAGTTGTAATTTGAGCTTTTTTCCAAAACAGTCTAACTTCATCAATACAGATTTCTGCACTTTCACGTAATTTGAATTTGAGGATCCGTGTATGATAAAAAAAAAATTCAGTACTTGTAAATTTGATGGCAATTTATTATCGATGATTTGAGTGTTAACATCTCCAATTAAATAAATATTTTGACGTAAAACTAATCGTGATGTCATGATGAATAATTATTTGATCAGACAACTCACACAGATTGTTTATTTTAAAGGGAGGTTATGTGATTTATGAATATTTTTAAGCGTCGACATGTTTGAGTACATAAATATCGTAATAGGGGGCGTAAGTACTTGATAATATTGATAATTATATAAAAATTAAACTTTGAGCTCGAATAACTTTTGAACCAATAGACTTAGCAAAAAATCATAGCAAACCTTTTTTTTTGAGCGTTAAATTCTCTACAAAAATATGTATGTCTCATTATTCTAGATTTATTTTTCCCCAAGTTATAAAATTTTAAAGAACGAAAGAAATTTTTCCCATGTTATTTCCATAAGATACTACGGCTGGAATGCGGACTATCTTAGAGTTAATATTAAGAGCTAAAATTTTCAGGGATTTTTTTTTATCAATTTGGAAGCAGTTGAGCCCCTGGGAGCGAAGAAATTCGAAAACACCCCTGCTAAGGACCACCCTAATATATATATATATATATATATATATATATATATATATATATATATATATATATACATATACATATACACATACAAATACATAAACAAATGGTGAAAACCCATACAAGCAATACAAGTAATAAATAACAATATACAAAACAGTAAAAATGATTGCAGAGAATAAGTAAATAAACATTAGTCTTAGCATAATGTCCGCCATACACACAACGGTCCACATAATAGGTCTACCTGTACAGGTTTGCCTGCGCAGGTAGACCGGAGCGTGTGTGGGAATATACCTGTGCAGTTTCTTGCGTACGGTTGACCTACGCAGGCAAACCTGCACATGTAACCTGTACGGTAGACCGTAGCGTGTATGCCGGGCATTAAAATATATCCAGATATGTTTCGTTAGAAGCTTTACACAATACGAAAATAGGTGCTCTACGTTTGAGTAGGTGCTCTATGTTTAGCATTGTAAAAAAATTACCATTGGCCATCTTCTGACGTTTCTTGCCGTATTATATGTGCTGCACATTTAGTCTGCTGTGGATCGCAGAGATGTTTTTGTCTAATACGTTTACAGGCAAAGGTGAAATAGTAAACTAACTAGACATCACTAAAGACACAATAGAAATGAACACCTACTGAAATGGCCAGTCGGCTCGGCATACCTAGAAAGACGGGTGAGGGTGATAAGACTGTGCTGGATATCAAAAAATCAAAATATTTATTTATCTTTTGGATGTACAGTACAATAGGGTAATATCTACAATTAAAATATATCTACAGACACAAAATAAATAAAGTATATATAGCTTAATAATTTATTAAGTAATATATATAAATTACTTAATAGATTATTAAGTAATTCATAATAAATTTTTATAATTTATTAATGTATTAAAAACTCATTAATGTCATAGTAGCACATTTCAATTAAATGTATTTTTAATTTTCTTCTGAAAACTTTGTATATTTTTTCGTTTTTTATGACATCTGGTATGTGATTGTATATTTTAATTCCTAGTCTGTTAACTGTTTTAGAGCATAGAGTTAGGTTGCTCTTCGGTGTATATAGATTTAGGCAGCTTCTGGTATTGTACATATGCTGGTCTATATTTAACTTGAAGTGCTTTGCGTTCTTATGCATATAGCACGCAACCTCCCATATATATAATGCCGGTATTGTTAACAATTCCAGCTCTTTAAAGGAAGGTTTGCAAGATTGCCTTCTTGTTTTCCCGGATATGGCTCTTACTACCCTTTTCTGGGCTATAAATACCCTCTTCAGCTGTGTGGAAGCTCCCCATATTAGAATCCCATAGGATATCACTGATTTTATTTCCGCGTGGTATATGTCTAATATTGCAGATTTGGGTAGGAGTTGTCTAATCCTTCTTATGAGGTATGTTTTTATATTTACTTTTTTAATAATGTAGTCTGCCATGATATTCCAGGTGAGATGCTCTTCCAGGAACAAACCTAGGAATTTTAGACACCCTGTTCTTTGAATGATGTTTCCTTCGATTCCTAAAGTAATATCCTCGGTTGGTTTTCTTCTGTGAGTTTGAAATCTAATGTACTTTGTTTTATCATAGTTTAAGCGTAGGTTATTTCCCGAAAACCAATTGTGTAAATTCAATATAACTTCACTTGCTTCAGATTGTAGTTCTTCCATGGATGCTTTGGATATGAAAACACTAGCATCGTCGGCATATAGTGTGATCCGATCTTCTCCAATATATTTAATTAAATCACATGTATACAGTGAGAATAGTATAGGGGCCAGGACACTCCCCTGTGGCACACCAATGAAAGTTGGCAGTATTTTGGATCTGCTATTCCCAACCCTCACATACTGATTTCTACTATGAAGGTACGATTGAAACCATCTCCCAGCTTTTCCTCGAACTCCATAAGTATAAAGTTTTCCTAGTAATTTGGAGTGCGACACACAGTCAAATGCCTTGGTGAGGTCGCAAAAGATAACCAGTGGGCATTTTCCATTATCCACCTCCGATATTATTTTTTCATGCAGTTCTTGAAAAGCTGTGATAGTGGATTTATTTTTACAAAACCCATGTTGTTGAGGTGGAATCACTTTATATTTCTCGAGAAATGGTGTAAGTCTGTCTTCCATGCAGTATTCGATTATTTTCGCCAAGACTGAGATAAGAGCTACAGGTCGGTAATTGTTGATATTGTTTCTATCTCCTTTTTTATATATCGGAATTATTGAGGACAGTTTTAAAATGTCCGGAAACGTTTCGGTATCAAAAGAGCAATTCACTATGTCGGTTATTGGTTTCACTAATTCCATACTAAATTGTCTAATCAAATTGCATGGCAGGCCGTCAGGTCCGCTACTTCTTTTGTTTTTTAATTTTAGTAATATTGTACTCATTTGCTGCGATGTAAATTCTTGTAAGTACATGCTATTGTCGTTGTGCTGCATGTGCACATCTCTTAAAGTTGTTCCTTTAATCGTTGTTGCAACAATCTTTGGGGCAGTTATGAAAAAATTGTTGAAGGTGTCAGCTATCCTGCTAGGCTTGTCTAATATCTTGTTGTTTTCTTTTAATTCAATGGTACTCGTGCGTTCTTCTTTGTTGGATAACTGATTTATTATTCGCCAAATAGTTTTTTGTTTATTTGGTGAATTTACAATAAGCCCACAATAGTACTTACTTTTTGTTTCCCGTACCAGTCTTTGGTGTTTTTTCTTTTCCTGCATATATTTATCCTTAAGAAATGGAAACTTTTTTTGTAGAACAAAGAGATCTTTTAATATATTACTAGAGCATCTTAACTCCGATTTTACCCAGGGTTTTCTTTGATTATTTAGATTTTAGATATCATAGGATTAAAATGATTTTGGCTTAAAGGTGTGCGAGAATGGAAAAGCTGATGGACTGTGTTTGGCTTGTATGGAGAAAGGGATATTTTCAGTCAAACTACTGCGCGTCAAACCATGCGCAACAACTGTAGGTTACCCAAGAAAACTAAAAAAGATTTTTTAAATAAAATATTTATTTTGTTTTAATTAGTGTCAGGAGAATGAGTTTTCATGTGTCTTTTTAAACTGCAAGGGTATTTGAAAGTTTTGTCGCAAATTTTGCAGACTTTGGGTGGTTCGCCTGTGTGAGTTCTCCGGTGAATGCTAAGTTGTGAGCTAAAGTTGAACTTCTTGTCGCAAATTTTGCACGCGTAATTATCCACGTGTGCCCACTTCTGCCTATGTGTCTCTTTCATGTGTCTCTTCATATTGGCCTTTAACTTGAAGCTTTTGGTGCATATGGTGCACTTGAACGGACGCTCTGCAAAGTGTACTTTCATGTGATGTCTCAACGTGCTGGGTATTCCGAAAGCTGCCCCGCATAATTGGCAAACGTGCTCCCTTGTCTTGGAGTGTACGATTAAGTGCATGCGGCATGTCTTTTGGTGGGCGAAAGTTTTCCCGCATACCGAACACTTGTAAGGTTTTTCCCCGGTGTGGATTCGTCTGTGCTTGTCCAAATCAGTGCTTAGTTTGAAACCCCGCCCGCAGAATTCGCACATGAATGGTTTTACGCCGGAATGTGTCAGCATGTGGTTCTTTAGAGTATCCGCTTTGAAGAATATCATGCCACAAGTTGGACACAGCATTTCTTTTCGGTCGACCGCGGCATGTGTGCGAGTGTGTTCGACGAGATAGCTCCGATATTTAAAGGTTTTCGCGCAAATATCGCATTTGTATACAGCGGTGTTTTTTTGTTCTCGAGCAGAGTGTTCGAGCTCGTGGCTGGTCAGACTAGCGCGGAATGTAAAGGTTTCTCCGCAGACCACGCACTTATGGTCACTGAATTTCTTAGACTTTTCTGCGGCTTTGTGGCGACTTAGACCAGACTGGTGTTGATAGTTTCTGTCGCAGATATCACAATGATATTTTTGATCTTTGTTTGCTTTTACCTTTTTACTTATTAAAGATATCACTGTTGGTTTATCACCAGGTGTATTAAAAATATCTTGTTTGTTGCCCTTCTGACATTTAATATTTTCTGTAATTTGGGCTTTGTCACTAAAAATATCTTCCTTTAATAACTCATCATTCTCTGGTAATACTTCCTCTTCCGAAATTTCTTCCTGTAATACTCCATTCTCTGTTGCAACCACCAACTCATCATCGTCCAAAATCTCTTCCTTTAATACATCACTCTCTGTCATTTCCACAAAATCTTCCTCTTTTAAATTTGCTTCAATATTTATTACACAGCTAAAACTACATTTATTTTCATACTGACCAGAATAACAACAAACAGAGTTTTACCTATTGCCTTTTTCTATTTCTTTTAGTAAAATACTTTGGGATTCCTCAAACTTCTTCTTGAATTCGTAACAAACTATCCCCTTCTCCATACAAGCTAAACAGAGTCCGTCAGCTTTTCCATTCTTGCACACCTTTAATACAAAATTATTTAAATTTTCTTCAACAAATGTATCTCATCTGAAAATTTCTCGAGTACTGACCTGTGCGTTCACACAAAATTCCAACAAGTCATTCAGGAAAATCTCAGCTTTCTTATAATCTATAGTTTGGGTTAACGCAATTTTTCCGTTAGTCGCTTCCAAACAGATTCGGCAACGATATTCGGGTTTTAATATTTTATTTTCGGTCTGTAAAGACATTTTGCATTCGATGTTTTTCTGATTGACCCAAATTTACAACGACAATGCCTGATACCAGGGACATTTATATGCTTATCTCGGGCTGACGACATTCTTGTTTAAAGCGCCAAGATTCAAATTCTCAACTTAATTACAGGTAAACAGATAAAACTACACAGACAAGATTAAACAGATGAGACTAGACAGACAAGACTGGACATAATTAGACAAATGATACTAATTATTCAAGACTAGACAGATAAAACTTTTGTAAAAAGTGGTTCGGTGGAAGTTCTCACTAAACTAAAGTGACCACATTTTCATTGAGACAAAGCCTGACAAATGTGATGAAATGAGAATTATAATTTGGTTATGAAAGCAGACCAATAATTCAAAAATATTTTATTGTATGCATTCATATACTTGTCTATAAATATACAAAAATGAATTTATTATTAATTTCTGGTAATTATAAATAAATTTGTAGAAAACATTAATTGACCTTTTTACGGTTAGTTAAGCCCATGCGTATCCGCCTTGTTTGAAAGGCGGGAATATGAAAGTTTCGGGCACATATATAGTTATATGTCAAAAAGTTCGCGCAATTTTGACGTATAACATGGCGGAAATTGACGCATGCGCACAAAAAAAATTCAACTATGAAAAGGTCTTGATGATTTGAACAAAAAAAATTAAGATTTTCTTTCACGGTCATATTTTGATCCGACTGAATACTTTGCAATAGATTCGGATCATTTATTAAAATGTGAAATTTCTCACATGGATTGGTCAAATTATATTTACGTTTAACATAGATTTTTAATGTTCAACTGCGTTTTTTCAGTTGTCCACGTTCTACAGAAACCATTTGATTCTAGAAAGGGTGAGCGTGTATTTTACTTTTATTAAAATATTTTAATAACAATATTATTCTGTTTAAAATGAAGGAATAACTCCGTCCATTTTTTGTCTGTTTCCGCATTTGCAGAACCAACATTTAATTTTTCCATCAGTAAAGTATTTTTGTAATAATAACGTATCTTTCTCTAACAATGGCACCTAATCAAAAAGACCATTTTCGCAAATATTATTTTTCGGAAAATGGTTATTATTATCATTATCCCATCATTTTTGCCCTCGTGGACAGTGTTTGAACTTAAATATCTCATGATGACACAACTTTAACTTCTTTTTCTTCTCTTCCCAAAATCTCTTCATCCTTTGACTGCGCTCCTGTTTCCTTTGTTCTGTCCACAATGTTCCTATCTTCTTCCTTTCGCTTACTAAAAATTTGACATTCTGAATATTGTTTCTGACTTTCTCCTATCATTTGCTGATTGATCCCCACTTGCTTTAACTCATCTTCTATTTCATGACACCAATTTGTTTACCTACTTGAACTGTTTACTACATCAAAGACTTTCTTTGTAAATCGTTTATTGTTCATTCTCTGTATGTGCCCATGGAAAGTTAGTCTGCGTTTTCTAATTATATCTGTGAATCTCTCTGTGTGTTCATATAGTTCTTTGGTTGGTCTTTTCATCCATATCCCATCTCTGTATACTGCTCCAAATATTTTCCTGAGAATTTTGCGTTAAATTTTTTCTGTTTTTTATTGTGGTCTGCATTGGGTTTCTACAATAGCCGGACAAAATATTTTCAATTTTTGCGGGAGGTTTTGACCTCTAGCAAAAATTGAAAAGATGTAGTATTTCCACAGTTTTTGAACTTCGGCAAATTTCCGCATTCACCACCTCGTGAGGCAACTTTTTCAGAAATAATCTTCTTCGCATTGGCTCCAATTTATTACATAGATAAATGATACCACTTATGTTTAACATTGTAAAAAAATTACCATTGACCATCTTCTGACGTTTCTTGCCGTATTATAAGTGGTGCACATTTGGTCTGCTGTGGATCGCACATATGTTTTTGTCTAATACGTTTATAAGCAAAAGTCAAATAGCAAACAAACTAGACATCACTAAAGGCACAATAGAAATGAACAGCTACTCAAATGGTCAGTCGGTTCGGCATACCTAGTAAGACGGGTGAAGGTGATAAGACTGTGTTGGATCTCATAGATTCAATGCATCCGACGCAGCGTTAATTTCTAGAAACTTTAAATGATTTTGGCTTGAAGGTGTGCGAGAATGGAAAAGCTGATGGATTGTGTTTGGCTTGTATGGAGAAAGGGATATTTACAGTCAAACTACTGCACGTCAAACCATGCGCAACAGCTGTAGGTTACCTAAGAAAACTAAAGAAGAATTTTTAAATAAAATATTTATTTTGTTTTAACTAGTGTCAGGAGAATGAGTTTTCATGTGTCTTTTTAAACTGCAAGGGTATTTGAAAATTTTGTCGCAAATTTTGCAGACGTTGGGTGGTTCGTCCGTGTGAGTTCTCCGGTGAAAGCTAAGTTGTGAGCTCCAGTTGAATTTCTTGTCACAAATTTTACACGCGTAATTTTGAGCGCCGTTGTGCATCACCATGTGTTGTTTCATATTGGCCTTGAACTTGAAGCTTTTGGAGCATATGGTGCACTTGAACGGACGCTCTGCAAAGTGTACTTTCATGTGGTGTCTCAACGTGCAGGGTCTTCCGAAAGCTGCCCCGCATAATTGGCAAACGTGCTCCCTTGTCTTGGAGTGTACGATTTGGTGCAAGCGGCATGTCCTTTGGTGGGCGAAACTTTTCCCGCATTCCGAACACTTGTAAGGTTTTTCCCCGGTGTGGATTCGTCTGTGCTTGTCCAAATCATGGCTTAGTATGAAACTCCGCCCGCAGAATTCGCACATGAATGGTTTTTCGCCGGAATGAGTCATCATGTGGTTCTTTAGAGTATCCGCTGTGAAGAATATCTTGCCACAAGTTGGACACAGCATTTCTTTTCGGTCGCCCGCGGCATGTATGCAAGTGTGTTCGACGAAATAGCTCCGATATTTAAAGGTTTCCGCGCAAACATCGCATTTGTATACAGCGGTGTTTTTTTGTACTGGAGCAGAGTGTTCGAGCTCATGGCTGATCAGACTAGCGCGGAATGTAAAGATTTCTCCGCAGACCACGCACTTATGGTCACTGACTTTCTTAGACTTTTCTGCGGATTTGTGGCGACTTAGACCAGACCGGTGTTGATAGTTTCTGTCGCAGATATCACAATGATATTTTTGAGCTTTTTTTGCTTTTACCTTTTTACCTATTAAAGATATCACTGTTTGTTTATCACCAGCTGAATTAAAAATATCTTGTTTGTTGTCCTTCTGACATTTAATATTTTCTGTAATTTGGGTTTTTTCACCCAAAATATCTTCCTTTAATATCTCATCATTCTCTGGTAATACTTGCTCTTCCGAAATTTCTTCCTGTAATACTCCATTCTCTGTTGCAACCACCAACTCATCATCGTCCAAAATCTCTTCCTTTAATACATCATTCTCTGTCATTTCCAGCAAATCTTCCTCTTTTAAATCTGCTTCAATATTTATTACATAGCTAAAACTACATTTATTTTCATACTGACAAGAATAACAACAAACAGAATTTTACCTATTGCCTTCTTCTATTTCTTTCAGTAAAATGCTTTGGGACTCCTCAAACTTCTTCTTGAATTCGTAACAAACTATCCCTTTCTCCATACAAGCTAAACAGAGTCCGTCAGCTTTTCCATTCTCGCACACCTTCAATACAAAATAATTTAAATTTCCTTCAACAAATTTATCTCGTCTGAAAATTTCTCGAGTACTGACCTGTGCGTTCACACAAAATTCCAACAATTCATTCAGGAAAATCTCAGCTTTCTTATAATCTATAGTTTGGGTTAACGCAATTTTTCCGTTAGTCGCTTCCAAACAGATTCGGCAACGATATTCGGGTTTTAATATTTTATTTTCGGTCCATAAAGACATTTTGCATTCGTTGTTTTTCTGCTTGACCCAAGTTTACAACGACCATGCCTAACACCAGGGATATTTATATGCTTATCTCTGGCTGACGACATACTTGTTTAAGCGCCAAGATTCAAATTCTCAATGTAATTACACGTAAACAGATACAACTACACGGACAAGATTAAGCAGATGAGACTAGACAGACAAGACTGGACATGATTAGACTAACAATACTAAATATTCAAGACTATACAGATGAAACTTTCGTAAAAATTGGTTCGGGGGAAGTTCTCACTAATCTAATTTTCATTGAGACAAAGCGTGACAAATGTGATGAAATGAGAATTATAATTTGGTTATGAAAGCAGACCAATAATTCAAAAATATTTTATTGTATGCATTCATATACTTGTCTATAAATATACAAAAATGAATTTATTATTAATTATTGGTAACTATAAAAAAATTTGTGGAAAACAATAATAGACCTTTTTACGGTTAGTTAAGCCCATGCGCATCCGCGATGTTTGAAAGGCGGGAATATGAAAGTTTCGGGCACATATATAGTTATATGTCAAAAAGTTCGCGCAATTTTGACGTATAACATGGCGGAAATTGATGCATGCGCACAAAAAAAATTCAACTATGAAAAGGTCTATTTGATCATTTGAACAAAAAAATTAAGATTTTCTTTCACGGTCATATTTTGATGCGACTGAATACTTTGCAATAGATTCGGATCATTTATTAAAATGTGAAATTTCTCACTTGAATTGGTCAAATTATATTTACGTTTAACATAGATTTTCAATGTTCAACTACGTTTTTTCAGTTGTCCACGTTCTACAGCAACCATTTGATTCTGGAAAGGATGAGCGCCTATTTTACATTTTTCAAAATATTTTGATAACAATATTATTCTGTTTAAAATGAAGGAATAACTCCGTCCATTTTTGTCTGTTTCTGCATTTGCAGACAACCAACATTTATATTTTTCATCAATAACGTATCTTTTTAACAATGGTACCTCATCAAAAAGACCATTTTCGCAAATATTATTTTTCGGAAAATGGTTATTATTATCATTATCTCATCATTTTTGCCCTCATGGACAGTGTTTTAACTTAAATATCTTATGATGACACAACTTTCACTTCTTTCCCTTCTTTTTCTTCTCTTACCAAAATCTCTTCATCCTTTAACTGCGCTCCTGTTTCTTTTGTTCTCTCCACAATGTTCCTTCCTATCTTCTTCCTTTCGCTTACTAAAAATTTGACATTCTTATTTTTGTTTCTGAATTTCTCCTATCATTTGCTGATTGATCCCCACTTGCTTTAACTCATCTTCTATTTCAGCGCTGTCCAACTGGCGGCCCCCGGGCCATATCCGTCCCGCGAGGCTTTTTTTACGGCCCGCGAATTATAGTAATCAAAAATAAAAAATATATATGAGCTTGACAACTATTTATAACAGTCACACCGACAATGCCTACTCAAATTTGAAAAGTTTTAATAACATCCACTTTGGGACAGCTTTACTAATTAAATCAAGGGAGGGACACTGAAATCTTCTGTTACTCTTTAGCACACAGCGCTCTAGATGCATTGTGTGAGCCTTTCGCTACGTCAAAGCAAGTAACGAGAAAGGTCAAGACCTAATATGTCAGGGGCTGAAGGCCAAAGGTTTATGTACTAGTAAAGTAACATAAGAAAGTTGTAATTTGTGTAACCTCACTCCTTAGGTAAAACGAGAAACCTCACCTTTGTTGGCGGAGACGAGGAACTGCTGAAGAACTCGCCAACAAAGGTGAGGTTTCTCGTTCATATATGAGCTTATTCAACCATATACAACAAGAATTATAAAAATGCTAAAGATGATTAATTATGGTTATTTTATGGTTATTCGATAAAATTAATCCACGCTCTTTGCAAGTGTATCTGTTTATGCACTCTCTACCACCACCAAGTCGCCCGCCCGATCGCGCTTCTTCTTTACGCATTGTCCGTTTTTGTCCGTCTCCAATTTACGTGGTGCCAGAAGAAGCGGTGGGGATTGTAGCCGTGGCTGCATTCTGGTATCACTGTTGCCGAGAGCCGCTTATCTTGTCCAACAGTAGTTAACGGACTTTTATGTTTACATATACCGTGGGTTATTTGCCATTCTGTGAAATCCAATAAAACACAATCAACTTAAAGCGCCATTCCAATCAATGCATGAAAAAAAGTATTATTCGTACACGGGAGACTCGAGAATAACATTAGTAAAAAAGAAAATGAAAAAACAGCAGAACTATCAAACGAATTATTTTACCCAAGTAACAAATTCTCAAGAAGCATCAGTAGCTGCATCGTTTGCAGTTTGCTTAGAAATTGCAAAAGCAAAAAAGCCTTTTTCGGATGGAGAAAAACAAAATGTGTCATAAAAATGGCTGAAGCTCTTAATAATAACGAAATGGCAAAAAAATTTCAAAAAGTTTCTATTTCTTATCAAACTGTAATCCGACATATAGATAGATAGATTCCTTTTATTGGCATAAACAACTACAGTTTTACATATAACAGTGCTACCATCAATGTTAACCAAATAATTACATACACGCTCCAACCTAAGACAGAACAAAAATAATAAATTACTAGAAGAAAACAAACAAAAAGAAAAAAAAAATCCTCTCAAAAACAACATTTCCTCTCAAATAATAATAATAATAAAATCACGCGTCACCAGATGGTAAAAGAACTAAAGTTTTATTCTTTTTTAACTCCACCACTCTTTTCATCAAGGGCCATCCCGCTCCGTCCTCCCTCATACACGAGCCCCAGTCTTCTACTACGACACTCTCCTCATATGATTGCATACAATATTTTTATAATAATATATTTGAATACAATATTTTTGAATTATTGGTCTGCTTTCATAACCAAATTACAATTCTCATTTCATCACATTTGTCGCGCTTTGTCTCAATGAAAATGTGGTCACTTTAGATTAGTGAGAACTTCCCCCGAACCACTTTTTACAAAAGTTTCATCTGTATAGTCTTGAATATTTAGTATTGTTAGTCTAATCATGTCCAGTCTTGTCTGTCTAGTCTCATCTGCTTAACCTTGTCTGTGTAGTTTTATCTGTTTACCTGTAATTAAATTGAGAATTTGAATCTTGGCGCTTAAACAAGTATGTCGTCAGCCTGAGATAAGCATATAAATATCCCTGGTGTCAGGCATAGTCGTTGTAAACTTGGGTCAAGCAGAAAAACAACGAATGCAAAATGTCTTTATGGACCGAAAATGAAATAATAAAACCCGAATATCGTTGCCGAATCTGCTTGGAAGCGACTAACGGAAAAATTGCGTTAACCCAAACTATAGATTATAAGAAAGCTGAGATTTTCCTGAATGAATTGTTGGAATTTTGTGTGAACGTACAGGTCAGTACTCGAGAAATTTTCAGATGAGATAAATTTGTTGAAGGAAATTTAAATAATTTTGTATTAAAGGTGTGCAAGAATGGAAAAGCTGACGGACTCTGTTTAGCTTGTATGGAGAAGGGGATAGTTTGTTACGAATTCAAGAAGAAGTTTGAGGAGTCCCAAAGCATTTTACTGAAAGAAATAGAAGAAGGCAATAGGTAAAACTCAGTTTGTTGTTATTATTGTCAGTATGAAAATAAATGTAGTTTTAGCTGTGTAATAAATATTGAAGCAGATTTAAAAGAGGAAGATTTGGTGGAAATGACAGAGAATGATATATTAAAGGAAGAGATTTTGGACGATGATGAGTTGGTGGTTGCAACAGAGAATGGAATATTACAGGAAGAAATTTCGGAACAGGAAGTATTGCCAGAGAATGAGTTATTAAAGGAAGATATTTTTAGTGAAAAAGCCCAAATTACAGAAAATATTAAATGTCAGAAGGACAACAAACAAGATATTTTTAATACACCTGGTGATAAACCAACAGTGATATCTTTAATAAGTAAAAAAGTAAAAGCAAAAAAAGATCAAAAATATCATTGCGATATCTGCGACAGAAACTATCAACACCAGTCTGGTCTGAGTCGCCATAAAGCCAAAGAAAAGTCTAAGAAATTGAGTGATCATAAGTGCGTGGTCTGCGGAGAAACCTTTACATTCCGCGCTAGTCTGACCAGCCACGAGCTCGAACACTCTGCTCCAGAACAAAAAAACACCGCTGTATACAAATGCGATATTTGCGCGAAAACCTTTAAATATCGGAGCTATCTCGTCGAACACACTCGCACACATGCCACGGGCGACCGAAAAGAAATGCCGTGTCCAACTTGTGGCAAGATATTCTTCAAAGCGGATACTCTAAAGAACCACATGCTGACACATTCCGGCGTAAAACCATTCATGTGCGAATTCTGCGGGCGGAGTTTCATACTAAGCCATGATTTGGACAAGCACAGACGAATCCACACCGGGGAAAAACCTTACAAGTGTTCGGTATGCGGGAAAACTTTCACCCACCAAAGGACATGCCGCATGCACCTAATCGTACACTCCAAGACAAGGGAGAACGTTTGCCAATTATGCGGGGCAGCTTTCGGAACACCCAGCACGCTGAGACACCACATGAAAGTACACTTTGCAGAGCGTCCGTTCAAGTGCACCATATGCACCAAAAGCTTCAAGTTAAAGGCCAATATGAAAACACACATGGCGACGCACAACGGCGCGCAAAATTACGCGTGCAAAATTTGTGACAAGAAGTTCAGCTGGAGCTCACAACTTAGCATTCACCGGAGAACTCACACGGGCGAACCATCCAACGTCTGCAAAATTTGCGACAAAATTTTCAAATACCCTTACAGTTTAAAAAAACACATAAAAACTCATTCTCCTGATACTAATTAAAACAAAATAAATATTTTATTTAAAAAAGCTTTTTTAGTTTTCTTGGGTAACCTACAGCTGTAGCGCATGGTTTGACGCGGAGTAGTTTGACTGTAAATATCCCTTTCTCCATACAAGCCAAACACAGTCCATCAGCTTTTCCATTCTCGCACATTCTAATGATATTTAGCACAGTCTTATCACCCTCACCCGTCTTTCTAGGTATGCTGAGCCGACTGGCCATTTCAGTAGCTGTACGTTTCTATTGTGTCTTTAGTGATGTCTAGTTAGTTTAATATTTGACCTTTGCCTGTAAAAGTATTAGACAAAAACATCTCTGCGATCCACGGCAGACCAAATGTGCAGCACATATAATACGGCAAGAAACGTCAGAAGATGGCCAATGGTATTTTTTTTACAATGCTGAATATAAGTGGTATCATTTACCTAGGTAATAAATTGGAGCCAATGCGAAGAAGATTATTTCTGAAAAAGTTGCATCACGAGCTGGCGATTGCGGAAATTTGCCAGAGAAGTTCAAAAACTGTGGGAATTCCATTTTACCTCCAGCAAAAATTGAAAAGGTTTTGTCCGGCTGTTGTGGAAACCCAATGCAAACCACAATAAACAACAGCAAAAATTGAACGCAAAATTCTTAGGAAAATATTTGGAGCAGTATACAGAGATGGGATATGGATGAAAAGACCAACCAAAAAGCTATATGAATACTCAGACAGACTCACAGATATCATTAGAAAACGCAGACTAACTTTCCATGGGCACATACAGAGAATGAACGATTTACAAAGAAAGTCTTTGATGTAGTAAACAGTTCAAGTAGAAAAATTGGTTTCATGAAATAGAAAAGCGCTGTCCAACTTCTCTTAGCCAGCGGGCCATTTTTTCTTCAGAAAATTTTTCGCGGGCCGATAAGGATAGGTAAATGAAAAGACAGTTCATGTAAACTCGAAACTTATTTTATTTATACAAAAAAAATGGTCAAAAGTCAAGATAATAAGATTTTTTCAACAATAACATCATTATCTACTTGCACGTCAAAATGAACACACTAATAAGTAAATTATTGTATGTAAAAGATGATATTATTATAATCGCGTGTAAAAGTATCCAAATCGTGCGTAAAAGTCCAATGTAAATCAAATGGAGTTTTATTATTAAACGATTTCTGTTTGTTGTTACTATGACAACAACTAGCAGGGGTGTTTTCGAATTTCTTTGCTCCCAGGGGCTCATATGCTTCCAAATTAATAAAAAAAAATTCCCTTAAAATTTTAGCTCTTAATATTAACTCTAAGATAGTCCGCATTCCAACCAAAGTATCTTATGGAAATAACATGGGAAAAATTTCTTTCGTTCCTTAGAATTTTATAACTTGGGGACAAATATATCTAAAATAGTGGGACATACATATTTTGATAGATAATTTAACGATCTACGAAAAAGGTTTCATATCATTTTTTGCTAAGTCTATTGGTTCAAAAGTTATTCGAGCTCAAAATTTAATTTTTATATAATTTTCAATATCATCAAGTATATTAATAAAATAAACACATTTTTTTTGTAAATTATTTTATTTATTATCAATTTATGTAAAAAAAATTGAAAGTTTCTCTCTATTTAAGAATACAAAATTAAAGTATAGATGAAATGATACCATTTGACTTAACCTTCACTCAATTTTTTTATTTTTAACGATTGAGCTTTTTCAAATATCTGCATAATATTGCTTGTATTCTGATAAAAATTGAACTATAAATTGTTGCTGCTCTGGATTCTTACTTAGTATACCATTGTAATCTTCAATTAGTTTAACTGCACGCTCGGCTATGTCATTAATCACTTTCAAACTTCTCACCAATAGTAAACCCTTTTTGAAATCTTCATTTCTGCACCATTCAGACGGATCTAGAATTAAAAAATCTGTACTTATTCCAAACCGTTTGAAAAACTAGAGTGACCTTGATGAGATAAATGAGACTATGTTCAAGTTATATAAGTCGCTTATATTTTTAATTTCTAAGCGTTTTAATTTTTCTGAGCCTTTGTCAATACTTTTCAACATCTGTTTTTCAATATTTAGTGACACTTTTTTATCAAAGAATGCCATAGCTGCAGTTTCTGGGTTTAAATACCACAAGTGCTTGCTAATTTTTTTAAATGCCACTTGAGACGTTTTAGCATCTGTTGATTCATAATCAATAAGTTTTTTTATAAATAATAAATCGTTGTTTGGAGCTTCAGATGCCAGAGGACAAGTAAACCATGCTTTAATATATACTGTAGCAACGAAAATACAAATTTCAGAAATTGATTTTTTTAATTTTGCCGTCATTTCAAATTGCTCATTAAATACAAATATTTTTAGTGTATATATGGAATTTGATATCCACCTAGCGTGATGGAAGGCACCCGGTTTTCTAAATTTGACTTCACTACGAGGAACTTTACCAATAAATATCTGAACCAGCTCCAAAAGTTCTTTGTAGTCTTCTCTTGGTTGTTCAGAATTAAGCTGCTCTTGAACAAATTGATTAATATCTTCAATGTGATTATATAATTTGTTTTGCACATAAGAGTCTTCAATACTGTTAAGGGGATTGACTCATCACATACATACTTTAGGTTGGCAAGACATATGTTGGTAGTTGAATTGTGCGACTAGAATGAAGTTAGTTTTTAAGTTGTTGTTGTCAAGTAACACTAGTTTTGATGTTAAATATTTCAGTAGTGCTAAATCAAAATATATATCGTGAATCCGAAGAGAGAGCGGTGATTTTCCTGTTATTTCCATTAGGTTATGGGCGCAGGATCACCGCACGGTGAATATTTTTTAGAGACTGAGTTTAAAAGTTCAAAAATAGACGAGCCATTTTCGTAGGTTATTTCCACGCCACGTGCAAGTGAAAAATATAACCCCTGAAAATGGAAAGTGAACTCGCGCGTGTTACAAAACTTAAGAACTTTGAGAACTGGAGTGTATGGAAGTTCCAGGTTCGTGTGATGTTGAAAGCGTCAGATGCGTGGAGCATCGTAAACGGCACAGGCAAAATACCCGGGCCGCTCCCGGCTGACGCGACGGCGAATGAAAGGACACAGCATGAAAACAGGATTGAAGCATGGCGAAAGAAGGACGGGATGGCGCAAAAGATAATAGCGACAACGATTGGGCCTCAACCCACCTTCCACATCATTAACTGTGAAACATCGATGGACATGTGGACACGCTTAATGAATGTCTACGAACAAAAATCTGAAGCGAGCGTTCACATGCTCCAGCAAAAATGGTACAAGATGGAGAAAGAGAACTCGGAAGACTTAGCCACCCATATTGCTAAACTCGAGGATCTGGCAAATCGTCTCCGACTGATGGGTGAGGAAATATCTGATTCAATGATAATAACAAAGATTCTGCTTACCCTTCCTGCCAGTTACAAGTACTTCGTTAGTGCATGGGAGTCTGCTTCCGCTACGGAGCGTACATTGGTGAATCTCACCTCGAGGTTGCTGATAGAAGAGACACGGAACTATTCCATGAACAGATTCAAGGCCAGACTCGTGGCACGTGGTTTCCGGCAGACGTACGGTATCGATTACCAAGATACGGTATCGATTACCAAGAAACGATAGAAGAAATTCAGAAACAAAATTAAGAAAGTCAATTTTTTAGTAAGTGAAAGGAAGAAGATATAATATTGTGGACCAAACAAAGGAAACAGGAGCACAGTCAAAGGATGAAGAGATTTTGGGAAGAGAAGGGAAAGAAGTGAAAGTTAATATGTCACATGAGATATTTAAGTTCAAACACTGTCCTAGAGGGCAAAAATGATGTGATAATAATAATAATAACTATTTTCTGAAAAATGGTCTTTTGGATGAGGTGCCATTGTTAAAAAGATACATTACTGATGAAAAAAATAAATGTTGGTTTTCTGCAAATGCGGAAACAGACAAAAAAATGGACGGAGTTATTCCTTCATTTTAAACAGAATAATATTGTTATCAAAATATTTTGAAAATTGTAAAATACGCGCTTAACCTTTACAGGATCAAATGGTTGCTGTAAAACGTGGACAATTGAAAAAAAGCAGTTAATCATTAAGAATCTATGTTAAACGTAAATTCAATTTGACCAATTCATGTGAGAAATTTTAATAAATGATTCGAATCTATTGCAAAGTATTCACGCGGAACAAAAATATGACCGTGAAAGAAAATCTCAATTTTTTTTGTTCAAATGATCAAATAGACGTTTTCATAGTTCAAATTTTTTTGTGCGCATGCTTCAATTTCCGCCATGTTATACGTCGAAATTGCCCGAACTTTTTGACGTATAACTATATATGTGCCCGAAGCTTCCATATTCCCGCCTTTCAAACATAGCGGATGCGCATGCTCTTAACTTACCGTAAAAAGATCTATTATTGTTTTCTACAAATTTTCATAGTTATCAATAATTACATATACTAAAATAGTTTGGTACGCCTTTCCGGGAGGGGGCGGGAGAAATGCGTCAAATCGGGTTTGTAGAATGAAAACGGACGTTTTAAGTGATTTTCGAATGAAATTTTGCCGGGAGACAGTGGTAAAATGTTTAGAAAACTCCAGACAATTGACCAACCTTTGAGAAATTGAGGTGCCGCCGAAGGCGGCGGGGGTGCGGCACGAAAACGAAATTTCCGTTTCGTTTTGCAATCGCGACGCGAATGGTGCTATCTGGAGCGCCGATTTTTTCCGCACAAAACTGTCATCTCAAATTTTCGATTCTTTGCTGAAAGTTTGGAGAAAAGTGCGAAAAACAAAAAAAAAAGTATCGCAAAAAACGATATTCTTTGACGTTATATTGCGAGCCGACTGCTGAACAGAACGCCAGTTTTGCGAAACAGAATTCCCGTTTGCGGGTCCGGTTTCGTAGGTTCTTTCTCTGTGGGTCTTCGTAGAGGCCGTGTGATTTTTTGAAAAAAAAACCGGACGTTATCGGCTGCCGAACCGAAAGTGGGTAGAATTTTGCAATTTCTTCTAAACCGTTCGATGGAGGTCGACGGTATCTTGCGTACGATGTGCCGATTTGCGGATTCGCAGAAACCACGAGGTCGCCACGGCCGATAGTAGCAAACCGGTAGGATGTCAATCCGAAATCGAGATCTACAAAAGTACAAATGGCACAACTTCCTGCCCTACAGTGGCAGATCGAGAACAGACTGGACCGTGCCATAGGCTATTAAAAGTTGCAAAAAGTTATTGAAAGCAACTGCCAAAGTTATTGAAAAAAAACCGAAATTCGCATTTTGAGTCCTAGCTAAGAGGCGCATGCGAATTTTTCAGAAATTTGAACGGTGTCCTTCCGCCGGAAATTTCCGACATTCTGAAACTAAGTTTGCACGTTTCACTTGCACGGTGCGCCCCCAGAGCCCTAGGAATCGTCGCCTATTTTTCGCACGTCATATTTCATCCGTCTTTCAACTTTAGCAACTTTTACAGCAGCCATTCGCAAATTTCAACTCTTTTCTGCAAGTGTTGTAAATTTCGCTTCTTCGCCGGCTGCGGTTTGGCGAGGGAGAATTTTCCAAAATTCCTCAAATTTCGGGTACGTCAAAATCGGAATTTTCTTTCTACGACATTTGCGCTGCAACGAAGAACACCAGTTGATGCTAACACATTTCCGCACTTTTACCTGCAAGTCCCGTCGCAAGATGATTCGAATTTTCAATTTTTTTTCCGCATTTTCTGAACCAAGGATTCACCAAGAAAACACATCGGCGCTACTGGCGGGACGCAAACGCAAACTTCAAACCAGTCAGTCAAGTCAGTCAGTTGAAATCTACTGCGACCGCTGAAAAAAATGTTTTCGGACAAAACTCTTTTCAAGCAAGTTTCGCCCAGAAAAGTTTGTTCTAGAAATCAGTGGAAATCATTTTGGAACATGTGATATTAGTGGAATTATGTGCTAAAGTATTTGTGGTTATTTAAACTGTTTTTCTATTCCGAGTTTTAAATGTATTTAATTTGGTAATAAACGTTTTTTTTGTAAGAAACAAATTAATTAACAAGTATTTTATTTATCCTGGGTGAAAAATCTATATCTTTGACCACGTTTCTCATTTAAATTGATTCTGGTTTCATTAAAAAAATGTTTTAATAGATTCTGCAGCATGTGGAACAATAAAATTGTACACGCTTTTAAAGAAAAAGTCGATCTGATATCTAACATATCATTTTCGAAAAATATTTCATCTGGCGGTGGCTGCCGTAACATGTTGGAATTCTTTATTGACGTCTGGATTCATTTAAAAAATTATTTTAGAAAGTTTCACACAACGTGGAACAATCAAATTTCACACATTTGTAGGGAATTAGTCAGTCTATGATATCCCTCAGTTAGTTTTGCAAAATATTTTGTCTGGCGGCGGCCGCCGCCCCTCAAACTCGAACATAACAGAAATTAATAAATTTAAATAACTATGAAATGAAAACTGCAAGAGATATATTGATGTTTCTTTCAGATCTATATAGATTATACATTTATCTATTGAAATTGACGTTTTGGTATTTTCATGGCCGATAGCCTGGGCACATAATTTTTTCTAATAAAGAAATATTTATTGAAAACTTTCAACTCTTGAAAAATTTCAACTCTTTTTTCCAAGTCTCTGAAGTTTACCAAACATGTATTTAGCGCTACTTTATAGAGCAGATTTTCATCAAAAAATTGTGTAATTTTCATCTTTCCATAGCGAAACGTTTGGCCGATTTTTTTTTGCAAACGAAAAAATTTAAAAACGAAATACAGAAGGGGTAAGTAACCAACAACCCCTTTGATAAATTTTGGGATTTTATATTTTTTACTTTTGCGACCAAACCGAAGGATTTTACAAGATTTGCAAAGAATACTTTTTTGTGGACACCGACGTCTTAGATACGGATATCCCGGTTATAATTTTCCATCTTAAGGCGTTGACGAGATATTTCCATAAAATTATTGAAGAGAAAATCATTCCTCACGACGTCCCCATTGGAGTGGGAGCGTTAAAATTTTGTCAACGCATACTTCTGGTGGATACCCACATTCAGTAAAAGTTTCATTCTTTATTCAGCCTGTCTCGTCCACTGCTGGACATAGGCCTCTCTTAACATCTTCCATCTACTTCTATCTTGTGCTTCTTGCATCCAGTTGATGGCGATGCGTTTCACATCGTCTGTCCATCGGGTGGGTGGGCGTCCTCTACTTCTGTATGCCTCCTGTCTAGGTCGCCATTCCAGGATCTTTTTGGTCCATCTGTTGTTTGGCATCCTTGCGACATGCCCGGACCAGTTCCATTTTAGTTTGGTTATTACTTCAATTAGACTAGACAGACAAGACTGAACAGACAAGATTAGACAAACAATACTAAATATTCAAGACTAGATAGGTAAAACTTTTGCAAAAAGTGGTTCGTGGGAAGTTCCCACTAAACTAAAGTGACCACATTTTCATTGAGACAAATGTGATGAGATTAGAATTATAATTTAGTTATGAAAGCAGGCTAATAATTCAAAAATATATATTTAAAGAAACTAGATTTCTTTAATTTATACCGCGCTCTTCTATCGGTAAAACAACAACCTTAGAAGGCGCTGTGAGGAATGATAGATAGTGGTAGTTTTCCAATTACAGCACCAGAGCGCACAATGCGGCACTGTGCGCAGCATCGAGTGTTCCAACATCAGCAATGCCTCGCACCGACGAGCACAGGGAAAAGCTCTGCTCGGACTGAAAAAAATGGCGGAAAAAAATCAGAGAGTTGATTGAAGATCAAGAAAATATTGGCAATTAATTGAATAATCATAACATTTATTATAAATTTATGTTTGAATTGTTTTTTTTTAACAATAATTAAATATTTTGCTTTTATTAGATCACTGGAGTGATCACTAGTTCATAATAGTTTTTCATATTTTCAAATTTCTTTTATTTAATATAAAGCGTTGACTAATTACTGTAAATCTACTAGACAATCACTACATTCTTATGATCGATAACTATGTTTTTTGATGAATCAAATATTTATCTTCTTATTTTCTATGAAATTTTAAATTTTTGATTCGAATTATTATTTAAATAGAAAAGTGACGATTTTTACAATTACTAGCTACTAATTATAATAATTTGTAAATTCATTTTACACAAGCATGCAATTTATTATTTTCATTGTTCGATTTCTAAAATGACCGATCACTGTACTGTTTACCCCTAGTTACAGTATAACTACTCCACGTCGAACCATGCGTAACAGCTGTAGGTTACTCAAGAAAACTAAAAAAGCTTTTTTAAATAAAATATTTATTTTGTGTTAATTAGTATCAGGAAAATGAGTTTTTATGTGTCTTTTGAAACCGGAAGGTTATTTGAAACTTTTGTCGCAAATTTTGCAGACCTGAGGGGGTTCGCCCGTGTGATTTTTCGGTGAATGCTAAGTTGTGAGCTCCAGTTGAACTTCTTGTCGCAAATTTTGCACGCGTAATTTGGCACGCCCTTGTGCGTGTGTGTCTCTTCCATTTGTCTCTTCATCGCGACCTTTTATTTGAAGCTTTTGGTGCATATGGTGCACATATAGCGCCCGTTCACGCTCTGCAAAGTGTCCTTTCATGTGGTTAGTCAACGCGGTGGGTCTGGCGTAAGCTGCCCCGCATAACTGGCAAACGTGATCCCTTGTCTTGGAGTGTATGATTAGGTGCGAGCGCCATGTCTTTTGGTGGGCGAAACTTTTCCCGCATTCCGAACACTTGTAAGGTTTTTCCCCGGTGTGGATTCGTCTGTGTCTGCCCAAATCACCGCGAAGCTTGAATCTTTGCCCGCAAAATTCGCACATGAATGGTTTTTCTCCGGAATGTGTCATCATGTGATTCTTCAGAGTATCCGTTTTGAAGAATATTCTACCGCAAGTTGGACACGGCATTTCTTTTCGGGCGCCCGCGACGTTCTGCAGGTGTCTGCGAGTGTGATGGACGAGACTGCTCCGCAATTTAAAGGTTTTCTCGCAAACTTCGCATTTGTATTCAGCGGTGTTTTCTTGTTCTGAAGCAGAGTGTTCGAGCCTGTGGCGAATCAGATTAGCGCGGAATGTAAAGGTTTTTCCGCAGACCACGCATTTATGTTCACTGACTGTCTTAGACTTTTCCTTCGATTTGTGGCGACTTAAACCAGACTTGTGTTGATAAATTCTGTCGCAAATATCGCAATGATATTTTTTACCTTTTTTTTTACATTTTAAAGATATCGCTGTTGGTTTATCGCCAGGTGTATTCAAAATATCTTGTTTGTCCTTCTCACATTTAATATTTTCTGTAATTTGGGCTTTTTCACCCAAAATATCTTCCTTTAATATCTCATTATTCTCTGTTAACACTTCCTCTTCCGAAATTTCTTCTTGTAATACCTCATTCTCTGTTGCAACCATCAACTCATCATCGTCCAAAATCTCTTCCTTTATTATCTCATTCTCTGTTATTTCCACCAAATCTTCCTCTTTTAAATCTGCTTCTATATTTATTACATAGCTAAAATTACATTTATTTGCATACTGACAAGAATAACAACAAACAGAGTTTTACCTATTGCCTTCTTTTATTTCTTTCAGTAAAATGTTTTGGGATTCCTCAAACTTCTTCTTGAATTCGTAACAAACTATCCCCTTCTCCATACAATCTAAACAGAGTCCGTCAGCTTTTCCATTCTCGCACACCTTCAATACAAAATTATTTAAATTTCCTTCGACAAATTAATCTTGTCTGAAAATTTCTCGAGTACTGACCTGTGCGTTCACGCAAAATTCCAACAATTCGTTCAAGGAAATCTCAGCTTTTTTATAATCTATAGTTTGGTTTATCGCGATTTTTCCGTTGGTCGCTTCCAAACAGATTCTGCAACGATATTCGGGATTTAATATTATTTTATTTTCGGTCCGTAAAGACATTGCATTCTATGTTTTTCTGCTTGATACACGTTTTCAACGTCCATGCCCACTGAAATATATACTACCTGGAACGAGCGCTGGCCTCTAAGCTTATGCGGGCCCAGATAGAGGTCCCAAGGGATCCCTTCATCCTTGTCTAGCCAACAGTGAATTCGGGAGTGTGAGGATGCGATACAGTCAGAGCGAAAAGCTTGTTGTATTGAGTTTTATCAAGTAAGAGAGTGATATCGAGTGAGAGTGATTTTCCTTTTGGACTGTACTAGACAAAGACAGAGCGATACCAGATACACCTTCAAATCAAATCAAATCAAATTAATTTATTAACCACTAGATATATACAAAAGATACATATGGGTACGTCATTATAAGATATTGATATAATCAACAAACTCTTGATGATTGTATGGACATATTGAAATTAGGAGATTTTTCATATTTTTTCTAAATTTCGTATAAGAATGTTCCTGCGTGATACTTATTGGGAGCTTATTATATATATATATATATATATATATTGATTCCATAAACATCTGGTGCCTTGCTGCACATAACAAGTCTTGTTTTTGGGGTATATAGCTTCATGTGTCCACGTGTGAGATATTTGTGCTTATCCTCATTTTTGGGTATTTTTACTTTTGTTTTGTGTATATAGCATGTTAGTTCAAGCAAATACAAACCAAATACCGTAAGTATATTTAGCTGTTTGAAATGGGTTCTGCATGAGGCATATATAGGTATACCAAGTAGAGCACGAATAACTCTTTTCTGAGCTTTAAGGATTCTCGGCCGTTCTGAAGATGTCCCCCAAGCTATTATTCCATACGCGAGCAGCGAGTGAATTTCCGCAAAGTAATAATTGAGTAGTTCTTCAGGTGTCAGAAATTTTCGTAGATAGCAAATACAAAAGATTCGTTTATTAATCGATTTGCATAGGTTTTCCATAGTGTTATGCCATAACAGATGTTCTTCTATTACAAGACCCAGAAATTTCCAGACCCAGAAAAAAAATAAAACCAGAAAAAATAATAAAAAATGTATATTTTGAAAAACATATATTTGGGGTACGTATAACTTATTTTATGTATAATATGATTGTACAATAAAAAAATGAAACAGTAATTCATGATTTTCAACGTAACAAAAGTAAAAAAAACAGAAAAAAACATAAAAAATGTATATTTTGAAAAACATATAGTTGGGGTAAACATAACTTATTTTATGTACAATTGATTGATTGCAGAACAAAAAAATAAACCTGATAAATAATAAAAACAACCATATATTTGCGATATATATTATTTTTTATGATAATTTTTGAAACACTCTCCCAAACATAGGCCCGGCATATCTTTACATGTCTCACAATGGTAAATGGTGTCCTTCCTTTTTTTTTGTTGGGCACATACTCGGCATTTTTTTCTTTGCGTTTTCCCTTTATCGTTCGTTGCGTCGATTTTTGTCGGCAAATGTTGTGTTCTTTTGTTCGTACCACGCAAATCTTTCTTCTCAGGAAGTATCTTTTCTAAAATGTTTTGCCGATATTCATATAGTGACAATTTCCTGCCACTATATTTATTATACAGCAGGTAAGAATTTTGAAACAAAAGGTGTAAAATATGTACACCCAGCTTCTTGTACCACCGTACAGTCTTACGTTGAGACGGGTAGTAGGACATCAGTTGATCTTGGCGATCAATGCCACTCATAAACTCATTATATTTTATAATCGGCAAAGGCTTTTCTTTTTCTTGACCTCTTCTATTTGCAACATTTTGCATAGAATTTTGGAATTCCGTTGATATATACGTGACATCCCTTTTATCCTTCCACTTCCCAATCATGACGTCTCTCTTATATTTAGCAATGCTTTGCCCTTTTTTTAATTTTGAAGTAATTACCTCTGCAGGTAGAAAAAGTTCTTTGCTCGAGTAATAAAAATGCAAGTTCAATGGAGTTGTAACAACTGTCCATATAAACCGAATGCCCTTGACCAAGTTTACCTGCCAACAGCTCTAAAACGACCTTTTGAGCATGGCCTTTGCCTCCCGTTATATCGTGCCGACCGGTATATACCATAAACTTTAGTATCAAACCATCTGGCTCTGTAAGCATATACAGTTTGATGCCATATTTATGCCTTTTGTTTTGAACATACTGACGAAAAACGAGTCTTCCCTTCCATAACACCATAGACTCGTCAAGTGAAAGGTTTTTATCTGGACAATAAAGATTATTCATCTTCTCGTTGAAATACGTTAGAATTGGTCTAATTTTATAAAGACGGTCTTGTGGTTCAGGTTCCCCAATTTCTGGGTTTCTGGCAAAATGCAGGCAACGCATTATTAGCAAATACTGATCTCGGCCCATATAGTTCGAAAAGCACGACAAATTATAAAGCCAATGCTTTTTCCAATAATCTTGGACTCGATTTAATTTGATGGTCCCCATGTGGAATGTCAAACCAATAAATACCAACAGCTCCTCCTTGGATAAAGGCTTCCAGTGGGATATCCTACTTCTTGGTGTTAGATTTCTAGTCAAAAAATAATCTTCCGCATACTGATTGGTTTCGGCGACAATTTTATTTAGTAAATTATCGTCGAGTAATAGGCGAAAATAATCATATGGTTCTTCGTTTTCTGGTCTCAATAATAATTTACTTTCGTTCAAGAATGGAATTTCTGTCATGCCGTTACATTCATTCTGCCATGTATCGTCTTGCACGTTTTCTTCTGCAGATTCTTCATTTTCTTCATTCTCGGACTCCGTTTCTTCTTCCGATGTTAGACCGTAATCTTCACTATCGGATTCAGATAAAAAACTTTCCATTTCTTCGTCTGTAGACCCATTAGAGTCGGTAAAAGAAACTGCTCTACGGCGTTTGATGCCTGAAGGTCCCGGTTGTTATCCATTTTATAAGGGTCAACACAGAACGAAAGTTTGTCAAAAGTCGCCAACCACTACACTAAACACAAAAGAACAGCCCTTCACGAATGCTTGCACTGTACTGACTGTCTAAATACGGCTAAATATGCCGGTTGTTTGTTATCCGTTTTATAAGGGTAAACACAGAACGAAAGTTTGTCAAAAGTCGCCAACCACTACACTAAACACAAAAAACAGCCCTTCACGAATGCTTGCACCGTACTGAATGTCTAAATAGGGCCAAATATGACTAAATAAGCAGAGGACGCGCATGTGCGTCATTCGCACATGGGAGGAGCTCAGTTGGACGCGCATGAGCGTCGTTCGCACCGAAAATGAAACTAAATAAGCAGAGGACGCGCATGAGCGTCATTCGCATATGGCAAGGGCTCAGTTGGACGCGCATGTGCGTCGTACGCAGCGAGAGTGTTAAGCTGTTGTTAAGCTTTTGGATCTTGATTTATCTGATCAAGACCACATACTTTATTTATCTTTTATTCATCTGGTTTACCACATACGCGCGGCGTTGCCGTGCGTATGCATTTAAATGTATATGCATGAAAATTAATATGCATTATATTAAACCATTAAAAAATAATTAAAATACCTTATAATTTATAATGGAAATAGAAACAACAAACTACCAAAACAACGTTGGCGTTATACACAATAACACAATCTAATCAACAACGTTACTGGCACAGATTAACTGGTTACTGGCGCAATTCGCAATGAAATATTCATGGGCGGGATTCGAACTTCCGCAGACTTAGTAATATGGTATGTAGAATAGGCAACACAGAACACATGATGTTTATTTTATTTAAAAGGGAAAAAGAAACAAGACACAAAAGGCAAGATAAATCCTCCATTAATTAACATATTATTTTAAATGTTTTTGCATATTCGCCAATGTAAAATATATTTTTCATTTGAAATTAAAAACATTAATACAACTAAAAAAAGTACCGGAACGCGTTCCGTTTGTGAAAAAAGGTGCCGGAACGTCGTTCCGCCACGTTCCCCCCTCAATACACCACTGCCCTTAACAGTAGATAACACAAGTAAAGGTCTTACTTACACTAATAGCTCACTGGATTTGAAATCTAACAGCAAATAATATTATTTTTTCAATATAATTAAACGTGTTGTCTCCTTACATCTAATCCGACACAAGAATCACGATTGAAATGAAGTAGGTTTTTTTGTTTCCAAATTTAACAAACAAATAAACGTTGTTTCTACATTACTTAAAAGTACCACTAGGGCCTCAAAGGCGAGTGAAGTATATCAGGAATAAAAACAGCGGACTTAAAAATACCATTGGGAGATAAATAGGCCTGCAACAAAAAATTGTGTGGGACACTAAGGGTTAAACTGTTTACTACATCAAAGACTTTGTAAGTCGTTTATTGTTCATTCTCCGTATGTGCCCATAGAAAGTTAGTCTGCGTTTTCTAATGATATCTGTGAATCTGTTGGTGTGTTCATATAGCTATTTGGTAGGTCTGTTCATTCATATCCCATCTCTGTGTACTGCTCCAAATATTTTCTTGAAAATTCTGCGTTTATTGTTTTCTGCTTTTTATTGTGGTCTGCATTTACCTGTAATTAAATTTAGAATTTGAATCTTGGCGCTGAAACAAGAATGTCGTCCGCAAGAGATAAGCATGTAAATATCCCTGGTGTCAGGTATGGTCGTTGTAAATTTGGGTCAAGCAGAAAAACATCGAATGCAAAATGTCTTTACGGACCGATAATAAAATATTAAAACCGGAATATCGTTGCAGAATTTGTTTAGAAGCGACCAACGGAAAAATCGCGTTAAACCAAACTATAGATTATAAAAAAGCTGAGATTTCGTTGAAAGAATTGTTAGAATTTTGCGTAAACGCACAGGTCAGTACTCGAGAAATTTTCAGACCGGATTAACTTGTTGAATGAAAATTAAATAAATTTATATTGAAGGTGTGCGAGAATGGAAAAGCTGATGGACTCTGTTTAGCTTGTATGGAAAAGGGGATAGTTTGTTATGAATTCAAGAAGAAGTTTGAGGAATCCCAAAGCATTTTACTGAAAGAAATAGAAGAAGGCAATAGGTAAAACTCTGTTTGTTGTTATTCTTGTCAGTATGAAAATAAATGTCGTTTTAGCTGTGTAATAAATATTGAAGCAGATTTAAAAGAGGAAGATTTGTTGGAAATCATGAAGGATGATGTATTAAAGGAAGAGATTTTGGACGATGATGAGTTGGTGGTTACAACAGAGAATGGAGTATTACAGGATGCAATTTCGGAAGAGGAAGTATTACCAGAAAATGATGAGTTATTAAAGGAAGATATTTTGAGTGAAAATTCCCAAATTACAGAAAATATTAAATTTCATGAGGACAAACAAGATATTTTGAATACAACTGGTGATAAATCAACAGCGATATCTTTAAAAGGTAAAAAAAGAGGTAAAAAAGTAAAAGTAATACAAGGTAAAATATATCATTGTGATATCTGCGATAGAATCTTTCAACACCACTCTAGTCTAAGGCGCCACAGAGCCATGGAAAAGTCTAAGAAAGTCAGTGAACATAAGTGCGTGGTCTGCGGAGAAACTTTTACATTCCGCGATAGTCTGATCCGCCACAAGCTCGAACACTCTCCTCCAAAACAAGAAAATACCGCTGAATACAAATGCGAAGTTTGCGAGAAAACCTTTAAATTACTGAGCAGTCTCGCCCATCACACTCGCAGACACCCGCAGAACGTCGCGGTCACCCAAATAAAAATGCCGTGTCCAATTTGCGGCAGAATATTCTACAAAACTTGTACTCTAAAGAACCACATGATGACACATTCCGGCGAAAAACCATTTATGTGCGAATTTTGCGGGCGGAGTTTCACGCTTCACGGTGACTTGGGCAAGCACAGACGAATCCACACCGGTGAAAAACCTTACAAGTGTTCGGAATGTGGGAAAAGTTTCGCCCATCAAAAAGCATGGCGCTCGCACCTAGTCGTACACTCCAAGACAAGGGATCACGTTTGCCAATTATGCGGGGCAGCTTACGCCAGACCCACCGCGTTGAGTAACCATATAAAAACACACTCTGCAGAGCGCCCGTTCAAGTGCACCATATGCACCAAAAGCTACAAGTTAAAGGACACGATGAAGAAACACATGGTGACGCACAAGGGCGTGCAAAATTACGCGTGCAAAATTTGTGGCAAGAAGTTCAACTGGAGCTCACAACTTAGCATTCACCGGAGAACTCACACAGGCGAACCACCCTACCTCTGCAAAATTTGCGACAAAAATTTCAAATACCCTTGCAATTTGAAAAGACACACAAAAACTCATTTTCCTGATACTAGTTAATGATGTAGATACAGGAAGATGTTCTGTTGGCATCTTCTGTGACCTGTCAAAGGCGATTGACTGCGTTGCTCAATCGAAATTGATTGAAAAGCTTAGTATTGCTGGAATAAGAGGAAAAGCAGAGCGATGGTTCCAATCATATATATCTAACCGGAGTCAATACGTAAAAGTTGGAAAGACTACATCAAAAATAACATCCATATCTGTTGGAACAATTTTAGCTCCAATTCTCTTCTCCATTTACATAGCGGACCTTATTTATTATATCGGATCCGATTTCTGCACTATGTACGCTGACGATATTAGTGTGACTATTTCAGGTTCTTCTATAGAAGAAACGAAGCACATGGCACAGAATATTTTATCAAAAATGCACAGATGGTTTGCTGCCAATAACTTATATTAAAACTAAATATATTAGTTTCCAAACCAACAAGAAAAAATATCATGATGACATTGACCTAAAAATTAATAATACCAAAATTGAAAGAGCAAAGAACATAAAGTTTCTAGGTGTATTCATCGAAGAACATCTTAAATGGGATGTCATGATGGACGCTTTATTAAAAAAACTAAATGGAAAAGGTATGCTTTTCCATTTAGTTTCATTTCCATTAGTTTTTAGTTTTAATTAGAAGGGTGAAAGATCTAATAGGAAAAACAGTTTTAATGCAAGTATACCATTCGGAAGTGGAATCTATTCTTGCATATGGTATTTTAGTTTGGGGATCATCTCCAGTCTCAAAAAGGCCGTTTTTAGCACAAAAAAGAATTATTAGGATAATTACAGGAATAAATTCAAATGTATCGTGTAAACCTAAAGTTGTAGAATTAAATATTTTAACCCTTCCATCCATTTACCTATGGGAGGCAGCGTGTCATATCTTTAAAAATAAATTTAAGTTCTCTACAAATAAAGATATACATAACGTTAATACAAGAAACGCGTCCAAACTACGTAACTACTTCAGAAGAACAATCTTACACTTTGCAGTACAGCGCCCAATAGGCTGGGGGTCAAAATATTTAATAAATTATCTACGGAAATCAAAGAACAAAAATCATACAAAGCCTTTCGAAAATTAAAGAAAGAGTTCCTAATTAAAAAACGTTTTTATTCAATAGATGAATTTCTTGTACAGACATATCATTCAACAACAATTAGTGCTTTTTCTTTAATTTAAAGTTATAATGTAATTTATTTATTTACTTTTTTTTCTTTTGTTTAAATGTTCCTTTTTTTGTATTATTACTTATAACTTTGTGAATTATCTTATTTGTATAACTATACATCGGAAGATTAATAAATGATTTGATCTGATTAGATTAATTAAAACAAAATAAATATTTTATTTAAAAAAACTTTTTAAGTTTTCATGAGTAACCTACAGCTGTTGCGCATGTTTTGAAGTGGGGTAGTTTGACTGTAAATATACCTTTGTTCCCACAAGCCAAAGACAGTCCGTCAGCTTTGCCATTCTCGCACACCTTCAAGCCAAAATCATTTAAAGTTTCTACAAATTAACCCTACGTCGGGCACATTGGATCTATGAGATCCCACACAGCACAGGATATTTCAGGAATATCCTGATTATATCCCAAATTGCCTAAAGATATCCAGTATATCCTATGGACATATCTATGGATATCCCGTTGGACATTTTAATTTCAGGATATCCCAGAGAGATCGCGGGATATCTTATGTCATTCGTGTATATCCTAGGGATATCTTAAGTAGGATATTTGAAATTAAATCAAAATTTCCGTATTGCAAAGGAGGAAAAGGGACAATTTTGAATTGGTTCTTGGGAGCATAGTATTTACTTTCCAAACTTCCAGTTAATTTCATTTATTTTTTTCGTCTTCGACCACAAAAAGTGTCGTAGTTTAAGTGTTTATTCTTTATGATTCGCAGTTTATTCTCTCTCCGGTCCAAGTATAGTTTAAGTAATAGTGTAAAATTAGTAATAGTGTACTAGTGTAAAAACACTCAGATTAATTGTCGGTGACAATTCAAAGTCCTAGTGCTGGTAAGTTTTACTCTTTGTTATTACTATTACATATGTAAATATTAGTTATAATTATACAGACTATCTTTAAGTTTTCAAGGTTATAAATCGTTATTTATAAACATAAAATTAACATATAATATGGACCATTGGAAAGGACCTAGTTTTTATGTTGTCGAATTTGAGGACGGCATTCAATTAGTACCAGAGAATTGGATGGCAAATCAAAAAACAGAAGCTTATTGGCCAACATTTACAAACAACAAAAAGTTTGACAAAGCTGTTAAAGAAAAAGAAGCTGTGAAAACTTCATGGCAACTCTTTCCAATTGTTAAAATACTCACAACAGCAAGTAAGTTATTTTTATTTTCATAAAACGAATAATATTTACTAACTTTTAATTTATTAGAAAAATCGCCTTGAATATTTTTAGTGATAAATTTTCATAGATCACAACTCATTTTACTTATTTGGCTGTTTTATATCTGGTACAGTTTTTTAACAAAAATATTCTCATTTCAGAAACTTGCAGAAATGTTTTCTGACATAAATAATAGTGATGTGGATGAGGCAAAATTAAAGAGAAACAGAAGAAAACGAGCACGTGTTATAAATTCGGGTAGTGATGATGAATCTTATTCCGAAAATAATGGACTGTGCATATTACCACCTTTTCCTACTACTCCAGCGAACCGAAAAAAATCATCATCTAATCCAAAACCTCAGCTTTTAAAAGTCAAAAAAACAAATAATGAATGTGAATTGCTGCACCCTTCAACTTCAGCCACACACTGTGATAGACAAGTTGATGGTCCATCAACTTCTTTCTCTAATGATTCATCAGGTAATGATAAATTATTTAAATATAAGATCTCAGGATTTTTAGTTTTCGACTATTCATACCATTTATTCTACATTCGCTGATATTATTTTATACGCAAAAAAGTATATACATTTGTTTAGTTTATTTTATACTGAGCATAAAAATAATTCGTGCAACAACATATGGTTATATAGTTTTCATTTCAGATTTACGCAGTTTACAAAAATTTTGTGGTAAAATCTTTAACAAGTTTAAAGATGAGCATGAGAGAAGTTCTGGAACAGTTGACCGAAAAATCAAGCTCCTATGAAAAGACCACTGCTGCTAATATTGTTCCAGAACCGAAACTAACATTATGAAAACTTTTCCTTTACTTGATATGCAAGCCTTGTGATGACCAATTCAAGAAAGACCTAGTACGTATTAGTAGCTTTACTTTACAAATTTTTCTAATTATTCAGACTGTAAGTAAATGATATATTATATACTTTTTTTTGATATATTATATATATATACTTTTATATTCCTGTTTTTAGATGACCGAGTTATCGAAAATTGGTGGCCCTAATACAAAAGCCAGAACTGCAAAAATCATGGAGCGAGTATTTTCAAATTTTGTCGCGGAGAAATTTAGTTGGATTCGCGGCAAAAAAAAATTAATATTCTCCAACTTACTTATATTCAGGGCCGGCACGTCAAAATATGCCACCTAAGGCGAATACAACTTTCGCCGCCCCAATCTGTAATTCGTTAGACAAATTTAAAGGTTCTATATCGTCTGTTAGGTACATGTGTAAATCCTGACAATTTTTAAGAATTTCGTCTGAATTTTTTTGCGCTAATGATGGGATATCGTATAAAATTCAAAAATTTTATTATGATTTTCCAATTGTGTAAATCTTTCTGTAACAGAATTAGTACAAATATTTAAGAGATAATGAAAAACTTTTATTACGTGTTCAACAGCAGGTGTTACCGCTTAGAGGTTCTAGCAAAATAATTTCAGGCAATCTTCTCCGGTATAAGTGATGAATTTACTCAATAAATCATCAAATGAACATTTTATATTATAGGCAAAACTGTACGGTACGTGTATATGTGTTTGGTTGGTATTGCTATTGTCGGGGTTTGGTGAGCATGTATCAATCGGTTTTAATATTGATTCAAAATCTGCGTATACAACAACGAATTTTTCTATCGTAATTTTGGAATTTTAATATATCCCCCAGGACCATATCACCTCTCCTGTCTTTAACAATGTCTTTTGTCGGCATAATAGTGTATATTTTGTTGCAGTCATTCAATTTATGTTGATTGAAAGACGACAAAGAAAAAAAGGTTAGACAGTCATCACATAAATATTTTTTATCGTGATGCGATGATATTTGACTTCTTACCAGTCGCCAAATATCTTTAATATATACATAATGACTTTTATTTATAAATACGCCTATAAAGGTCTTTATGTATATATTAAAGATATTTGGTGACTGGTAAGAAGTCAAATATCATCGCATCACGATAAAAAATATTTATGTGATGGCTGTCTAACCTTTTTTCAACATAAAGAATCAATATAAATTGAATGACTGTAACAAAATATACACTATTATGCCGACAAAAGACATTGTTAAAGACAGGAGAGGTGATATGGTCCCAGGGGATATATTGCGATAGAAAAATGCGTTGTTGTATACGCAGATTTTGAATCAATGTTAAAACCGATTGATACATGCTCACCAAACCCCGACAACAGCTATACCAACCAAACACATATACACGTCCTTACAGTTTTGCCTATAATATAAAATGTTCATTTGATGATTTAACCCCCTCTTCCAAATATTGTTGTATTTAACCCCCTCTTCCAAATATAATAAATTTACATGTCTTTCCCTAGTGTCAAATTTTTTAGACAGATTTTCTATTTGTTTATCTGTTCCTTCGTGAATAAATAATTTGCTTTTACGTCTAATTCTAATTGAAAGCCTGCTTTCAAAATCTGCATTTATTTCCATTTCATTAGCTATTTCTTTAGCTTTTACAAACTATTTATACGAAATTCCAGCAGAAACAAATTTACGCTAGAACTAGAAAAGAATAGAAACAATTTTTGAATAATTAAAAAACATTACTTAGTTCACCAGATTTTTTGGCTGCGTCGTTTACAACTAAATTTAAAGAATGGCAGGAACAGGTTACGAAAAAAGGGCCTTAGGATTCTTATCTAAGATTCGTTTTTGCACACCAGAATGCATACCTTTCATGTTTGGACCATTGTCGTATACCTGGCCACGTATATTTTTAATTTTGAGACCTAATTTATCTAATTCTTGCAAAATTAAATCAGTTAAACTCTCCCCATTAGATGATTCTACAGTTAAAAATTTGATGAAATATTCTTTAGGAACAAATTCTTCACTATCTTTATTTAGAACGCGAAAAACAAGATACATATGTTCAATTCGACTAACATCTGGAGTGGAATTCAAAATAATGCCCTAATATTTGGGAAATAATACTAGTAACACGTACTTTTTCTCCCAATAAATTTATTATATTATTTTGAATTTCTTTGCTCAAATAATGAGAACAATTGGGATTTTTTGAAACTGTGTAAATGCTCACTAATAAATGGATTAAATTTTGCCAAAAAATCAATAATTAAAACAAAATTTCTTTGATCTCATCTTTTGTGATTTTGGAATTTCTTTTGATGACATCTTTTATATAAGTAGAAGGTAGAACTAAGAAGCGGTGGAAACTCACGAAAAATTCGCTGCTACAAAAATATGGCGCCGTAATGCGATCGCCTGTCCGACCAGGCGCACGTGCCGGCACTGCTTATATTGAGTGTTATTCTAGGTGCGTTTAAAAATTTATAATTGCATATTAATTTAACATTTCTCATACATTTCAATTAAGTTGTAACTTTATATGAAATGGAGTGTGTTCTTATAATCGTTTTCATTACATATTAAGAGCTGGCTGAGACACGCTAAAGAAAGATTGAATCGGGAGAAATCGTAAGAATTACTATATAATTTATTTTAGGGGATAGAGGCTATTAGCAGATAGAGGGCATGGTAATGGAAATCAGGGAAATAAAGGAAGGGAAGATGAAGCAGCATGAAATTTTTTTACATAATATATTAATTAAAAATTAAGGATTTGTTATATTTATTCACCTTTTTTGGGCGGTGGTGCCAGCAGAGAGATCGCGGAATGTCCCATAAGGGATATCCTACAATATCCTCAGGTGATCTACAATATCCCATGTAGGATATCCTATAGATATTGTGTGGGCGGACATTTTTGTATCCTAGGGATATCCCAGAGAGGTCCCATAGACATCTCGGGATAATCCCAGGGTATCTTTTTAAGTTCTATACGATATCCATAGGATATTCTCGGGATGACCCTGTGCTGTGTGTGACAGTCTTATCACCCCCACCCGTCTTAGTAGGTATGCCGAGCCGACTGGCCATTTCAGTAGCTGTTCGTTTCTATTGTGTCTTTAGTGATGTCTAGTTAGTTTACTATTTGACCTTTGCTTGTAAACGTATTAGACAAAAACATCTGTGCGATCCACGGCAAATCAAACCTGCACCACACATAATACGGCATGAAACGTCAGAAGATGGCCAAGCCAAATGGTATTTTTTTTACAATGCTGAACATAAGTGGTATCATTTACCTAAGTAATAAATTGGAGCCAATGCGAAGAAGATTATTTTCGAAAAAGTTGCGTCGCAAGCTGAAAGAAATTTGCCAGAGAAGTTCAAAAACTGCGGGAATTCCATTTAATCTCCAGCAAAAATTGAAAAGATTAAGTCCGGCTGTTGTAGATACCCAATGTAGACCGCAATAAAAAACAGAAAAAATTGAACGCAAAATTCTCAGGAAAATATTTGGAGTAGTACACAGAGATGGGATATGGAGAAAAAGACCAACCAAAGAGCTATATGAACACACAGAGAGACTCACATATATCATTAGAAAACGCAGACCAACTTTCTATGGGCACATACAGCGAATGAACAATAAACGACTTACAAAGAAAGTCTTTGATGTAGTAAACAGTTCAGGTAGGAAAACAAATTGGTTTCATGAAATACAAGATGACTTAAACCAAGTGGGGATCAATCATCAAATGATAGGAAAAATTCAGAAATAAAATTAAGAATGCCAAATTTTTAGTAAGCGAAAGGAAGAAGATAGAAAGGAACATTGTGGAGAGAACAAAAGAAACAGGAGCGTAGTTAAAACATGAAGAGATTTTGGGAGTTGAAGAAAAAGAAGGGAAAGAAGTGAAAGTTGTGTCATCATGAGATATTTAAGTTGAAATACTGTCCATGAGGACAAAAATGATGTGATAATGATAATAATAACCACTTTGCGAAAAAAAATATTTGCGAATATGATCTTTTTGATGAGGTGTCATTGTTAAAAAGATACGTTACTGATGAAAAAATGAAATGTTGGTTGTCTGCAAATGCCGAAACAGGCAAAAAAAAACCCGGCCAAGTACGTAAGTTCCGTACAAACTTGTAAGTAAGTATGGTATTTTTTTTGTGGAGGACGTAGCAAGCACATTCAGTTAACTTGACAAGTGGCCCTCCTGAAATCACGACCATCTTAGTACCGCTGCAAGCATAACCTCAAGATGTCGCTGTCGTACGATGGAATTCTACCCTATATTTTATTACCATACATCCCCCATTCACTATGAGTGTTTAGGAGTTCTGGAACTTCTATTCTACACTATTTGTTTTTACTGCTAAATTTTGCCTGTATACTTATATACCCTGTATAAAGGTATACAGAGTATTTTTTTTTAAATAACGCGAATATTTTTAAACTTATAAAAAGAAAACTTTATTTTAATATTACTCTTATTCACTAACTTACATTAAGATCTAACTATTTCTAGATCTCATATAAACTAATATATTAACTATTTCTAGATCTATTTCGATACTCATTAAGTTTTTTACTTAACATTCAGTTGTTCAATTGACTGCTTTTGGGCAATTGACTATCAAAAAATATAGGGCGTACGTGATTTAAGTATATGTAGATTATAAACAAAAATTAGACGAAATATAATATATACAGGATGTTACGGGACTTGAGTATGTCGCATGTCGGTTATAAACAAGCAAAATTTATACTTAATATATACCCTGTATATATTATGTATATAGAGCGTACGTGATGAAATGCATAACGAATATAAACAAAGAAAATAAATAAAACAGAATAAACAGCTTGGTTTTCCGACACATACTTTTTAACCTTAGAACATAACTGAGGAGGACCTAACTGTATGCAACCCATATGCTTCTGGTGCCTGACAATACCACGCAACACATTTGTGTATTCTCATACGTTTCTAATAGTAAATTCGCATTTTTCTTATAATTAAACTACATATTTACGGTTTTCAGATTTTTCCCTTTATACGTGCTGTAAGACACTGCTTCTTGCCAAATTTCATGATTCTGGGTCAACGGGAAGTACCCTATAGGTTTTGATTCCCTTGTGAAATCGCAAAATATGCGACATAAACGGTCATATCTTTTGATCGCGTTGACTTACAAGTTTGATTTTTTCACAGCTGAAAGAGACCGCAGACCCGAGTATTTGATACAAATTTCAACTTGTTACCTCTACGCGTTCCTGAGAACAATGGTGTTGACAGACAGACGGACTGACAGACAGACAGACGGACAACAAACTGATCCTATAAGGGTTCCGTTTTCGGTACGGAACTCTAAAAAATGGACGGAGTTATTCCTTCATTTTAAACAGAATAATATTGCTTAACAAAATATTTTGAAAAATGTAAAATACGCGCTTACGCTTTCCAGGATCAAATGGTTACTGTAGAACGTGGACAATTGAAAAACGCAGTTGAACATTAAAAATCTATGTTAAATTAAATCGTAAATATATAACCCAACTTATCAGAAAGAGCATCATTATCCAAGAGAGTCAGCAAGTTAGAACTAGCCTATCGGCTGACTAAGAACACTTACAATAAGAAATGCCTGTCACGCAACCTGAAACTTAAGCACTACACATCAGTCTTACGACCAGAAGCCCTATATGCCATGGAGTGTCTTTCCTTGAACCGAAGCGGTCTAATAAGGGCTCTAAGGGGTAGCTTTCTATGGCCACATTGCAAGATTGCCTCCAAACCGACTAATCAACCGTCTGTTCACCTTCTGGCAATACAAGAAGCTTCGTACCACTTGGTTGACAGAGACCGAGAAGGATATTAAAGAACTGGGAATAACAGATCTCAAAAACAGACAGTCTGTGAGACGCACCCTAAAGGAAGTCCGTGGATTTCAGGAAAAACCTCGAAGGAAAGGTACCCCCTGGACAGAAGAGAGAAAAGAGTTACACCGGCAGAAGATGCGACAATACTGGGCAAAGGTCAAAGTCCAACAGTTGAACAAGCGTGGTCCAAAGTAGGCCTATTCGAAAGAAGAAGAAGAAACGTAAATATAATTTGACCAATTCATGTGAGAAATTTCACATTTTAATAAATGATCCGAATCTATTGCAAAGTATTTAGTCGGATCAAAAATATGACCGTGACAGAAAATCTTAATTTTTTTTGTTCAAATGATCAAATAGACCCTTTCATAGTTTATTTTTTTTGTGCGCATGCATCAATTTCCGCCATGTTTACGTCAAAATTGCCCGAACTTTTTGGTTATATATGTGCCCGAAACTTTCATATTCCCGCCTTTCAAACTTGGCGGATGCGCATGCGCTTAACTAACCGTAAAAAGGTCAGCTTACGCCAGACCCGTATTACTATTTTCTAAAATTTTTTTTATAGTTACCAATAATTAATAATAAATTCATTTTTGTATATTTATAGACAAGTATATGAATGCATAGCTAATGAACAGCTACATGGAGTGGAAAGAGCTAGAACACATGGAAACACAAGAAAATTCTATAAGCAAGTGAACATACATAAAAAAAGATTTCGAACTTATGACTAGCAAAAAAGAGATCCTCAATACCTGGAAGGAATACTTTCACAACCTACTCAATAGAATAGATAAATATTAAATAATCAATAGAAGAGCCGACATATGAAAAAGAGGATAAACGACATAGCGCTGAAGCCTGGGTTGATCCACTATCTAGAGAAGAAACAGCTTAAGCCATTATCGAGCTAAAAAATAATAACGCAGCAGGAAGAGATGGCATCCCCGCGGAATGCCTGAAAGAGGGTGGACAGAAACTAGGAGGTAGCTGATACAAAAAATATGGGAACAGGAATCGATTCCAAAGAACTGGAAAGAAGTTATTATACCAATACATAAGAAGGGAAATAGAATGTCATGCAACTATAGAGGTATCACACTCCTTAAGACATCATATAAAGTTCTGTCCAACATAATTAGGAACCGAATAACACCGTATGCAGAAGAAATAGTTGGAGAATACCAAAGTGAATTTAAAAGGAAACGATCTGTTGATGATTTCCTTCTAAATCCACTTTGGTATTCTCCAACTATCTTTTGGAGATGACTGTTGGTCTGTTGTTACAGATCAACTATTTACGTTAAGACAACTGTTAGAAAAATGCTGGGAATTCGATAGAGATTTGCACAATCTATTCGTAGACTTTAAACAGGCGTATGATAGTATCTTCAGAGCAAGCTTATGGTCAGCACTAGAAGAGCTTGGAATACCCAGCAAACGCACGAGAATGATTAAAGTGTGCGTTGACGAATCATATGGTACAATTAAAATAGAAGGTCAATACAGCGAAATATTTGATATAACAACTGGCCTTAAACAAGGGGATGCACTGTCACCGGCTTTGTTTAACCTAGCCTTGGAGAAGGTGATTAGACGAACCGAACTAAGTATGAGCATCTTCGAAAATAGGGGACCCAGACTGATTCTAGCGTATGCAGATAGCCTAGATGTTGTGGGAAGAAATACAATTAGCGTGAAGGAAGCCTTTATAAAACTCGAAAAAGAGGTAAAAAAGATGGGATTGAAAGTCAACGAGGAGAAAACGAAGTATATGCATATGACACGAAACACAAAAGACGAGATCGAATTCGACAAAATGTTACCATGGATGAGTACTTAAGTAACTTCGAGCACGTACAGTCTTTTCGATACCTAGGGGCATTAATAACATCAGCTAACAGCGTTAAAGTAGAAATAGGACAACGCATTCTACAAGGAAATAAATGCTACTACGCAACCCAGCAATTATTACGATCAAGAATCCTGACCTGACAAACAAACATAAATATATATAAAACTATTATAAGGCCAGTGGTAACTTACGCTAGCGAAACATGGACCACGACCGTACAAGACACGTTACTACTCAATCGTTTTGAAAGAAAAATTCTTAGGAAAATATTTGGAGCAGTCTGGGACCAACAAACGTTGCGGTATAGGATGCGCACGAACAACGAGGTATATGAACTACATAATAGCCAAGTATAGTACAAGAAATCAAGTCAAACAGATTAAGATCGCTGGGACATGTCCAGAGGAGTAATGACTCAAGGCTAGTTAAAATGGTCTGGGAAGAAACCCCTAACAACAAAAGAACACTGGGGCGCCCAAAGCTTCGATGGCGGCATAATATCGGCAAGGACCTTCAAACCCTGGGGGTACTCAACTGGGAAGAAGCCACTCAGGATCGAAGAGAATGGAGAATTGTTGAGGCGGCCAAGACCCACCCCGGGTTGTAGAGCCATGGATGGATAGATATGAATGCAAACAATAAAATATTTTTGAATTATTGGTCTGCTTTCATAACCAAATTATAATTTTCATTTCATCACATTTGTCACGCTTTGTCTCTCAAAATGTGGTCACTTTAGTTTAGTGACAATTTCCCCCGAACCGCTTTTTACAAAAGTTTTATCTCTCTAGTCTTGAATACTTAGTACTGTTTGTCTAATCTTGTCTGTCCAGTTTTGTCTGTCTAATCTCATCTGCGAAGTCTTGCATGTGTAGTTTTATCTGTTGTCAAACAAAAGTGCCGAGAAAAGCTGAGGAACTGTTTGGCTTTGTTGTGTATGGAGAAAGGTATATTTACAGTCAAACTACTCCACGTCAAAACATGCGTAATAGCTGTAGGCTACTCAAGAAAACGCTTTTTTCAATAAAATATTTATTTTTTGTTAATTAGTATCAGGAAAATGAGTTTTTATGTGTCTTTTCAATGAAGTAGGGTATTTGAAATTTTTGTCGCAAATTTTGCAGACCAGAGGAGGTTTTTTTTTTGGGGGTTGGCCCGTGTGAGTTTTCAAGTGAATGTAAAGTTGTGAGCTCCAGTTGAATTTCTTGTCGCAAATTTTGCACGCGTAATTATGCACGTCCTTTTGCCTGTGTGTCTCCTCCATGTGTCTCTTAAGCCTGACCTTTAAATTGAAGCTTTTGGTGCATATGGTGCACTTGAACGGGCGCTCTTCAAAGTGTCCTTGCATGTGGTTTTTCAAAGCAGTGTGTCTGGCGTAAGCTGACCCGCATAATTGGCAAACGTGCTCCTTTGTCTTGGAGTGTACGATTAGGTGCGAGCGCCATGTCTTTTGCTGGGAGAAACTTTTGCCGCATTCCGAACACTTGTAAGGTTTTTCCCCGGTGTGGATTCGTCTGTGACTGGTCAAATTACCGAGTTGCGTGAAACGCCGCCCGCAAAATTCGCACGTAAATGGTTTTTCGCCGGAATGTGTCATCATGTGACACTTTAGAGCATCCGTTTTGAAGAATACTCTGCCGCAAGTTGGACACGGCATTTCTTTTCGGGCGCGCGCGACGTGCTGCAGGTGTTTGCGAGTGTGACGGACGATACTGCTCCGTAATTTAAAGGTTTCCTTGCAAACGTCGCATTTGTATTCAGCGGTGTTTTCTTGTTCTGGAGGAGAGTGTTCGAGCTGGTGGCGCATCAGACTATCGCGGAATGTAAACGTTTCTCCGCAGTCCACGCACTTATGTTCACTGACTTTCTTAGCCTTTTCCATGGCTCTGTGGCGATATAGACTACATTTGTGTTGAAAGATTTTGTCGCAGATATCACAATGATATTTTTTACCTTTTTTTACTTTTTTACCTTTTTTTTTGCTTTTTAAAGATATCGCTGTTGGTTTATCACCAGGTATATTCAAAATATCTTGTTTGTCCTTATGACATTTAATATTTTCTGTAATTTGCGCTTTTGCACCTAAAATATCTTCCTTTAATATCTCACCATTCTCTGTTAACATTTCCTTTTCTGAAATTTCTTCCTGTAAAACGCCATTCTCTGTTGCAATCACCAATACATCATCTTCCAAGATCTCTTCATTTAATAACTCATCATTCTCTGTTAATACTTCCTCGTTCGAAATCTTTTCCTCTAATACCCCATTCTCTGTTGCGACCACCAATACATCATCGTTCAAAATCTCTTCCTTTAGTATCTCATTCTCTGTTATTTCCACCAAATCTTCCTCTTTTAAATCTGCTTCAATATTTATTACACAGCTAAAACAACATTTATTTTCATACTGATAAGAATAACAACAAACAGACTTTTACCTATTGCCCTCTTCTATTTCTTTCAGTAAAATGCATTGGGATTCCTCAAACTTCTTCTTGAATTCGTAACAAACAATCCCCTTCTCCATGCAGGTTAAACAGAGTCCGTCAGCTTTTCCATTCTGGCACACCTTCAATACAAACTTATTTAAATTTCCTTCAACAAATAGACCTTTTCGTAGTTGAAATTTTTGTGTGCACATGTGTTAGTTTTGCTCGAACTTTGTGATGTATAACCTTATTATTTGCCCGAAACTTTCATATTCCCGCCTTTCAAAATTGGCGGATGCGCATGCGCTTAACTAACCGTAAAAAGGTCTATTAATCTCGTCTAAAAAATTCTCGAGTACTGACCTGTGCGTTCACGCAAAATTCCAACAATTCGTTCAGTGAAATCTCAGCTTTCTTATAATCTATAGTTTGGTTTATCGCGATTTTTCCGTTGGTTGCTTCCAAACAGATTCTGCAACGATATTCGGGTTTTAATATTTTATTTTCACTCCGTACAGACATTTTGCATTCGATGTTTTTCTGCTTCACACAAGTTTACAACAACCATGTCTGACACCAGGGATATTTAGTTGCTTATCACTTGCTGACGACGTTCATGTTTCAGCGCCAAGATTCAAATTCTCAATTTTGGCCATTTTCACAGCTAACCTTGCTGTTTGACGCCTCTTTTTGTTTACATGTTTGTGAACCACGAACAGTCCAAAGTCTAATTGCATTGGGGGTCGTAGGGAAAGATTAGATCTGCTCTCGTTCGCTAAAGTGTAAATAACACTAACATTAATAACAAAACTTAAATTCATATAATGATGCAATTATATATATATATATATATATATATATATATATATATATATATATATATATATATATATATATATATATATATACATATATATATTGCATCATTATATGAATTTAAGTTTTGTTATTAATGTTAGTGTTATTTACACTTTAGCGAACGAGAGCAGATCTAATCTTTCCTACGACCCCCAATGCAATTTGATTATATATTATTATACAGTATTCTGCCTAGTGGCAGGTCCTTGTCTTTGTACGGAGAATTTCTGCCACCAATGTTCCCTGTCCTCAGCTTCTTCCTTTAGCCTGCTGTATCTCCTCCTTTCTTTCATGTCATCCAGATGTTGTATTCTTCTTATTCCTCGACCTGCAGTTCCTTTAATCTTCCCTTCAATGGCGTCATGTATGAGCCCCTCATGTCTAATTATATGTCCGATCCAGTTGGCCCTCCTCTGGCGAATTGTATTTAGAATAATTCTCTTTTCTCCTACCCTTCTTAGTACCTCCTCGTTTGTCACCCTATCTGTCCACTTGATCTTTTCTATTCTCCTCCAACACCACATTTCAAAACTTTCTCTAGGTATTTCTCGAGGTATTTTTTCTCCCTTTTCCTCATGTTTTCCTCATTTCCAGATGTAGCACTTCACCAGTTTCTTCTTTAGTTCCAAGCTCAACTTGCTGGTCAGTAGAGTCCTCTTCTTGTTGAATGCAGCTTTGGCCATGGCGATTCTTGCTCGAATTTCATTTGTGCAGTATGCATCCTTTGTCAGCAGGGTTCCCAAGTACTTGCACTGTTTTACATTCTCCAGTTCTTGATTGTCGGCTGTTATCTTCAAAGGTTTAACCCTTTTTGATATCCTCAGCACTTTACATTTTTCCTTGTTAATTTCCATGCCATATTTCCTTCCAGTTTCCACCAGCCGGTTCATCATGTGTTGTAGTTGTCTTTGGTTCTTGGCGAATACTACCAGCTCATCTGCATATTTGATGGTGTTGATGAGGCGTCCCCCTATCTTGAAATTTCCACATCCTTTCAAAGCTTCTCTCGCCAGCCATTCACCATACAAATTGAAGAGACTCGGCGATAGACAACATCCTTGTCTGACTCCTCTTCTTATTTCTACACTGTTTGTTTCCCTGTAGTTCAATTGTACTTTTACTCTTTGTCTCATGTATAGATTGCAAATTAGTCTCCGGTCTCTCCAGTTGACACCAATCTCCTTAAGAATATTCATCAATTTTGTCCAGTTAACTCTATCGAAGGCCTTCTACCAATCTACAAAACACACACAGACTTCTTCGTTAACAGTCAAAACTCTCTCCGACAATATCCTCATCATGCCTATGGCGTCCCTGGTTCCTTTTCTTTTCCTAAATCCAAACTGATCATTTTCCATTACTTCTTCGATTTTATGTTCTATCCGTTCATTGAGTGAGTATTTTTGCAATGATCTTCGCCACGTGTGAGATCAAACTAATTGTTCTGTAATCACTACATTTCTTGGATTTCTGTTTCTTTTCTAGAGCAACCATTGTGACATCAAAAAAAGTCTTTAGGCCATTCCCCAGTTTCGTAGATTTTTTTGATGAGTTGTGTCAACGCTTTCAAACCTCCATCTCCGATTTCCTTCAGCAAATCCACTGGTATGTCGTCTTCTCCTGTAGCTTTCCTCTTCTTCATGTCCTTAATTGCCTTCTCTACTTCTGTTTCCAATATGCTGGGCCCTTTTTCGTCTTCATCAACCGCCTCCTCTGTCTCTATTCTAATTACTTACGGGCGGTGTTTCTTATCGTAGAGTTCTTTTACGTATTCCTCCCAAATTTTCAACATCTTCCCTTGTTCTGTCTCCATTTGTCCTTTAGAGTTTTCTATTCCGAAGTTCCTTACTCCTTTATTCTCACTCCCTCCCAACTCCTTCGTTTTCTGATACATCAGGTCGTACCTTCCTCTCCTTCATAGTTACTCTATTTCTTCACACATTTCTTCTAGGTATTTTTCCTTCACTTTGTCTGTTTCTCTCCTGAGTGCATTGTTAAGTCTTCTCTATTCCGCTTCGTTCACATTTTTACATTTCATCCTTTCCTCCATCTTCTCCAGGATCTCATTGGTGATCCAGAGTTTCCTCGCTCTTTTTGCTTCCCTCCCGACTTTACTCTCTAAAGTATTCAACAAGGCCAGTTTAATATTTCTCCACTGTCCTTCTGCACTTGCACTTACATTTTCCTCTCTCAATTCACTAAAGACATTCTCTAAGGATTCTCTTACTGCCTCATTCTTCTCTCTTAGCTTTTCCAAGTCCCATCTCTGCTTTCTCTTCCCACACTGTCTGATCCTCTTTAACCTTGTACTGATCTCTGCAACCAGAAGGTTGTGATCCGAATCTATATCTGCAGCTGGCATAGTCTTGGTGTCTTTCACACTGCCCCTAAACCGCTGCTTTACAAGTATGAAATCTATCTGATATCTACTGTCACCTGGGCTCTGCCATGTGTATAATTTGTTTTTCCTTTTCTTAAACCAAGTATCCATCACTAGCAAATTGTTATGCTGACAGAATTCCACTAGCATCCCTCCTCTATCATTTCTTCTACCTAACCCATATTGTCCCACAATGTTTTCTTCACTACCTTGTCCTACCACACTATTCCAGTCACCCATTATTATGGTGTTTATTTTTCCAACGCCTTCAGAGTGGATATGTCCTCTATTTCATCATATATTTTCTCCACTTCTTCGTCATCATGATCTGATGTTGGCATGTACACTTGAATTATCAGAATGGCCATTGGCTCTGCACTTATTTTAACAAACATTAGACGATCACTATGAAACACCATTTTAGTCACACTTTGCAATAATTGATTTCCCATCACTATTGCTACTCCATGTTCATGACTTTTTCCACCTGAGTAAAACATTGTGTAATTACCTGACACTATTATAATAATAATAATAATAATAATTTGATATTTCACCACTACCTGTCCACCTCACTTCACTTAAACCCATTATGTTCACTTTACATTTATCCATTTCTCTTTTCAGATTTTCCAGTTTCCCTGCTCTTCTAAGTGTTCTTACGTTCCATGTCCCGATCCTGAAATTAAAATGTCCACCTCTTTTGATGACTCTCCCCAAAGTACTCCCCACCCAGAGATCCGAAAGGGGGAGTATTTTACCTCTGGAATTCATTACTCCAGGAACTGCATCATTCTCCGTCTTCCGACGTTCAGGAAATACAATAATGTGGTAGTCTTTCCATTTCCTTTCCACATCGCAGTAGCACGGCCGAGGAACCAGACTATAATTGGTTTCGCCCATGACTCTCCGATCTTGAACCAACTAAAGCATCATTTGCACAGTGCATCAAGTCAATACTAGTGCCCGCTGCTGCCCGGTACCAGCCCACCACCGTAGGGGGGTCTCTTCCGCCAGATCTGCCATACCGATGATCTTCATCTCTGCCTTCACTGCCGTTGAGTATCATCGTACGGGTAGTAAGTCCGTACGGCAGCAGATGTTTTGCTGTGGTTGGCATTATTATTTACTCCTTTTTGCCCATTTTTTCGGGGGAGCAAAATTAAAAATCTAGCACATGCCAGAATTTCATGGCCAACCGATATATATATATATATATATATATATATATATATCGCGGACAGGCCACAAGGACCACGCAAATATCATTTCTTTGTGGGTCAAGTTTCTTTCTTTCTCTTCCAGAAGTCTTTCATCCTGCTCGACTGCGCAGCTCTTCTTTCAGCAGTCCATTCTCCTCTGTTGAGATTCTTCTTCTCCCCGACAAGAATTTTATGGCCAAATTTTTTTTCCATACACCATTTTCCACCAGTTTCAGTAATTTTGAATTTTTTAAGTTCTTCTTTCATTTGTTTTACATAGCCCTCTTGCCCTTTAAAGTTCCAGATTTTATCAAAAATTTGTTTGTTTAACCTTGAGCAATTCATATAAGGTGATGTGCAGGGTATCCCAGGGATCTGTACTGGGGCCCACTCTATAGAACATCCATTACGATAGGTTTCTAGACATCGGAATGCCACAAGGGGTCACGCTGGTTGGATTCGCAGACGAGAAACAAACATAAAAAGGACGACCCAACAGATGTAAACAATTACAGGGGCATCTCGCTAATACAAAGCACATACAAGATATTCTCAGTTCATTGTGCATACTCCAAAGGACACAGGACCAGTTGGTGCACAAGATAGGTGAATACCAGGCGGGCTTCCGTCCTGGTCGCTCCTATGTAGAAAAAGTGTTCAGTCTGAAAATCAACGCCCTCAGGAACCTTCGTTGACTTCAAGAAGACATATGACTCCGTCGACCGCCAATCATTGTTCAACATACTACACCAACGAGGTTTGGACGACAAGACACGGCGACTGATCAAACAAACACTGACAGAGACAACATCTAAGGTGAAGTTCAAAGGGGAAATCTCCGAACCTTTTGAAATCAAGACAGGCGTTCGCCAAGGTGATGGACTCTCATCGCTTCTCTTCATATAAGGATAAGGTCCTAAGGATAACCTCTTCCGGATAAGGTCATCATTGAATGGGAAGAGCTGAAAATACAAGGTCACTGGAAGAGCAAAGGACAAGTTTTCAACAAAGTAATCCCCAGGGCCTTCAAGAAGGTTCCGAACACTCCGCTTCCGGACATATGGTCCATGTCCCTAGAACTGAAGTCGCCGTTTTGTGATCATCACTTCAAGGTTGTCAATTTTACTATAAATTTCTGCATTGGATCTCAGTCTATAACCGTCCTGTGTTTTCCTAGGTCCTTCTATAAATCCTCTTTTCTATAAATCCTTATTAAAATTCTTCTCTCTATCTTGACCAAATTCTCCATTCCAGTTATATTTGTTGTTTCCATGCCGTACAAGATGACTGGTCAGATGACAAGATACAGCTGTTAGTATTAAAATATCATAATTTTACTGGAAATCGTATTAGTTAACGTAAGTTTTATTAAATTTTTGGTTTCTTGGTATTCCTTCAATGTGTCAAAAACAGTATAAACCTATCCACAGAATCGTACGCTTTCTGAAAATCAACGAATGAGATAAAGATATTCTTTGGCCTGTTTTTGTAATATTTTAATATCAATTTTAAACTAAGAATTTTAAACTAAAGAATTTTAAACTAAAAATTTCAACACACGATCTATTCCTTCTCAAACCTTGAAACTCACCAAGCTGTGGTTCAAGTCTGCTTAGAAGTAATTTGGCAAATATTTTATATGTGACAGACAACAATAACTATTGACATCAATTTTTGAGCCTTTTTTATGTAGTGGATGAATTAAAGTGATTAACCAGTCTTCTGGAATTGCTTCCTCAATTCAAAATTTTCTGAAATAGATTTGTTGTTGCTATTAAAAATTCATCATCTACAAGTTTCCATATCTCTGCAATTATCCCATCCTCGCCTGAGGCTTTATTATTTTAAGTGAGTTGATAATACCTTTAACTTCGTTTACATCTGGTGGCGTAGTCAGAATTTTGTTTTGTAAATTTAAAACTCAACTTGTGTGTCGGTTTTGGACAGTTTAACAACTTCTCGAAATACGCAGCCAGGATATCACAAGTTTCCTTGTTGTTTAATGCTAGCGTACCATCTTCCCTTTTGAAGTTTAAACTCGGCGCTGAGTATCCAGTGATTTCATTCTTAAATGCTCTATAAAATAATCGTGTCATTTATCTTAAAATTGTCGTCCATTCCCATTATTTGCTCCTTCATATATTTTCTTCTGAATGAAGCAATTATTATATAATAGTATATTAAAGGACGAGTTCAGTCAGCGCGATTTTACAGCACGCGTCCAAGTTTGGAAAACGACGAGCGTAGCGAGGAGTTTTCTAATGGACAAGTGAAGAAAAACGCCTTACGAACGAGTTTTTTATAGTATTTTTTCTATTTCGCGCCCTTTTATGCCATTTCTAAATAAAAAAATCGCCCATACATGTTCATAAAATTTTATGGTGGTTGGTTACACTGATAATTGGCACTTGAATTCAATTTAAAGGTTATAATGAAAATGGGTGAAAAAATATCTTGCACTCCACTAGAATTGAAAGAAATAACTGCAAATACAGTGAATAAATTGTTGCCAGATAAATCGCGAGCAAGATATTAAAAAGAATACTGCAAATTTAAGTGGGTGTATAGAGGGAATGGTGTAATCTAAATAAAGTTGCAGTTGTTTCAGAAAATATTTTACTTGCTTACTTCGAATTACAACGTAAGAAGTATAAACCATCAAGTTTATGGACAATATATTCTATGTTGAGGTCCTGTTTATCTATACATAAAGATGTAGATATATCCAAATATTGTAAATTGCAGGCCTTATTGAAACGGATATCTCAATCTCAGGGCTATGCACCTAAAAAGTCGAAGAATTTAGAAGAATTTATTCATAAATTTATCAGGGACACGGATGATAAGTCTTATCTGGCTGTGAAGGTGGATAAATTTGTATGTATATCGCAGCTTTGTATGTAACGGTATTCATTATAGATCATCTTGATAATGGGTTATAATGGTGTGCTTAGGGGTCAGAAATTAACGGATATGTCTGTCAATGACATAGAATACAGATCCGATTCCATCATTGTGTCTGTATCTAAAACAAAAAATTACATTCCAAGAATGTTTGCAATTACAGATCCTCATTGGATTGACTTAATTAAAAAATATGGTAACTTACGTCCTAATAATGTTACACATAAGAGATTTTTCTTAACTTTTCGTAACGGTCATTGTATTAATAGTCCAATTGATATTAATATGGGGAGAATATCAAAAGACATTGCGACATTTCTCAAATTACCAAACTCCGATCTTTACACTGGACATTGTTTCTGAAGAAGTAGTGCGACACATTTGGCCAACCAAGGTGGTGATTTGTTGACAGTAAAAAATCATGGTGGATGGAAGTCTACTACAGTTGCGGAGGGGTATGTTGACGCTTCGTTAAAAAAGAAGATTGAAATATCTAAAATGCTTGGGTCTGAGCAAGCAAATATTAACTTACCTGGATGTTCTTCTAGTTCCCCACATTTGCAATTTGATAGCAACAGTAGTAGTAGCACTGTATATAATGTCCCTGGTGTGAGTGTTACTGCTCAAGAATCCAATGTTACTATAAATATTTTTAATACTTGTACCACTGAAAAGAATTTAAAATAAATATGTGTTATATCGTTTATTACCATTAAATAATTAAATTTGTGTATTCACGATTTCCACATATCGTCTTCTTCAAGTGCCATCTCCTCTTTGAAGGTTGACTATCATCATAGCTATTTTCACTTTAGATGTTGTAGCTCTAAACAACTCAATGGAACTATAGTTGTACTATTTTCTTAGGTTTTTTAACCAGGAAATGCGTCTTCTACATCTTACTTTCATCTTAGCTACATTCAAAACTGTCCCCCCTCGGAGATCCAAATAGGGGACTAGAGACTCCGGTATTTTTGCCTTAAAATTAGCCATGTTGATTAACTAGGGATATGTAATCAAGTAGTTTCCCGTTGCTTTCCTGATTCCAATGCTGTTGACTATTTCTTATATTTCTTATAGTTCATCCGCCTTCTTTGGCGATTTTTCACCCCCAGGACAATAGAGTGCCCTTCCGATATCATTTGATATCTGTTGATTGCTTATACTGGTGCACATTCGGTCTATTACATAATATTCATATATTATTATATTACTTCTTTTTTAAGTCCCATAAGGAAAGAAAAATTTGACACTAAAATAATTTGACGTTTCGAAGGATAATTTTCTTGAAACCAAATTCATCATCATCATCATTTCCTTTACTCCTCGTGGGAGCATAGGGCATCAACAAACGCTCTCCATCTGATTCCATTCTGAGCCAGGGCCTTTACCTCGCGCCACTCCTTTCTGCTTGTCCTGGCTTCCTGTACGACTGTCCTCCGCCACGTGATTTTTGGGCGGCCTCTCTTTCTTGAACCTTGGGGGTTCCAGTCAAGAGCTTCTTTTGCAATATCCCCCTCTGGCCTTCTAAGTGTGTGGCTGATCCATTTCCACTTCCTTCTTCTTATTTGGGTTTCAAGACGCTCCATGTTTGCTTTTATCCAAAGTTCAATATTTGCTATGGTATTGGGCCAAAATATTTTAAGTATTCTTCTCAGACACTTGTTCATGAATACCTGAAGTTGTGATACTATGGTGGTAGTCACTTTCCACGTTTCGCTACCGTAAAGAAGAACTGATACTACATTAGATTTGAAAATTTGGAGCTTTAAGTTACGGGAAGTTTTTGTTGAATTCCACAGATTGTTAAGCATTCCGAATGCCTGTCGCGCCTTCTGTATCCGTTGTTTTACGTCTTTATCAGCACCACCCATTTGGCTGCGAAAGCTGGGTGTTAACGAAGAGACTAAAGAGCAAGATCCAAAGTATAGAGATGAAATACCTAAGAAGAGTGTTAGGAGTCACAAGGCGAGATCGAATAAGAAATGACACCATCAGAGAACAGTTAAATGTGCAACCAGTAGCAAAGCGAATCGAGAACTGCCAACTGAGATGGTATGGACACCTCAAGCGAATGGAGGACAAAAGACCAGTCAAGAGAGTATGGGAAGCTAAAGGTCAAAAAAAGAAAAGTAGAGGAAGACCAAAGACAACATGGACTCGTAACATAGAGAAAATAGTAGAGGACAGAGGACTCACAATGGTTCAAGCATCAAAAATGGCAAAAGGGAGTGGAAAAAGTTCATATATAGCGAAAGAAATGTATTGTAGTGTATATAATGTATTGTAAAGATTAAATGTAGGAATTAGGATATGAAATGTAACACCTTACACCTTAGGGTACACAAGGTTACTGATTATGTATGTATCAGCACCACCATCCTGTGAAATAAGGCTTCCAAGATAGCAAAAACTATCTACTACCTGTGCATGCCTGCCATCTATCTCCAGGTTGCAGGGGGCTGTCGCATTGATCTTTATCAGCTTGGTTTTATCGACATTGATTTTCATTCCCACCTGCATTGCGTACTTTTTGAGATCCTCCAACTTTTTTTCCATATCTACTTTGGTGTGGGACAGGAGACAGATATCATCGGCAAAATCTAGGTCTTCTAAATGCCTCACGAGCGTCCATCGAATTCCCCTTGTTTTTTTATTTGCTTTCTTCATGACCCAGTCTAAGACTATGGTAAACAGAAGTGGGGAGAGTGTGCATCCTTGTTTTACTCCCGAATGCACTGTGGAAGGTGTGCCGCGTTGTCCTTGGTGGATTACCATGCAGCTTGCTTCTTTGTATAGTAATTTGATTATGTTTATGTACTTTGTAGGCACCCCGTAGCTGGCTAGTATTATCCACATAAATTCCCTATCCACACTATCGAATTTGGTATCGAAACTACCAAATTCACAATGTTTTTAACACTGACACCCATCTAAACTTAACTTTTTGTTTTTTCGCTATAAATTTCTCTCTATATAAACTATATACCATCAAAAATACATAATTTCAAGGAGCAAATATTTGTTGTGATTCCCCACATCACATAACCTCAAAACTATTTCGCCGAAAATCACTGACAGCTCTGAATTTCTGTGCCAACTTTGAATAAATTAACTAACTAAAAAAATTACAGCACTCGGTGAGCCATTACCGCACGCATATGAGTGCTGCAATGTGTCCATTACAGACGCAAAATAGAAAAAACTATACTGTTAGTATTTATTTTGTTTTAATTAGTATCAGTAAAATGAGTTTTTATGTGTTTTTTTAAACTGTAAGGGTATTTGAAAATTTTGTCGCAAATTTTGCAGACGTTGGGTGGTTCGCCCGTGTGAGTTCTCCGGTGAAAGCTAAGTTGTGAGCTCCAGCTGAACTTCTTGTCACAAATTTTGCACGCGTAATTTTGCGCGCCGTTGTGCGTCGTCATGTGTTGTTTCATATTGGCCTTCAACTTGAAGCTTTTGCTGCATATGGTGCACTTGAACGGGGGCTCTTCAAAGTGTCCTTTCATGTGGTTTTTCAACGCGGTGGGTCTGGCGTAAGCTGCCCCGCATAATTGGCAAACGTGCTCCCTTGTCTTGGAGTGTACGAATAGGTGCGTGCGCCATGTCTTTTGCTGGGCGAAGCTTTTCCCGCATTCCGAACACTTGTAAGGTTTTTCCCCGGTGTGGATTCGTCTGTGACTGGTCAAATTACCGAGTTGCGTGAAACGCCGCCCGCAAAATTCGCACGTGAATGGTTTTTCGCCGGAATGTGTCATCATGTGACACTTTAGAGTATCCGAATTGAAAAATACTCTGCCGCAAGTTGGACACGGCACTTCTTTTCGGGCGCGCGCGACGTGCTTCAGGTGTCTGCGAGTGTGACGGACGATACTGCTCCGTAATTTAAAGGTTTTCTTGCAAACTTCGCATTTGTATTCAGCTGTGTTTTCTTGTTCTGGAGGAGAGTGTTCGAGCTTGTGGCGCATCAGACTATCGCGGAATGTAAAGGTTTCTCCTGGTTTATCACCAGGTGTATTCAAAATATCTTGTTTGTGGTTATGACATTTAATATTTTCTGTAATTTGCGCTTTTGCACCTAAAATATCTTCCTTTAATATCTCGTCATTCTCTGTTAACATTTCCTTTTTTGAAATTTCTTCTTGTAAAACCCCATTCTCTGTTGCAATCACCAATATATCATCGTTCAAAATCTCTTCCTTTAATATCTCAGTCTCTGTTATTTCCAGCAAATCTTCCTCTTTTATATCCTCTTCAGTCTTTATTACAAAGCTAAAACTACATTTATTTTCATACGGACAAAAATAACAAGAAAATGATTTTACCTATTGCCTTCTTCTATTTCCTCATCCGAAATCTTTTTTTTTAATACCCCATTCTCTGTTGCAACCATCAATACATCATCTTCCAAGATCTCTTCATTTAATAACTCATCATTCTCTGTTAATACTTCCTCATTCGAAATCTTTTCCTCTAATACCCCATTCTCTGTTGCGACCACCAATATATCATCGTTCAAAATCTCTTCCTTTAATGTCTCATTCTCTGTTATTTCCACCAAATCTTCCTGTTTTAAATCTGCTTCAATTTTTATTACACAGCTAAAACAACATTTATTTTCATACTGATAATAATAACAACAGATAGACTTTTACCTATTGCCTTCTTCTATTTCTCTCGGTGAAATGCTTTGGGATTCCTCAAACTTCTTCTTGAATTCGTAACAAACCATCCCCTTCTCCATACAGGCTAAACAGAGTCCATCAGCTTTTCCATTCTGGCACACCTTCAATACAAACTTATTTAAATTTCCTTCAAGAGATAGACCTTTTCATAGTTGAAATTTTTTTGTGCACATGTGTCAATTTCTGCCATGTTTTGCCCAACTTTTTGAAGTATAACCTTATTATTTGCCCGAAACTTTCATATTCCCGCCTTTCAAACTTGGCGGATGCCAAGTGCGCTTAACCCTTAACCGCCTGGGTCTAAAAACCCGAACGTACATACCCGGCACCGGTCACCGAGACCGCAACATATCTGGTAGAATTACACGAGTTGAAATTATTATTTAAGTGCTTTAAGAAGCTTAAACTATTTATTGGGATTAGTAAGTAATAAAACCATATAAAACTTTTAAATATATTTTATTATTTGTAATATAAAAATTTATTTAGAAGATTATTTATATTAGAACATGATTGAAAAATATGACTAAAATTTCTATTAACTAAAGGATTAAACTAAAAGAAAATCATAAATTGAAACATAAAATAAAAATAGAATTGAAAGTAGGAGATTACCACTACGATATTTTCAAATCACATTTTTTTTTCACAATTAATTTTGACACATTGAAAATTGGCAAATAATGCAGCTCTGAAATCACCTTACTGCAGCCGGTCCCAAGCCCGGATAAAAGAGGAGGGTTGAGCGGAGGGTTAACTACCCACCCTCGGAAAAAATAAACTAGTTATGAAAACTGCAACTTTGCCTCGGAACCGGACAGACAAACACAAAAAACGACAAATGCAATGTAAAAGGACCATGAATATTGGAACTTGGAATGTCCAGAGTTGGTACAGACCTGGAGCTGCTATAAATGCTGTGGAACAACTGGAAAACATAGGAATGGATATAACAGCCGTCCAAGAAATAAGATGGCCAGACGATGGAAATATAAAAATAAGTAAATCCAACCTCTTCTTCAGCGGTAACAAAAACGGAAGACATGAATTTGGAACGGGCTTTGTGATTAGAGACAACCTAGTACAGAATATACTAAATTTTAAACCTATAAATGAAAGGATATGCTACATACGAATGAAGGGAGAGCGATACAACATTTCGATTATCTCAGCGCATGCACCAACGGAAGAGAAGGATGAAGATATCAAGGATGACTTCTACGATGCCCTAGAAAGAGAGATAGATACGATGCCCAAACAGGATATGCGCATACTCTGCGGGGACTTTAATGCTAAAATAGGCAAAGAGCCCAGCCTATACCCCACAATAGGTAAACACAGCCTACACAATATATCCAACGACAATGGCTTAAGACTCACAGAAACTGCAGCAGCTAATAATATGCTAATAAAGTCAACCATGTTTCCGCATAAAGACATCCATAAGCAAACCTGGGTCTCAAACGACCATATTACACGCAACCAAATTGACCACATCATTGTAGATGCTCGTCATGGCAACAATATTATAGACGTAAGAAGCTTGAGAGGAATAGACGGAGACACAGATCATTACTTAGTCAGAGCAAAAGTCAAGTCCAGAATATCTAGCCACAAATACAATAAAACAACAATAAACCCACAATGGAACATGGACGAAATACACAATGCAGAGAAACAACAAAACTATAGAGAAAAACTTGAACAAACCTTGAACTCAGAAAGAGAAGACAATGATATAGAACAGCTATGGGAAGCGACTGCCGAAATAATAACCAAGACAGCTGACAAGATCTTTGGAAGGAGTAAGCAGAAGAGGGCAAAAACATGGTATGACGAGGAATGTCGGAAACAACTGGAAAAAAGACAAACAGTAAGAAAGACTTGGATACAACTGCAAACAGACCAAAGTAAAAAGGAATATGACGACTGTCGAAAAGAAACAAGAAAAATAATACGCACAAAGAAAAGAAACTATGAACAAAAATATGAAACTATGGAGAGAGACCGGCCCAAACCAGGCTCCAGAGAATTCTACAAAGCAATTTCCTCTGAGAAAAGAGGGCATAGAGCCAATTCCATCCACACACTGAGAGACAACCAAGGCCGTATGATAATCGACGGTAAAGAAATAACTGAAGAATGGAAAAAGTATTTTAGAGACCTTCTAAACATCATACAGGAAGAACAGCACAAAGAAGAGATCTATATCACAGCGGACATGCCCGTCAAAAATCCTTCCTTTGAAGAAACCCAAAAGGCCTTAAATAAGCTGAAAAATCACAAAGCGCCGGGTGCGGACGAGATACCAGCAGAACTTCTGAAATATGGGGGAGACGCACTACATCCCAAATCCACCAGCTAATAACGCACATATGGTTAGAAGAAAGGATACCAGCACGATGGAAGGAAAACATAATAGTGCCCATCCACAAAAAAGGGGACAAAACAAAATGCGCGAATTATAGAGGAATCTCACTCCTAAACACGGCATATAAAACCCTCTCAAACATCATTCTTAGTAGACTAATCCCTTATGCTGAAAATGTCCTAGGCGAATATCAAGCCGGGTTTAGGGCAAACAGATCAACAATAGATCAACTATTCACGCTGAGACAACTTCTAGAAAAGGGATGGGAGTATAACAAACCCATACACAATCTTTTCATAGACTTTCGACAGGCATATGATAGCGTAGAAAGAAGCCAAGTATGGAATGCCATGGCGGAGTTCTCAATACCAAAGAAACTCATTCGGATGACCAAAGTCTGTATGGAGGGTGGAATATCTAAAGTACGTGTAAATAATAAACTGTCTGGCAGCTTTGAAATCAACAGTGGACTTAAACAGGGTGATGCGTTATCTCCACTACTATTCAACCTTGTATTAGAGAAAGCCATGAGGTCGGCCGAAATAAAAACAGAATTGCTATCGGGTCAAGGTCCCAAAGTGTTACTCGCATATGCAGATGACATAGATCTCGTTGGAGACTCCATTCTATCCACGAAAGACATTTTCAACAAGGTGGAAGGAGCAACAAGTGAAGTAGGGCTGAAGATTAATGAAGAGAAAACGAAATATATGTGTATAAATAGAACGACACGAAGAGACAGAATAGGACAAAATATGACGATCAACACCTTTAATTTCGAAAGAGTACAACGTTTTAAGTATCTGAGGGCCGTAATCACAGCGGACAACGATGTTACCGAAGAAATAAAAGACAGAATCCAATCTGCAAACCGCTGTCTATTTGCACTGAATAAGCTCATAAAATCAAAAAATCTCACAAGAAGTTCAAAGATCAAAATCTATAAATCCATCGTCAGACCTGTAATAACATACGGATGCGAAACGTGGACCATGACCAAAGCAAACGAAGAAAAGCTCAGACGCTTTGAACGAAAAATACTTAGAAAAATTTTCGGACCTCACCATGACATCACCACAGACCAGTATAAGATCAGAACCAATATCGAATTAAAAGCACTCTACAACGACACCGATATTGTCCAAGAAATTAAATCACAGCGACTAAGATGGGCAGGCCACGTGCACAGACTGCATAACGAAAGACTTGTAAAACTGGTATGGGAGGAGATTCCCACAGGCAAGAGACCGCTCGGACGTCCCAGAATGCGATGGAGAGATAACATCCAAGCAGATCTCCGGAAAATGAACATTCCATTTGACCCTAGGTTGATGGAAGACCGAACAAATTGGAAAAAAGTTGTACAGTCAGCCAAGACCCACCCAGGGTTGTAGCGCTACGTGATGATGATGATGATGATATTTTCAAATCTGTCAGTAGCTACAATTACACGGAAATCTTCTGTTACTCTTTGGCACACCCCGCTGAAGAAGCGTGGTGTGAGCCGTTCGCTGCGTGCACTGAGAACTGCGTTCGTGGCTCACACCACGCTTCTTCAGCGGTGTGTGCCAAAGAGTAACAGAAGATTTCCGTGTAATTGTAGCTACTGACAGATTTGAAGATATCGTAGTGGTAATCTCCTACTTTCAATTCTATTATTAATTTGGTTCAAACCATGACATCTCATTTTAAACTTTATAAAATAAAAATTTTTCATAAAAATTGCAAGGCCCTAATATCACCCTAAATATTTTCGCTGCAGTTGCGACAAATTTTATTTGTGCATTCTAAACACACTGGTTTCTTGCAGCAATGGCATAAGTATAATGTTTTTCTTTTCAACTTCGGGTCAGACATGTAACAGGTTTTCCTCTTTGTCAGTTTTGCATCTCCTTGGGGAATTTCTGCTTGAATGCCTAGTACTCTGCGGATGCATGCGCGAAGTTCATATGATAAATGAAAGTTTTCATGTCTTCTTTGCATAGGTGGTGTTACTAACTAACTGCCTTGCCAAAAGAGATATAAATTTGAATCTTGTCATGTTGGGAGTGTCTTTACAGGAATTATATATAACAAACGATTTTATAATGTTGAATAATAATTGATCAAGCAAGGGTGATCACCTCGCAGATAACTGATTTCAAAATTCTAATAATATGAAATCGTTGTTACAATATTAGAGGGGATGAAGTAATTGAAGAGCAGGGGTTGGTCAAATAACTGCTTTTTCTACGAAGAGCAGATTTTATGACTGTTCCTGAAACGACCCAGGTGGTTAAGGGTTAAAAATATGTGTATAATTAGGAAAAAACTATATCAAACGATTACTGAGAAATAGTTGTTCTTAGTAATCGTTTGATATACTTTTTTCCTAATTATACTCATATTTTTAAGCCTGTCGGTTCCAGGAACAGTCATAAAATTTGCTCTTCATAGAAGCCACAGTTATTTCACCAATTTGCTTGATCAATTATTATTCAACATTATACACTGCCGAGCATAAAATTAGGGTCACTCCATAATTTGAAGATGTTAATTTTTTTTAGTTATTTACGTGTTTTTTCGCTTGTAACAGTTTACTAACTGATTGCTTGAATAAATCAAATGATTTTTGTTGTTCAAAGTTGATTGAAAGTAATGAAAATGAACAATTTTAACTTTATATGCTATATAATGAAAATGAACAAGTTTACTTTGATATGCTTTTGTTGAAACAAAAGAAAGTTTAAGGACTTCAGTAGTGAGAATTACCTCCTCTGGCAGTGACAACAGCTTTCAAATGATGTGGCATGCTCTGGATCAGATTTAGGATCACATTCTGCGGAAGTTTGACCATTCTTGCACTAGTATGTTGCGAAGCTCTCTAGAATTTCTGGGGGCCGGCACATGTCTTCGTAAACGTTTTTCACAACTTTTGACTTGAGGAGCTTTTGACAACACCTCACACGAGGCTGTCAGGGCGGCCCTCGAAAGAAGGAATATCGACAGCACTATCTCAAAGTGGATGGGAGAAATGCTGAGAACTAGAACGGCGGAGACACAAGTGGGAAAAGACACCATTAAGATCTCCACAACTCGAGAGTGCCCACAGGGAGGTGTACTATCACCGCTAATGTGGAGCCTGGTAGTTGATGCACTACTGGTTTGGCTAAACGACCTAGACATCAAATGTCAAGGTTACGCCGATGACATAGTCATAATGGCCAGAGGAAAATTTGAGGGAACGCTCTGTGAAATTGTTCAGAGAGGCCTCAAAGTAACTAGTAAATGGTGTCAAACAGTGGGATTGAGACTCAACCCGAGCAAAACCACGGTGATACCATTTACTAGAAGAAGAAAACTAAACTGCCTACATCCCATACTCATAGATGGGAAGGCAGTAGAATACCAACAGGAGATAAGGTATCTGGGTATCACACTAGATAGCAAACTCCTATGGAATAGACACGCTGAGGCAGTGGTAGGTAAAGCCAAACGCGCCCTAATGGTGTGCAGAAATCTGGCAGGAAAAACGTGGGGTTGTAACCCCACTATCCTGCGATGGATGTACACCATGATAGTGAGACCTGCAATCACTTATGGGGCGGTTGCGTGGGGAAGTAGAATCAAGCTGGCCTCTATGAGGAAACAGCTTGAGAAGATTCAAAGACTGGTGTGTGTCTGCATCACGGGGGCGATGGGGTCGTGTCCGACAGCAGCATTGGAGCTGCTGCTGGATCTGACTCCGCTGCACCTTGTGGTGGAGAGCGCCGCCAGATCGGCGATCGTAAGATTCAGCAAGGAAGGAATGGGCAGAGGTAAAATAATCGGGAGCAGAGACCGAAACAGCCTCGCTGCCAAGATCCCCTGGCTGGAAGTACCAAAAGACGAAATGGTATGCAAATACCACTTCGAGAAAAACTACACAGCAATGTGTAGTAGTAAAGCCGATTGGAGCGACGAATCCTCAGCATACCACATAGAGCAAAATGCCATCAAGTGGTATACAGATGGTTCGAAGACAAAGGAAGGCACTGGTGCAGGAGTGTTTGGACCTCGTACCAGATACTCCGAATCCATGGGAACATCCCCAAGTATCTTCCAAGCAGAGGTACACGCAATCGAAAGATGTGCACAGTTTAACCTCGACAGGAATTATCGCAAAAAACGAATTGCTATCCTGTCAGATAGCCAAGCAGCCATCAAGGCCATTAGCTCATACACCATCAGATCCAAACTGGTATGGGACTGTGTGGGGAAGCTGAACAAGCTTGGCAGGGATAATAAAGTAACGCTATACTGGGTACCAGGACACACTGGTATAGACGGAAACGAAGAAGCCGATCACCTAGCAAACAAGGGATCCAGTATCCCCTTTATAGGTCCGGAACCCTTTTGCGGTATGAGCGTGAACACCATCCGCAAAAGTTTAGATGAAGAAATAAGAGGAAAATGGATGAAAACCTGGGAAGAATTTCCAGGGCTAAGGCAATCCAAAGTGATGCTGGGATCTTTTAACCAGAAGAGAACTAAAGCTTGCCTGAAACTAAGCAGGAACAAGCTCAGAATTCTGACAGGAGCCCTGACGGGACACTGCAGACTTAGGAAACATCTCAAGGCCCTAGGCCTAGAGGAGGATGATGGATGCAGATTCTGTGGCTCAGCAGAGGAAACCCCCATACATCTGTTCAAAGACTGCGGAGCATTACTCCGCAAGAGACAGATGTACCTTGGGGCTCACTGCTTGAACACAGAGGAGCTGCAGGCCTTGAATCCCACCCAGATCCTGAGATTCCTAAAGGAATCAGGATTAGAGGAGGCGCTCTAAATGGGTAAGTACACCAACACTTGGAGGAGGAGGGTGGGGTACAATAGATCTATAAAGGTCGCAGTACAAGTCGTCACCACCATATCTACAATCTACAAACGTTTTTCCATTTCGTCCCAAATATGGTCAATTGGATTTAAATCTGGCCTGCGAGCTGGCCAAACAAATGGCATAATTTCACACTCGTCAAGATACTCAGTAACTATCCGAGCAGTGTGGGGCTGTGCGTTATCATGCATAAATGTTGCGTCGTCTACAAGAATAACCATGAACGGTAAAACATAGTCTTCTAGAACCTCTGTCAGATACCTATGCGCAGTCAACGTCTATTCTCGATAAAGACTAACTCCATGCGAATGTCAAAAGATATGCCTCCCCATGCCATAACTGATCCTCCACCAAATGGTAGTCGCTCGGCAATACACGCTTGAGCATACCTCTCGCCTTGTCGTCGCCACACTCTTATATGTCTATCTGAGCCCGTAAGACAGAATCGCGCTTCATTGGAAAACAATACGCGTCTTCAATCCGCTATTGTCCAAGCCAAGTATTCTCAACCTCGCAATCCGGTGTGCACGGGAAAGCGGCGGTCCAGTAGCTCTAGTTTGAGAAGTTAATCCAGCAGCATAAAGTCGCCTCCTAACTGCCCATTCATTTATGTTTACATTTCTCACTTCATGGAGATGATTTCGAAGAGAAACTGCCGTGACCGTTCGGTTTCTCAAAGCACTAGAAACGAGAAAGCGGTCATCTCTAGCTGCTCTAGTTTTGCCTCGGCCTGAACAAGGTCTTCGAGTGAGCAGACCAGTCTCTTCGTACCGCCGCCATACTCGTTGCACATTCGATAGACTTACACCAACGTTTTTCGCAGTTTCGCGATGCCGTTTCCGCGTCTTCTAAAGCCGCCACAATTCGTGTCTCAACAACAGGATTTATGCTCATTGCAAAACACTAAAAATGACAACAATTTACAAGAGACAGATGACACCACAGAAACAAAAGCCAGGCTGTCCTTAAACTTTCATTTGTTTCAACAAAAACTTGTTCACAAAGTAAACTTGTTCATTTTCATTACTTAGCATATCAAATTAAAATTGTTCATTTTCATTACTTTCAATCAACTTTGAACAACAAAAACCTTTTGTTTTATTCAAGCAATCAGCTAGTAAACTGTTACATCCGAAAAAACACATAAAAAACTAACAATTTCTAAAATAACTTCAAATTACGGAGTGACCCTAATTTTATGCTCGGCAGTGTATATATAGCAAAATCAATGAAATATACAGATCCAGACTTTGAAAAAACTCTTTGGCAATGGTTTGAAGATGATGAATCAAGTTATGTAAATCTAACTATTTTTTATTTAGAAGTAAAAGTGGAAAGTTCGTGCATGTGCAAGCGACTAAAACTCTCATAAAGACCCGGCACCGGTCACAGCGACCGCTCGAATATTTCAAATATTTTTATTACGCGTCTACACATATTTGATGACAAACCCATTTTTGACATTTTGTTACTATGATTCAGTGAACAATTAGCCAGGCGCTGTAAGTTGTGGGTATTGTTTGAAAAAAGATACACACGATTCGTAAAACCGTTGTGGTCTCAGTGACCGGACCCAGGTGGTTAAGGGTTAACTAACCGTAAAAAGGTCTATTAATCTCGTCTAAAAAATTCTCGAGTACTGACCTGTGCGTTCACGCAAAATTCCAACAATTCGTTCAGCGAAATCTCAGCTTTCTTATAATCTATAGTTTGGTTTATCGCGATTTTTCCGTTGGTTGCTTCCAAACAGATTCTGCAACGATATTCGGGTTTTAATATCTTATTTTCAGTCCGTAAAGTCATTTTGCATTCGATGTTTTTCTGCTTGACACAACTTTACAACGACCATGCCTGACACTAGGGATATTTAGATGCTTATTACTTGCTGAAGACGTTCATGTTTCAGCGCCAAGATTCAAATTCTTAACTTCTCGGCCATTTTCCAGTTGCAGCGTTAAATGAAAACACGTTGACTCACAGCTAACCTTGCTGTTTGTCGTCCCGCCTCTTTTTGTTTTCATGTTTGTGAAGCACGAACATTCCGAAGTCTAATTAGATTGAGGGTTCGTAGGGAAAGATTAGATCTGCTCTTGTTCGCTTCATTGTAAATAACACTAAAATTAATAACAAAACTAAAATTCATATAATGAAGCAATTATTATATAAACTCTCTTGTCTTGTCTGTCTAGTCTTGTCTGTCTAGTCTTGTCTGTCTAGTCTTGTATGTCTAGTCTTGTCTGTCTAGTCTTGTCTGTCTAGTCTTGTCTGTCTAGTCTTGTATGTCTAGTCTTGTCTGTCTTGTCTGTCTAGTCTTGTCTGTCTAGTCTTGTCTGTCTAGTCTTGTCTGTCTAGTCTTGTCTGTCTAGTCTTGTCTGTCTAGTCTTGTCTGTCTAGTCTTGTCTGTCTAGTCTTGTCTGTCTAGTCTTGTCGGTCTAGTCTTGTCTGTCTAGTCTTGTCTGTCTAGTCTTGTCTGTCTAGTCTTGTCTGTCTAGTCTTGTCTGTCTAGTCTTGTCTGTCTAGTCTTGTCTGTCTAGTCTTGTATGTCTAGTCTTGTCTGTCTAGTCTTGTCTGTCTAGTCTTGTCTGTCTAGTCTTGTCTGTCTAGTCTTGTCTGTCTAGTCTTGTCTGTCTAGTCTTGTCTGTCTAGTCTTGTCTGTCTAGTCTTGTCTGTCTAGTTTTGTCTGTCTAGTCTTGTCTGTCTAGTCTTGTCTGTCTAGTCTTGTCTGTCTAGTCTTGTCTGTCTAGTCTTGTCTGTCTAGTCCTGTCTGTCTAGTCCTGTCTGTCTAGTCCTGTCTGTCTAGTCTTGTCTGTCTAGTCTTGTCTGTCTAGTCTTGTCTGTCTAGTCTTGTCTGTCTAGTCTTGTCTGTCTAGTCTTGTCTGTCTAGTCTTGTCTGTCTAGTCTTGTCTGTCTAGTCTTGTCTGTCTAGTCTTGTCTGTCTAGTCTTGTCTGTCTAGTCTTGTCTGTCTAGTCTTGTCTGTCTAGTCTTGTCTGTCTAGTCTTGTCTGTCTAGTCTTGTCTGTCTAGTCTTGTCTGTCTAGTCTTGTCTGTCTAGTCTTGTCTGTCTAGTCTTGTCTGTCTAGTCTTCTCTGTCTAGTCTTCTCTGTCTAGTCTTGTCTGTCTAGTCTTGTCTGTCTAGTCTTGTCTGTCTAGTCTTGTCTGTCTAGTCTTGTCTGTCTAGTCTTGTCTGTCTAGTCTTGTCTGTCTAGTCTTGTCTGTCTAGTCTTGTCTGTCTAGTCTTGTCTGTCTAGTCTTGTCTGTCTAGTCTTGTCTGTCTAGTCTTGTCTGTCTAGTCTTGTCTGTCTAGTCTTGTCTGTCTAGTCTTGTCTGTCTAGTCTTGTCTGTCTAGTCTTGTCTGTCTAGTCTTGTCTGTCTAGTCTTGTCTGTCTAGTCTTGTCTGTCTAGTCTTGTCTGTCTAGTCTTGTCTGTCTAGTCTTGTCTGTCTAGTCTTGTCTGTCTAGTCTTGTCTGTCTAGTCTTGTCTGTCTAGTCTTGTCTGTCTAGTCTTGTCTGTCTAGTCTTGTCTGTCTAGTCTTGTCTGTCTAGTCTTGTCTGTCTAGTCTTGTCTGTCTAGTCTTGTCTGTCTAGTCTTGTCTGTCTAGTCTTGTCTGTCTAGTCTTGTCTGTCTAGTCTTGTCTGTCTAGTCTTGTCTGTCTAGTCTTGTCTGTCTAGTCTTGTCTGTCTAGTCTTGTCTGTCTAGTCTTGTCTGTCTAGTCTTGTCTGTCTAGTCTTGTCTGTCTAGTCTTGTCTGTCTAGTCTTGTCTGTCTAGTCTTGTCTGTCTAGTCTTGTCTGTCTAGTCTTGTCTGTCTAGTCTTGTCTGTCTAGTCTTGTCTGTCTAGTCTTGTCTGTCTAGTCTTGTCTGTCTAGTCTTGTCTGTCTAGTCTTGTCTGTCTAGTCTTGTCTGTCTAGTCTTGTCTAGTCTGTCTGTCTAGTCTTGCCTGTCTAGTCTTGTCTGTCTAGTCTTGTCTGTCTAGTCTTGTCTGTCTAGTCTTGTCTGTCTAGTCTTGTCTGTCTAGTCTTGTCTGTCTAGTCTTGTCTGTCTAGTCTTGTCTGTCTAGTCTTGTCTGTCTAGTCTTGTCTGTCTAGTCTTGTCTGTCTAGTCTTGTCTGTCTAGTCTTGTCTGTCTAGTCTTGTCTGTCTAGTCTTGTCTGTCTAGTCTTGTCTGTCTAGTCTTGTCTGTCTAGTCTTGTCTGTCTAGTCTTGTCTGTCTAGTCTTGTCTGTCTAGTCTTGTCTGTCTAGTCTTGTCTGTCTAGTCTTGTCTGTCTAGTCTTGTCTGTCTAGTCTTGTCTGTCTAGTCTTGTCTGTCTAGTCTTGTCTGTCTAGTCTTGTCTGTCTAGTCTTGTCTGTCTAGTCTTGTCTGTCTAGTCTTGTCTGTCTAGTCTTGTCTGTCTAGTCTTGTCTGTCTAGTCTTGTCTGTCTAGTCTTGTCTGTCTAGTCTTGTCTGTCTAGTCTTGTCTGTCTAGTCTTGTCTGTCTAGTCTTGTCTGTCTAGTCTTGTCTGTCTAGTCTTGTCTGTCTAGTCTTGTCTGTCTAGTCTTGTCTGTCTAGTCTTGTCTGTCTAGTCTTGTCTGTCTAGTCTTGTCTGTCTAGTCTTGTCTGTCTAGTCTTGTCTGTCTAGTCTTGTCTGTCTAGTCTTGTCTGTCTAGTCTTGTCTGTCTAGTCTTGTCTGTCTAGTCTTGTCTGTCTAGTCTTGTCTGTCTAGTCTTGTCTGTCTAGTCTTGTCTGTCTAGTCTTGTCTGTCTAGTCTTGTCTGTCTAGTCTTGTCTGTCTAGTCTTGTCTGTCTAGTCTTGTCTGTCTAGTCTTGTCTGTCTAGTCTTGTCTGTCTAGTCTTGTCTGTCTAGTCTTGTCTGTCTAGTCTTGTCTGTCTAGTCTTGTCTGTCTAGTCTGTCTGTCGTCTTGTCTGTCTAGTCTTGTCTGTCTAGTCTTGTCTGTCTAGTCTTGTCTGTCTAGTCTTGTCTGTCTAGTCTTGTCTGTCTAGTCTTGTCTGTCTAGTCTTGTCTGTCTAGTCTTGTCTGTCTAGTCTTGTCTGTCTAGTCTTGTCTGTCTAGTCTTGTCTGTCTAGTCTTGTCTGTCTAGTCTTGTCTGTCTAGTCTTGTCTGTCTAGTCTTGTCTGTCTAGTCTTGTCTGTCTAGTCTTGTCTGTCTAGTCTTGTCTGTCTAGTCTTGTCTGTCTTGTCTGTCTAGTCTTGTCTGTCTAGTCTTGTCTGTCTAGTCTTGTCTGTCTAGTCTTGTCTGTCTAGTCTTGTCTGTCTAGTCTTGTCTGTCTAGTCTTGTCTGTCTAGTCTTGTCTGTCTAGTCTGTCTGTCTAGTCTTGTCTGTCTAGTCTTGTCTGTCTAGTCTTGTCTGTCTAGTCTTGTCTGTCTAGTCTTGTCTGTCTAGTCTTGTCTGTCTAGTCTTGTCTGTCTAGTCTTGTCTGTCTAGTCTTGTCTGTCTAGTCTTGTCTGTCTAGTCTTGTCTGTCTAGTCTTGTCTGTCTAGTCTTGTCTGTCTAGTCTTGTCTGTCTAGTCTTGTCTGTCTAGTCTTGTCTGTCTAGTCTTGTCCTGTCTAGTCTTGTCTGTCTAGTCTTGTCTGTCTAGTCTTGTCTGTCTAGTCTTGTCTGTCTAGTCTTGTCTGTCTAGTCTTGTCTGTCTAGTCTTGTCTGTCTAGTCTTGTCTGTCTAGTCTTGTCTGTCTAGTCTTGTCTGTCTAGTCTTGTCTGTCTAGTCTTGTCTGTCTAGTCTTGTCTGTCTAGTCTTGTCTGTCTAGTCTTGTCTGTCTAGTCTTGTCTGTCTAGTCTTGTCTGTCTAGTCTTGTCTGTCTAGTCTTGTCTGTCTAGTCTTGTCTGTCTAGTCTTGTCTGTCTAGTCTTGTCTGTCTAGTCTTGTCTGTCTAGTCTTGTCTGTCTAGTCTTGTCTGTCTAGTCTTGTCTGTCTAGTCTTGTCTGTCTAGTCTTGTCTGTCTAGTCTTGTCTGTCTAGTCTTGTCTGTCTAGTCTTGTCTGTCTAGTCTTGTCTGTCTAGTCTTGTCTGTCTAGTCTTGTCTGTCTAGTCTTGTCTGTCTAGTCTTGTCTGTCTAGTCTTGTCTGTCTAGTCTTGTCTGTCTAGTCTTGTCTGTCTAGTCTTGTCTGTCTAGTCTTGTCTGTCTAGTCTTGTCTGTCTAGTCTTGTCTGTCTAGTCTTGTCTGTCTAGTCTTGTCTGTCTAGTCTTGTCTGTCTAGTCTTGTCTGTCTAGTCTTGTCTGTCTAGTCTTGTCTGTCTAGTCTTGTCTGTCTAGTCTTGTCTGTCTAGTCTTGTCTGTCTAGTCTTGTCTGTCTAGTCTTGTCTGTCTAGTCTTGTATGTCTAGTCTTGTCTGTCTAGGCTTGTCTGTCTAGTCTTGTCTGTCTAGTCTTGTCTGTCTAGTCTTGTCTGTCTAGTCTTGTCGGTCTAGTCTTGTCTGTCTAGTCTTGTCTGTCTAGTCTTGTCTGTCTAGTCTTGTCTGTCTAGTCTTGTCTGTCTAGTCTTGTCTGTCTAGTCTTGTCTGTCTAGTCTTGTCTGTCTAGTCTTGTCTGTCTAGTCTTGTCTGTCTAGTCTTGTCTGTCTAGTCTTGTCTGTCTAGTCTTGTCTGTCTAGTCTTGTCTGTCTAGTTTTGTCTGTCTAGTCTTGTCTGTCTAGTCTTGTCTGTCTAGTCTTGTCTGTCTAGTCTTGTCTGTTTAGTCTTGTCTGTCTAGTCTTGTCTGTCTAGTCTTGTCTGTCTAGTCTTGTCTGTCTAGTCTTGTCTGTCTAGTCTTGTCTGTCTAGTCTTGTCTGTCTAGTCTTGTCTGTCTAGTCTTGTCTGTCTAGTCTTGTCTGTCTAGTCTTGTCTGTCTAGTCTTGTCTGTCTAGTCTTGTCTGTCTAGTCTTGTCTGTCTAGTTCATGTTTTAGCGCCAAGATTCAAATTCTCAACTTCTCGGCCATTTTCCAGATGCAGCGTTAAATGAAAACACGTTGACTCACAGCTAACCTTGCTGTTTGTCGTCCCGCCTCTTTTTGTTTTCATGTTTGTGAAACACAAACATTCCGAAGTCTAATTAGATTGAGGGTTCGTAGGGAAAGATTAGATCTGCTCATGTTCGCTTCATTGTAAATAACACTAAAATTAATAACCAAACTAAAATTCATATAATGAAGCAATTATATAAACTTATTTAAATGCAAGTTACCTACCGTTTGAAAATTACGTAAATGTCACAACTCTCTCTCTCTCTCTCTCTCTCTCTCTGTAGCTTACAACCCGGGGTGGGTCATCGCTGACATTGGCTGACATTACAATTTGCCTCCACTTGCTGCGGTCCATCATAAGTTCTTCTGGTCTTTGGACATTTAGGCTCCGTAAGTCCGTTGCAATATTATATTTTGCACCGCATCCTTGACCTTCCCAGCGGCCGCTTTCCTACCGGGGTCTCTTCCCACACCCACACGACCCGTTGGTCTTGTCCATTCACATGTCCGGCCCATCTCAATCTCTCTGCCTTTATTATTTGTACTATATCTGGTTGGTTATATAGTTCTTGCACTTCCCTGTTAGTTCTAATTCTGTATTGTTGTGTGGCGTTGTCCTTGATTGGTCCATATATCATTCCAAGAATTCTTCGTTCTGCGATTTTTAGTTGGTTTTCATTTTGTTTTCTCGTCGTCCATGTTTCACATGCATAGGTCTTATAATTCCATGATAAATTGTTACTTTCGTATGGCGGGTTACATTTTTCGATTTCATTATTTTTTGTAGTACAAAGCAGCAGCGATTGGCTCCCTGGATTCTGTTGGTAATCTCTTGTGTTATATTGTTATCTGAGGTGATTGTAGCTACCAAATATTTAAACTCATGGACCCTTTCAAAATTATAGTGGTCCATTGTCACATTTTGTCCTCTCCTGTCTCTTCGTTCTGCTCTTGTTGTAGTCATGTATTTTGTTTTATCTTCGTTTATTTGTAGGTCAACCTTCTTTGCAGCATTTCCAGTTTAATTAAATCTTCCTTAACGTTGATAGTTGTATTTCCTACTATATCTAAATCATCAGCGAAAGCTAGTACAATACGCGGGCCCTGATTTTCAAATAGGCGCGTTTCTTTGTTTGCCCTTCTTACGGTGCCTTCCAAGGCGATGTTAAAGAGGAGTGGGGATAACGCATCTCCTTGTTTGAGACCACCGTTGATTGGAAAGAAGGTTTACAATTTTCTTTCAAGTCTTACTGCACTTGTAGATCTGTCTACACAAGCTTTTGTGAGACTGATTAACTTTTTCGGTACGCCCAGTTCTGCCATGGTATTCCATAATTCCACTCTTAGAATGCTATCATATGCTTGCTTAAAATTCTATAAAAAGCTGATGCAATAAATAAATAATGTCACAACTGACGTAACTTTTTACAATGTGCACTCGATTAAAATGAAGTGAATATTAATATTTTGAAATAAGTTTTCCCTGATGAATTTCATAAACGTATTGAAATGTAATAACGGTCGTAAACTGAATAAAATTGTGCACGGGTTGTTGAATGGAATACAATTAAAAAACTGCGCAATAGACCTTTTCATAGTTGAATCTTTTTTGTGCGCGTGTGTCAATTTCCGTCATGTTATACGTCAAAAAGTGCCCGAACTTTTTGACGTATAACTACATGTGTGTCCGAAACTTTCATATTTCCGCCTTTCAAACTTGACGACATGACATAATCATGCGCCTAACTAACCGTAAAAAGGTGTATTGGATCAGTCATGTTAGGTTTGTCGAAGAATTGAGTTCAATCTGTTAACATCACGTCGGGGTCAACAGTTATAGCAAAATAGATTAGGTTAGGACTCAACATTAAAGGTGCTCACAGACCGGAGGTGGAAGTTTCGCTGCCGCAAGCGGTGCGATATTGCGCCAGACCGATTGACACAGCGGCTTATGTATAGTCGCGGTAGTGCAGCGTTGCACGACACGGACGCTGCATGCGCGGTTAATTTCGCTGCCGCTGTGTTTCGCTGTATTTTGAAATGGTGATCTCTGTAATCACATTGATTTTATGAATCCATGTTTAATTCTGACATGAGTTTTATGTGTATTAGATATTCAAAATAAATACAAAATAACATAGTTCATCTTATGGATTCAATGCTTAGAATAGCATAGCTTCTTGTTCTGAGGACATCATGATTACGATATACACGTAAAAATCGCGTTTTGGTGTGGGTATGGCTATTTGGCTGCCGCGCCTATAGCGAATTTTTCGTAGCGGAAATTTCGCGACGCATACGCTCTGCACCGGTCTGAAGGAGCGTTTATAGGAAATAGTATATTTTACAGCAAGAGATGAAAGATGTTTTTTTTTTTGGTGAGGTGGGAGTTTGCTCACGCGCGCCAGCAAGTTAGCAAACACTTCCAACCAAAAAAAAAACACATTAATCTCGAATGGTAAATGCAGTTTGTTTCTACTGATTTCGGTTGAAGAATCCATAATTCGACTTTAATAAATCCAATTCGAAGCGAACTGTCAGAACTGTCAATACAAATTCAATTGTTGGTTTGGTCGTTTCCATGTTAACATATTGCATGCTCATAGAAGGTGATACTTTTCAGGTCAAATGTCCTAATTTTATTTCGGTTTTTTAAATAATTTCAGGCTCGTTTTACGTTTGTACATTAAATATTTCATTGAAATTGATATAATTAATAAGAAAGTCCATGCAAATTTGGTTAGTTTAGTGTTTTAATCGAGAAAATCATAAATTTAAAATGCTCATTTTCGTCTCTAGATGTGAAAATATTTTCATCTCTAAAATGAAAAAATGTCACCTTCATGTAGGGTAAGCCGTCGTAAAAATGCCATTTTCACATATATCAGTAGCAAAATTGGTTTTCGCAACATATTAATAACAGTTTACTAGCCGTGGTGGAGTCGACAAAAATAGAATGCACACAGCGCCATAGAAGATTTACATATTGGGTTTAATCTGTTAACATCACGTTGGAGTCAACAGTTATAGGAAAATAGCTTTGGGTCAACAGATTAATCACAGATTATTAACCGTGGTGGAGTCGACAAAAATGTAATACACACAGCGCTCTCTACTGGCGTAGTTTAAGTAGTTTCGACTTTGCGAAAATATCTGGCGCTCCATAAAAAATGAATTATTTTCATTATTTTTACCTTTCTTTTGTGAATTTTTCGTATTACTTAATAGTTACTATAATAGCAGGGGTGGAGACAAATCCAACAAATCAAAAATCATAAAAATCTGTCCAGCCGTTCTTGAGTTTTCAAAAGTCAAACTTCAAACCCGACTTGGTTTTATATATTCCGAAATATCGTTGGAGAATCTGTTTGGAAGCAACCAGGAAGCAGACCAGGAAGCGACCAACGGCAAGAACGTGTTGAAACAAGAAATAAGTTATAAGAAAGCTGAGATTTTTTTGCACGAATTGTTGGAGTTTTGTGTGAACGAGCAGGTCAGTACTCAGAAATTTTCAGACGAGAGTAATTTGTTGAAAATTTAAATGTTTTTGGATATCCCTTTCTTCATAGAGACCATACCATTCAAACACAATTACCATCCAAACACAGCTTTACCATTCACGCAATTAAAGTGAGTGAAAGGTAAAGCTTTGTTTAGCTTCTATAAAGAAAGAGATATTTATGGTAGAGATAAGCATGGGATCATATGGTATGGGATAAGTGGTATGAACGTCGCGTGGGATGGGACGACAATTTTGTATGGGACAGAGTGGGGTGGATTTTGATAATTTAGTAAATCTAGTTTGTGCATAATTAATAGACCTATTCAAAGTTTAATTTTTTTTGTGCGCATGTGTCAATTTGCGCCATGTTTACGTCATAAAGTTCCAGAAACTTTTTGACGTATAATCAGTAAAACTAACAAAATGTGCCCGAAATTTTCATATTCCCGCCTTTCAAACTTTGCGTACGCGCATGCGCTTAACTAATCGTAAAAGGTCTGTTACTTTCATATAAGAATATTTCTATTTACATTTGTTTGTAGACGCAAATAGGCTTGCAAATACAAATCATTGTATTTTGGGGAAAGCATTTTACTGAAAGAAATAGATAGATTTGCTCTTGTTCACTACATTGTAAATAACACTAAAATTAATAACAAAACTTAAATTCATATAATGAAGCAATTATTATATAAACTTATTTAAATGCAAATTACCTACCGTTTAAAAATTATGTAAATGTCACAACTCTCTCCCTCTCTCTGTAGCTTACAACCCTGGGTGGGTCTTCGCTGACATTACAATTTGCCTCCACTGCTGCGATCCATCATAAGTTCTTCTGGTCTTTTGACATTTAGGCTCCGTAAGTCCGTTGCAATATTATATTTTGCACCGCATCTTTGACTTTCCCAGAGGCCGCTTTCCTACCGGGTTCTCTTCCCACACCAGTTTTACGACACGTTGGTCTTGTCTCTTCACATTTCCGGCCAATCTTAATCTCCCTGCCTTTATTATTTTTACTATATCTGGTTGGTTATATAGTTCTTGCACTTTCTTGTTGGTTCTAATTCTGTATTGTTGTGTTACGTTGTCCTTGTTTGGTCCATATATCCTTCTAAGAATTCTTCGTTCTGCGATTTTTAGTCGGTTCTCATTTTGCTTTGTCATCGTCCTTGTATCACATGCATAGGTCTTATAATTGCATGATAGACTGTCACTTTCGTATGGCGGGTTACATTTTTCGATTTCATTATTTTTTGTAGTGCAAAACAGCAGCGATTGGCTCCCTGAATTTTGTTATTAATCTGTTCTGTTATATTGTTATCTGAGGTGATTGTAGCTCCCAAATATTTAATCTCATGGACCCTTTCAAAATTATAGTGGTCCATTGTCACATTTTGTCCTCTCCTGTCTCTTCGTTCTGTTCTTGTTGTAGTCATGTATTTTGTTTTATCTTCGTTTATTTGTAGGCCAACTTTCTTTTGCAGCATTTACAGTTTAATGAAATCTTCCTTAGCGTTGATAGTTGTATTTCCTACTATATCTAAATCATCAGCGAAAGCTACTATAAAGCGCGGACCCTGATTTCCAAATAGGCGCGTTTCTATGTTTGACCTTCGTACGGTGCCTTCCAAGGCGATGTCAAAGACGGGTGGGGATAACGCATCTCCTTGTTTGAGACCACCGTTGATTGGAAAGAAGGTTGACAATTTTCTTTCAAGTCTTATTGCGCTTAACTTAACTTTTTCGGTACGCCCAGTTCTACCATGGTATTCCACAATTCCACTCTTAGGATGCTTTCATACGCTAGCTTAAAATCTATAAAAAGCTGATGCAATAAATAATAAATGTCACAACTGACGTAACTGTTTACAATGTGCACTCGATTAAAATGAAGTGAATAATAATATTTTGAAATAAGTTTTCCGTGATGAATTTCATAATCGTATTGAAATGTAATAACGGTCGTAAACTGAGTAAAAATTGTGCACAGGTTGTTGAATGGAATACAATTACAAAACCGCGCAATAGACCTTTTCATAGTTGAATTTTTTTTGTGTGAATTAGTCAATTTCCGCCATGTTATACGTCAAAAAGTGCCCGAACTTTTTGACGTATAACTACATGTGTGCTCGAAACTTTCATATTTCCGCCTTTCAACTTGACGGATGCTCATGCGCCTAACTAACCGTAAAAAGGTGTATTGGATCAGTCATGTTAGGTTTGTTGAAGAATTGAATTCAATCTGTTAACATCACGTCGGGGTCAACAGTTATAGGAAAATAGATTAGGTTAGGACTCAACAGTAAAGGTGCTCACAGACCGGAGGTGGAAGTTTCGCTGCCGCAAGAGGTGCGATATTGCGCCAGACCGACTGACACAGCGGCTTATGTATAGTCGCGGTAGTGCAGCGTTGCACGACACGGACGCTGCATGCGCGGCTAGTTTCGCTGCCGCTGTGTTTAGAAATGGTGATCTCTGTAATCACATTGATTTTATGAACCCATGTTTAATTCTGACATGAGTTTTATGTGTATTAGAAATTCAAAATAAATACAAAATAACATATTTCATCTTATGGATTCAATGCTTAGAATAGCATAACTTCTTGTTGTGCGGACATCATGACTACTATAAACACGTAAAAATCGAGTTTTTATGTGGGTATTGCCATTTCGCTGCCGCGCCGCTAGCGAATTTTTCGCAGCAGAAATTTCGCCACGAATACGCTCTGCGCCAGTCTGAAAGAGCCTTTATAGGAAATAGTATATTTTACAGCAAGAGATGAAAGTGGCGTTTTTGTGGTGGGAGTTTGCTCACGAGCGCCATCGAGTTAGCAATCACACCGAACCAAAAAAAAACACTTTCATCTCGAGCAGTAAATGCAATTTTTACTACTGATTTCGGTTGTAGAATCCATAATTCGACTTTTATAAATCCAACTCGAAGCGAACTGTCAATACAAATTTAATTGTTGGTTTGGTGGTTTCCATGGTAACATATTGCATTTTGATAGAAGGTGATACCTTTCAAGTCAAATGTCCGAATTTTATTTCGGTTTTTTAAATAGTTTCAGGCTCGTTTTACGTTTGTACATTAAACATTTAATTGAAATTGATGTAATTAATAAGTCCATGCAAATTTGGTTGGTTTAGTGTTTTAATAGAGAAAATCATAAATTTAAAAAGCTCATTTTCGTCTCTAGATGTGAAAATATTTTTATATCTAGAATGAAAACATGTCGGTTTCATGTAGGGTAAGCCGTGGAAAAAATGCCATTTTCACATATATCAGTAGAAAAATGGGTTTTCGCAACAAATTAATAGCAGTTTACTAACCGTGGTGGAGTCGACAAACATAAAATGCAAACAGCGCCATCGAAGATTTGCATATTGGGTTTAATCTGTTATCATCACGTCGGGGTGTTATCAACATTGTCACATTTTGTCCTCTCCTGTCTCTGCGTTCTGTTCTTGTTGTAGTCATGTATTTTGTTTTATCTTCGTTTATTTGTAGGCCAACTTTCTTTTGCAGCATTTCCAGTTTAATGAAATCTTCCTTAACGTTGATAGTTGTATTTCCCACTATATCTAAATCATCAGCGAAAGCTGCTAAAATACGCGGACCCTGATTTCCAAATAGGAGCGTTTCTTTGTTTGCCCTTCGTACGGTGCCTTCCAAGGCTATGTTAAAGACGAGTGGGGATAACGCATCTCCTTGTTTGAGACCACCGTTGATTGGAAAGGAGGTTGACAATTTTCTTTCAAGTCTTAATGCACTTGTAGATCCCTCTACACAAAGCTTTTGTGAGACTGATTAACTTTCTCGGTACGCCCAGTTCTGCCATGGTATTCCACAATTCCACTCTTAGAATCCTATCATACGCTTGCTTAAAATTCTATAAAAAGCTGAAGCAATAAATAAATAATGTCACAACTGACGTAACTTTTTACAATGTGCACTCGATTAAAATGAAGTGATTAATAATATTTTGAAATGTTTTCCCTGATGCACTTCATAATCGCATTGAAATGTACTATATGTCGTAAACTGAATAACAATTGTGCACGGCTTGTTGAATGGAATAGAATTATAAAACCGCTTAATAGACCTTTTCATAGTTGAATCTTTTTTGTGTGTATGTTTCAATTTCCGCCATGTTATACGTCAAAAAGTGCCCGAAATTTTGACGGATTTTGTGCCGGAATTTTTGAACTACATGTGTGCGCGAAACTTTCATATTCACGCCTTTCAAACTTGACGGATGCTCATGCGCGTAACTAACCGTAAAAAGGTGTATTGGATCAGTCTTGTTAGGTTTGTCGAAGAATTGAGTTCAAACTGTTAACATCACGTCGGGGTCAACAGTTATAGGAAATTAGGTTACGTTAGGGGTCTACCGTAAAGGTGCTCACAGACCGGAGCGGAAGTTTCGCTGCCGCAACCGGTGCGATATCGCGGCGGACCGACTGACACAACGGCTTATGCATATTCGCGGTAGTGCAGCGTTGCACGAGACGGTCGCTGCATGCGCGGTTAGTTTCGCTGCCGCTGTGTTTTGAAATGGTGATCTCTGTAATGACATTGATTTTATGAACCCATGTTTAATTTTGATATGAGTTTTATGTGTATTAAAAATTCAAAATAAATACAAAATAACATATTTCGTCTTATGGATTCAATGCTTAGAATAGCATAGCTTCTTGTTCTGAGGACGTCATGACCACTATATACACGTAAAAATAGCGTTTTGATGTGGGTATTGCCATTTCGCTGCCGCACCGCTAGAGAATTTTTCGTAGCGGCAATTTCGCGACGCATACGCCCTGCGCCGGCCTGAAGAAGCCTTTATAGGAAATAGTATATTTTAAAGCAAGAGATGAAAGTGGCGTTTTGGTGGTGAGGTGGGAGTTTGCTCACTAGCGCCAGCGAGTTCGCAATCACACCGAACTAAAAAAAACACTTTCATCTCGAGTAGTAAATGCAATTTTTCATACTGATTTCGGTTGTACAATCCAAAATTCGACTTTCATAAATCCAATTCGAAGCGAACTGTCAATACAAAAATAATTGTTGGTTTGGTGGTTCCATGGTAACATATTGCATTTTGATAGAAGATGATACTTTTCAAGTCAAATATCCTAATTTTATTTCGTTTTTTTTAATAGTTTTAGGCTCGTTTTACGTTTGTACATAAAATATTTCATTGAAATTGATGTAATTAATAAGAAAGTCCATGCAAATTTGGTTAGTTTAGTGTTTTAATCGAGAAAATCATAAATTTAAAATGCTCATTTTCGTCTCTAGATGTGAAAATATTTTCATCTCTAGAATGAAAAAATGCCACTTTCATGTAGGGTAAGCCGTGAAAAACATGCCATTTTCACATATATCAGTAGAAAAATTGGTTTTCGCAACAAATTAATAACAGTTTACTAACCGTGGTGGAGTCGACAAAAATAGAATGCACACAGCGCCATCGAAGATTTGCATATTGGGTTTAATGTGTTAACAACACGTCGGAGTCAACAGTTATAGGTAAATAGGTTTGGATCAACAGTTATAGGAAAATAGGTTTGGGTCGACAGTTATAGGAAAATAGGTTTTCGCAACAAATTAATAACAGATTATTAGCCGTGGTGGAGTCGACAAAAATGTAATGCACACAGCGCTCTCTACTGGCATAGTTTAAGTAGTTTCGACTTTGCGAAAATATCTGGTGTTCCATAAAAAATGAATTATTTTCATTAATTTTACCTTTTTTTCGTGATTTTTTCGTATATCTTAATAGTTACTATAATAACAGGGGTGGAGACAACTCCAACAAATCAGAAATCATAAAATTCGGTCCTGCCGTTCTTGAGTTTTCAAAAGTCAAACTTCAAATCCGGCTGTGTTTTATATATTCCGAAATATCGTTGGAGAATCTGTTTGGAAGCGACCAAAAAGCAGACCAGGTAGCGACAAACGGCAAGAACGTGTTGAACCAAGAAATAAGTTCTAAGAAAGCTGAGATTATTATGCACGAATTGTTGGAGTTTTGTGTGAACGAGCAGGTCAGTACTCAGAAATTTTCAGACGAGAGTAATTTGTTTAAAATTTAAATGTTTTTGGATATCCCTTTCTTCATAGACCATACCATTCAAACACTATTACCATTCAAACACAGCTTTACAATTCACGCAATTAAAGTGAGTGAATGGTAAAGCTTTATTTAGCTTCTATGGAGAAAGGGATATTTATGGTAGAGATAAGCATGGGATCCCATCGTCCTATGGTATGGGATAAGTGGTATGAACGTCGCGTGGGATGGGACGACAATTTTGTATGGGACAGAGTCGGATGGATTTTGATAATTTAGTAAATCTAGTTTGTGCATAATTAATAAACCTATTCAAAGTTTAATTTTTTTTTGTGCGCATGTATCAATTTGCGCCATGTTTACGTCATAAAGTTCCAGAAACTTTTTGACGTATAATCAGTAGAACTAACAAAATGTGCCCGAAACTTTCGTATTCCCGCCTTTCAAATTTCGCGGACGCGCATTTGCTTAACTAACCGTAAAAGGTCTGTTGCTTTCATATAAGCATCTTTCTATTTTCATTTGTTTGTAGACATAAATAGGCTTGCGAATACAAATCATTGCATTTTAGGGAAAGCATTTTACTGAATGAAATAGATAGATCTGCTCTTGTTCGCTAAATTGTAAATTACACTAAAATTAATAACAAAACTTAAATACATATAATGAAGCAATTATTATACAAACTTATTTAAATGCAAATTACCTAAAGTTTGAAAATTAAGTAAATGTCACAACTCTCTCTCCCTCTCTGTAGCTTACAACCCTGGGTGGGTTTTCGCTGACATTACAATTTGCCTCCACTGCTGCGATCCATCATAAGTTCTTCTGGTCTTTGGACATTTAGGCTCCGTAAGTCCGTTGCAATATTATATTTTGCACCGCATCTTTGACTCTCCCAGCGGCCGCTTTCCTACCGGGTTCTCTTCCCACACCAGTTTTACGACACGTTGGTCTTGTCTCTTCACATTTCCGGCCAATCTCAATCTCCCTGCCTTTATTATTTTTACTATATCTGGTTGGTTATATAGTTCTTGCACTTTCTTGTTGGTTCTAATTCTGTATTGTTGTGTTACGTTGTCCTTGTTTGATCCATATATCCTTCTAAGAATTCTTCGTTCTGCGATTTTTAGTCGGTTCTCATTTTGTTTTGTCATCGTCCTTGTATCACATGCATAGGTCTTATAATTGCATAATAGACTGTCACTTTCGTATGGCAGGTTACATTTTTCGATTTCATTATTTTTTGTAGTGCAAAACAGCAGCGATTGGCTCCCTGAATTTTGTTATTAATCTGTTCTGTTATATTGTTATCTGAGGTGATTGTAGCTCCCAAATATTTAATCTCATGGACCCTTTCAAAATTATAGTGGTCCATTGTCACATTTTGTCCTCTCCTGTCTCTTCGTTCTGTTCTTGTTGTAGTCATGTATTTTGTTTTATCTTCGTTTATTTGTAGGCCAACTTTCTTTTGCAGCATTTACAGTTTAATGAAATCTTCCTTAACGTTGATAGTTGTATTTCCTACTATATCTAAATCATCAGCGAAAGCTACTATAAAGCGCGGACCCTGATTTCCAAATAGGCGCGTTTCTATGTTTGACCTTCGTACGGTGCCTTCCAAGGCGATGTTAAAGACGAGTGGGGATAACGCATCTCCTTGTTTGAGACCACCGTTGATTGAAAAGAAGGTTGACAATTTTCTTTCAAGTCTTACTGCACTTGTAGATCACTCTACACAAGCTTTTGTGAGACTGATTAACTTTTTCGGTACACCCAGTTCTGCCATGGTATTCCACAATCACACTCTTAGGATACTATCATACGCTTGCTTAAAATCTATAAAAAGTTGATGCAATAAATAATAAATGTCACAACTGACGTAACTTTTTACAATGTGCACTCGATTAAAATGAAGTGAATAATAATATTTTGAAATAAGTTTTCCCTGATGAATTTCATAATCGTATTGAAATGTAATAACGGTGGTAAACTGAATAAAAATTGTGCACGGGTTGTTGAATGGAATACAATTATAAAATCGCGCAATAGACCTTTTCATAGTTGATTTATTTTTGTGCGCATGTGTCAATTTCCGCCTTGTTATATGTGAAAAACTGCCCGAACTTTTTGACGTATAACTACATGTGTGTCCGAAACTTTCATATGCCCGCCTTTCAAACTTGACGAATGCTCATGCGCCTAACTAACCGTAAAAAGGTGAATTGGATCAGTCATTTTAGGTTGTCGGAGAATTGAGTTTAATCTGTTAACATCACGTCGGGGTCAACAGTTATAGGAAATTAGGTTACGTTAGGGGTCTACAGTAAAGGTGCTCACAGACCGGATCGGAAGTTTCGCTGCTGCAACCGGTGCGATATCGCGGCGGACCGACTGACACAGCGGCTTATGTATAGTCGCGGTAGTGCAGCGTTGCACGAGACGGACGCTGCATGCGCGGTTAGTTTCGCTGCCGCTGTGTTTTGAAATGGTGATCTCTGTAATGACATTGATTTTACGAACCTAAGTTTAATTTTGATATGAGTTTTATGTGTATTAAAAATTCAAAATAAATACAAAATAACATATTTCGTCTTATGGATTCAATGCTTAGAATAGCATAGCTTCTTGTTCTGAGGACATCATGACTACTATATATACGTAAAGATCGCGTTTTGATGTGGGTATTGCCATTTCGCTGCCGTACCGCTAGAGAATTTTTTGGATTGCGGCAATTTCGCGACGCATACGCCCTGCGCCGGCCTGAAGGAGCCTTTATAGGAAATAGTATATTTTACAGCAAGAGATGAAAGTGGCGTTTTGGTGGTGAGGTGGGAGTTTGCTCACTAGCGCCAGCGAGTTAGCAATCACACCGAACTAAAAAAAAACACTTTCATCTCGAGTAGTAAATGCAATTTTTCATACTGATTTCGGTTGTACAATCCATAATTCGACTTTCATAAATCCAATTCGAAGCGAACTGTCAATACAAATTTAATTGTTGGTTTGGTGGTTTCCATGGTAACATATTGCATTTTGATAGGTGATACTTTTCAAGTCAAATGTCCGAATTTTATTTCGGTTTTTTAAATAGTTTCAGGCTCGTTTTACGCTTGTACATAAAACATTTAATTGAAATTGATGTAATTAATAACAGTCCATGCAAATTTGGTTGGTTTAGTGTTTTAATCGAGAAAATCATAAATTTAAAAAGCTCATTTTCGTCTCTAGATGTGAAAATATTTTTATATCTAGAATGAAAACATGTCGGTTTCATGTAGGGTAAGCCGTGGAAAAAATGGCATTTTCACATATATCAGTAGAAAAATGGGTTTTCGCAACAAATTAATAACAGTTTATTAACCGTGGTGGAGTCGACAAAAATAAAATGCAAACAGCGCCATCGAAGATTTGCATATTGGGTTTAATCTGTTATCATCACGTCGGGGTCAACAGTTATAGCTAAATAGTTTTGGGTCAATAGTTTTAGAAAAATAGGTTTGGGTCAACAGTTATAGGAAAATAGGTTTTCGCAACAAATTAATGGCAGATTATTAACCGTGGTGGAGTCGACAAAAATGTAATACACACAGCGCTCTCTACTGGCATAGTTTAAGTAGTTTCGACTTTGCGAAAATATTTGGCGTTCCATAAAAAATGAATTATTTTCATTATTTTTACCTTTCTTTCGTGCATTTTTCGTATTACTTAATAGTTACTATAATAGCAGGGGTGGAGACAAATCCAACAAATCAAAAATCATAAAAATCGGTCCAGCCGTTCTTGAGTTTTCAAAAGTCAAACTTCAAACCCGACTGTGTTTTATATATTCCGAAATATCGTTGGAGAATCTGTTTGGAAGCGACCAGGAAGCAGACCAGGAAGCGACTAACGGCAAGAACGTTTTGATCCAAAAAATAAGTTCTAAAAAAGCTGAGATTTTGTTGCACGAATTGTTGGAATTTTGTGTGAACGAGCAGGTCAGTACTCAGAAATTTTCAGACGAGAGTAATTTGTTGAAAATTTAAATGTTTTTGAACATCCCTTTCTTCATAGACCATACCATTCAAACACAATTACCATCCTAACACAGCTTTACCATTCACGCAATTAAAGTGAGTGAATGGTAAAGCTTTGTTTAGCTTCTATGAAGAAAGAGATATTTATGGTAGAGATAAGCATGGGATCATATGGTATGGGATAAGTGGTATGAACGTCGCGTGGGATGGGACGACAATTTTGTATGGGACAGAGTGGGATGGATTTTGATAATTTAGTAAATCTAGTTTGTGCATAATTAATAAACCTATACAAAGTTTAATTTTTTTTTGTGCGCATGTATCAATTTGCGCCATGTTTACGTCATAAAGTTCCAGAAACTTTTTGACGTATAATCAGTAGAACTAACAAAATGTGCCCGAAACTTTCGTATTCCCGCCTTTCAAATTTCGCGGACGCGCATTTGCTTAACTAACCGTAAAAGGTCTGTTGCTTTCATACAAGAATATTTCTATTTTCATTTGTTTGTAGACACAAATAGGCTTGCGAATACAAATCATTGTATTTAAGAAAAGCATTTTACTGAAAAAAAATAGATAGATCTGCTCTTGTTCGCTACATTGTAAATTACATTAAATTAATAAGAAAACTTAAATTCATATAATGAAGCAATTATTATACAAACTTATTTGCATTTATTATGCAAATTACCTAACGTTTGAAAATTAAGTAAATGTCACAACTCTCTCTCTCTCTCTGTAGCTTACAACCCGGGGTGGGTCTTCGCTGACATTACAATTTGCCTCCACTTGCTGCGGTCCATCATAAGTTCTTCTGGTCTTTGGACATTTAGGGTCCGTAAGTACGGTGTAATATTATATTTCCACCGCATCCTTGGCCTTCCCAGCGGCCGCTTTCCTACCGGGGTCTCTTCCCACACCAGTTTTACATCACGTTGGTCTTGTCTTTTCACATGTCCGGTCCATCTCAATCTCTCTGCCTTTATTATTTTTACTATCTGGTTGGTTATATCGTTCTTGCACTTCCCTGTTAGTTCTAATTCTGTATTGTTGTGTGGCGTTGTCCTTGATTGGTCCATATATCCTTCTAAGAATCCTTCGTTCTGCGATTTTTAGTCGGTTCTCATTTTGTTTTGTCATCGTCCATGTTTCACATGAATAGGTCTTATAATTGCATGATAAATTGTTACTTTCGTATGGCGGGTTACATTTTCCGATTTCATTATTTTTTTGTAGTGCAAAACAACAGCGATTGGCTTCCTGAATTCTGTTATTAATCTCTTGTGTTATATTGTTATCTGAGGTGATTGTAGCTACCAAATATTTAAACTCATGGACCCTTTCAAAATTATAGTGGTCCATTGTCACATTTTGTCTTCTGTTCTTGTTGTAGTCATGTCTTTTGTTTTATCTTCGTTTATTTGTAGGCCAACTTTCTTTTGCAGCATTTCCAGTTTAATGAAATCTTCCTTAACGTTGATAGTTGTATTTCCTACTATATCTAAATCATCAGCGAAAGGAACTACAAAGCGCGAACCCTGATTTCCAAATAGGCGCGTTTCTATGTTTGACCTTCGTACGGTGCCTTCCAAGGCGATGTTAAAGACGAGTGGGGATAACGCATCTCCTTGTTTGAGACCACCGTTGATTGGAAAGGAGGTTGACAATTTTCTTTCAAGTCTTAATGCACTTGTAGATCCCTCTACACAAAGCTTCTGTGAGACTGATTAACTTTTTCGGTACGTCCAGTTCTGCCATGGTATTCCACAATTCCACTCTTAGAATCCTATCATACGCTTGCTTAAAATTCTATAAAAAGCTGATGCAATAAATAAATAATGTCACAACTGACGTAACTTTTTACAATGTGCACTCGATTAAAATGAAGTGATTAATAATATTTTGAAATGTTTTCCTTGATGCATTTCATAATCGCATTGAAATGTACTAACGGTCGTAAACTGAATAACAATTGTGCACGGCTTGTTGAATGGAATTGAATTATAAAACCGCTTAATAGACCTTTTCATAGTTGAATCTTTTTTGTGTGCATGTTTCAATTTCCGCCATGTTATACGTCAAAAAGTGCCCGAAATTTTGACGGATAACTACATGTGTGCGCGAAACTTTCATATACACGCCTTTCAAACTTGACGGATGCTCATGCGCGTAACTAACCGTAAAAAGGTGTATTGGATCAGTCATGTTAGGTTTGTCGAAGAATTGAGTTCAAACTGTTAACATCAAGTCGGGGTCAACAGTTATAGGAAATTAGGTTACGTTAGGGGTCTACCGTAAAGGTGCTCACAGACCGGAGCGGAAGTTTCGCTGCCGCAACCGGTGCGATATAGTGGGAGACCGACTGACACAGCGGCTTATGTATAGTCGCGGTAGTGCAGCGTTGCACGACAAGGACGCTGCATGCGCGGTTAGTTTCGCTGCCGCTGTGTTTTGAAATGGTGATCTCTGTAATCACATTGATTTTATGAACATATGTATAATTCTGATATGAGTTTTATGTGCATTAAAAATTCAAAATAAATACAAAAAACATATTTCGTCTTATGGATTCAAAGCTTAGAATAGCATAGCTTCTTGTTCTGAGGACATCATGACTGCTATATACACGTAAAAATCGCGTTTTGATGTGAGTGTGGCCATTTCGCTGCCGCGCCGCTAGCGAATTTTTCGCAGCGGAAATTTCGCCACGCATAAGCTCTGCGCCGGTCTGAAGGAACCTTTATAGGAAATGTAACCGTGATAGGAAATAGTATATTTTACAGCAAAAGATGAAAGTGGCGTTTTTGTGGTGAGGTGGGAGTTTGCTCACGAGCGCCAGCGAGTTCGCAATACACCGAACCAAAAAAAACCACTTTCATCTCGAGTAGTAAATGCAATTTTTTCTACTGATTTTGGTTGTAGAATCCATTATTCGACTTTAATAAATCCAATTCGAAGCGAACTGTCAGAACTGTCAATACAAATTCAATTGTTGGTTTGGTCGTTTCCATGTGAACATATATTGCATTCTCATAGAAGGTTTTCAAGTCAAATGTCCTAATTTTATTTCGGTTTTTTAAAGAGTTTCAGGCTCGTTTTACGTTTGTACATAAAACATTTAATTGAAATTGATGTAATTAATAAGAAAGTCCATGCAAATTTGGTTGGTTTAGTGTTTTAATCGAGAAAATCATAAATTTAAAATGCTCATTTTCGTCTCTAGATGTGAAAATATTTTTATCTCTAGAATGAAAAAATATCGGTTTCATGTAGGGTAAGCCGTGGAAAAAATGCCATTTTCACATATATCAGTAGAAAAATAGGTTTTCGCAACAAATTAATAACAGTTTACTAACCGTGGTGGAGTCGACAAAAATAGATAGCACACAGCGCCATCGAAGATTTACATATTGGGTTTAATCTGTTAACATCACGTCGGGGTCAACAGTTATAGGTAAATAGGTTTTCGCAACAAATTAATCACAGATTATTTACCGTGGTGGAGTCGACAAAAATGTAATACACACAGCGCTCTCTACTGGCATAGTTTAAGTAGTTTCGACTTTGCGAAAATATCTGGCGTTCCATAAAAAATTAATTATTTATTATTTTTACCTTTCTTTCGTGAATTTTTCGTATTACTTAATAGTTACTATAATAGCAGGGGTGGAGACAAATCCAACAAATCAAAAATCATAAAAATCGGTCAAGCCGTTCTTGAGTTTCCAAAAGTCAAACTTCAAACCCGACTGTGTTTTATATATTCCGAAATATCGTTGGAGAATCTGTTTGGAAGCGACCAGGAAGCAAACCAGGAGCGACCAACGGGAAGAACGTGTTGAAACAAGAAATAAGTTATAAGAAAGCTGATTTTTTTGCACGAATTGTTGGAGTTATGTGTGAACGAGCAGGTCAGTACTCAGAAATTTTCAGACCAGAGTAATTTGTTGAAAATTTAAATGTTTTTGGATATCCCTTTCTTCATAGAGACCATACCATTCAAACACAATTACCATCCAAAGATAGCTTTACCATTCACGCAATTAAAGTGAGTGAATGGTAAAACTTTGTTTAGCTTCTATGAAGAAAGGGATATTTATGGTAGAGATAAGCATGGGATCATATGGGATGGGATAAGTGGTATGAACGTCGCGTGGGATGGGACGACAATTTTGTATGGGACGGAGTGGGATGGATTTTGATAATCTAGTAAATCTTGCTTGTGCATAATTAATAGACCTTTTCAAAGTTGAATTTTTTTTGTGCACATGTGTTAATTTGCGCCATGTTTACGTCAAAAATTTCCAGAAATTTTTTGACTTATAATCAGTAAAGCTAACAAAATGTGCCCGAAACTCTCGTATTCCCGCATTTCAAACTGCCCGGACGCGCATGCACTTAACTAACCTTAAAAGGTCTGTTGCTTTCATATAAGAATCTTTCTATTTTCATTTGTTTGTAGACACAAATAGGCTTGTGAATACAAATCATTGTATTTTAGGGAAAGCATTTTACTGAATGAAATAGATAGATATGCTATTGTTCGCTACATTGTAAATAACACTAAAATTAATAACAAAACTAAAATTCATATAATGAAGCAATTATTATATAAACTTATTTAAATGCAAGTTACCCACCGTTTGAAACTTACGTAAATGTCACAACTCTCTCTCAATCCCTGTAGCTTACAACCTGGGGTGGGTCTTCGCTGACATTACAATTTGCCTCCACTTGCTGCGGTCCATCATAAGTTCTTCTGGTCGTTGGACATTTAGGGTCCGTAAGTCCGCTGCAATATTATATTTCCACCGCATCCTTGTTCTTCACAGCGGCCGCTTTCCTACCGGGGTCTCTTCCCACACCAGTTTTACATCACGTTGGTCTTGTCTCTTCACATGTCCAGCCCATCTCAATCTCCCTGCCTTTATTAGTTTTACTATATCTGGTTGGTTATAAAGTTCTTGCACTTCCCTGTTAGTTCTAATTCTGTATTGTTGTGTGGCGTTGTCCTTGATTGGTCCATATACCCTTCTAAGAATTCTTCGTTCTGCGATTTTTAGTCGGTTCTCATTTTGTTTTGTCATCGTCCATGTTTCACATGCATAGGTCCTATAATTGCATGATAGACTGTCACTTTCGTATGGCGGGTTACATTTTTCGATTTCATATTTTTTTTGTAGTGCAAAACAGCATCAATAGGCTCCCTGAATTCTGTTGTCATCTCTTGTGTTATATTGTTATCTGAGGTGATTGTAGCTCCCAAATATTTAATCTCATGGACCGTTTAAAAATTATAGTGGTCCATTGTCACATTTTGTCCTATCCTGTCTCTTCGTTCTGTTCTTGTTGTAGTCATGTATTTTGTTTTATCTTCGTTTATTTGTAGGCCAACTTTCCTTTACAGCATTTCCAGTTTAATGAAATCTTCCTTAACGTTGATAGTTGTATTTCCTACTATATCTAAATCATCAGCGAAAGCTACTACAAAGCGCGGACCCTGATTTCCAAATAGGCGCGTTTCTATGTTTGCCCTTCGTACGGTGCCTTCCAAGGCGATGTTAAAGACGAGTGGGGATAACGCATCTCCTTGTTTGAGACCATTGTTGATTGGAAAGAAGGTTGACAATTTGCTTTCAAGTCTTAATGCACTTGTAGATACCTCTACACAAAGCTTTTGTGAGACTGATTAACTTTTTCGGTACGCCCAGTTTTGCCATGGTATTCCACAATTCCACTCTTAGAATCCTATCATACGCTTGCTTAAAATTCTATAAAAAGCTGATGCAATAAATAAATAATGTCACAACTGACGTAACTTTTTACAATGTGCACTCGATTAAAATGAAGTAATTAATAATATTTTGAAATGTTTTCCCTGATGCATTTCATAGTCGCATTGAAATGTACTAAAGGTCGTAAACTGAATAACAATTGTGCACGGCTTGTTGAATGGAATAGAATTATAAAACCGCTTAATAGACCTTTTCATAGTTGAATCTTTTTTGTGTGCATGTTTCAATTTCCGCCATGTTATACGTCAAAAAGTGCCCGAAATTTTGACGGATAACTACATGTGTGCGCGAAACTTTCATATTCACGCCTTTAAAACTTGACGGATGCTCATGCGCGTAACTAACCGTAAAAAGGTGTATTGGATCAGTCATGTTAGGTTTGTCGAAGAATTGAGTTCAAACTGTTAACATCACGTCGGGGTCAACAGTTATAGGAAATTAGGTTACGTTAGGGGTCTACCGTAAAGGTGCTCACAGACCGGAGCGGAAGTTTCGCTGCCGCAACCGGTGCGATATAGTGGGAGACCGACTGACACAGCGGCTTATGTATAGTCGCAGTAGTGCAGCGTTGCACGACAAGGACGCTGCATGCGCGGTTAGTTTCGCTGCTGCTGTGTTTTGAAATGGTGATCTCTGTAATCACATTGATTTAATGAACCTATGTTTAATTCTGATATGAGTTTTATGTGTATTAAAAATTCAAAATAAATACAAAATAACATATTTCGTCTTATGGATTCAATGCTTAGAATAGCATAGCTTCTTGTTCTGAGGACATCATGACTGCTATATACACGTAAAAATCGCGTTTTGATGTGAGTATGGCCATTTCGCTGCCGCGCCGCTAGCGAATTTTTTCGCAGCGGAAATTTCACCACGCATACGCTCTGCGCCGGTCTGAAGGAACCTTTATAGGAAATAGTATATTTTACAGCAAAAGATGAAAGTGGCGTTTTTGTGGTGAGATGGGAGTTTGCTCACAAGCGCCAGCGAGTTCGCAATACACCGAACCAAAAAAAACCACTTTCATCTCGAGTAGTAAATGCAATTTTTGCTACTGATTTTGGTTGTAGAATCCATTATTCGACTTTAATAAATCCAATTCGAAGCGAACTGTCAGAACTGTCAATACAAATTCAATTGTTGGTTTGGTCGTTTCCATGTGAACATATATTGCATTCTCATAGAAGGTGATACTTTTCAAGTCAAATATCCTAATTTTATTTCGGTTTTTTAAAGAGTTTCAGGCTCGTTTTACGTTTGTACATTTAAAAACATTTAATTGAAATTGATGTAATTAATAAGAAAGTCCATGCAAATTTGGTTGGTTTAGTGTTTTAATCGAGAAAATCATAAATTTAAAAAGCTCATTTTCGTCTCTAGATGTGAAAATATGTTTATCTCTAGAATGAAAAAATATCGGTTTCATGTAGGGTAAGCCGTGGAAAAAATGAACATGGAAAACATGAATAATAACAGTTTACTAACCGTGGTGGAGTCGACAAAAATTGAATGCACACAGCGCCATCGAAGATTTACATATTGGGTTTAATCTGTTAACATCACGTCGGAGTCAACAGTTATAGGTAAATAGGTTTGGGTCAATAGTTTTAGGAAAATAGGTTTGGGTCAACAGTTATAGGAAAATAGGTTTTCGCAACAAATTAATCACAGATTATTAACCGTGGTGGAGTCGACAAAAATGTAATACACACAGCGCTCTCTACTGGCATAGTTTAAGTAGTTTCGACTTTGCGAAAATATCTGGCGTTCCATAAAAATTGAATTATTTTCATAATTTTTACCTTTCTTTCGTGAATTTTTCGTATTACTTAATAGTTACTACAATAGCAGGGGTGGAGACAAATCCAACAAATCAAAAATCATAAAAATCGGTCCAGCCGTTCTTGAGTTTTCAAAAGTCAAACTTCAAACCCGACTGTGTTTTATATATTCCGAAATATCGTTGGAGAATCTGTTTAGAAGCGACCAAGAGCGACCAACGGGAAGAACGTGTTGAACCAAAAAATAAGTTCTAAGAAAGCTGAGATTTTGTTGCAGGAATTGTTAGAATTTTGTGTGAACGAGCAGGTCAGTACTCAGAAATTTTCAGACGAGAGTAATTTGTTGAAAATTTAAATATTTTTGGATATCAATTTCTCCATAGACCATACCATTCAAATACAATTACCAACCAAACACAGCTTTACTATTCACGCACTTCAAGTGCGTGAATTGTAAAGCTATGTCTATGGAGAAAAGGATATTTAGAGTAGAGATGAGCATGGTATCCCATCGTACTATGGCATGGGATAAGTGGTATGAACGTCGCCTGGGATGGGACGACAACGTTGTATGGGACAGAGTGGGATGGATTTTGATAATCAAGTAAATCTAATTTGTGCATAATTAATTGATCTTTTCAAAGTTGAATTTTTTGTGTCCACATGTGTCAATTTGCGCCATGTTTACGTCAAAAAGCTCCAGAAACTTTTTGACGTATAATCAGTAAAACTAACAAAATGTGCCCGAAACTTTCGTATTCCCGCCTTTCAAATTTTGCGAACGCGCATGCGTTTAACTAACCGTAAAAAGGTATGTTGCTTTCATATAAGAATCTTTCTATTGTCATGTGTTTGTAGACACAATTAGGCTTGCAAATACAAATCACTGTATTTGTGTTAGCTATTTCTAGATTTTGGTTTTTGTGTAGGCTTTGTAGGTAAGTTTTTCACGACAATTTGCCGGTTACCGAATCGCGCTTGCACAGTTCAGCTGGTATTTTGCTTTTGTGAAAAAATATATTTTATCGTTATAAAAAACCTATTTTATCGTTGAAAATTGTGCAGCTTTGTTTTTAAAGATTATAACGTTTAGATTCTTCATCTTAAGTACCATGTCCTTCTAGAACGTTGGTCACCAACAAGGCTATCCTTACTCTCTAGACGGCAAGTCTGAACCGAGAGCTTGAGTTGAGTTTATACCAGTCATATAAATTCTTGAGCCATGATGCATGATGCATGATGTTTTGCAGTAATCGGTATCTTTCGCCTCTCATAACATGCCCGAAATATTGCAGTTTCGTCGTATTCGTCCAATTTTGACACAAAACAAAAGAATTTTGCAAGCTTTGGCCACTCAAATCAACAAAAAAACAAGATTTGATTCGAATAAAAATTTAGGTTTTTGAAAATTTGGCAATATTTGCAAATTATTTTGAAGTTTTCGTCCAATTTTGACACAAAACAAAAGAATGTTGCAAGGTTTGCCCACTCAAATCAACAAATAACAAGATTTGATTCGAATAAAAATTTAGGTTTTTGAAAATTTGGCAATATTTGCCAATTTTTTTGACATTTTCCTCAAATTTTGACATAAAACAGAAGATTTTTGCAAAATTTGTCCACTCAAATAGACAAAAAAAACCATATTTGATTCGAATAAAAATTTTGGTTTTTGAAAATTTGGCAATATTTGCCAATTATTTTGACATTTTCCTCAAATTTTGACATAAAACAGAAGATTTTTGCAAAATTTGTCCAATCAAATAGACAAAAAAACAAGATTTGATTCGAATAAAAATTTTGGTTTTTTAAAATTGGGCAATATTTGCCAATTATTTTGACATTTTCCTCCAATTTTGACATAAAACAGAAGATTTTTGCAAAATTTGTCCACTCAAATAGACAAAAAAAACCATATTTGATTCGAATAAAAATTTTGGTTTTTGAAAAGTTGGCAATATTTGCCAATTTTTTTGACATTTTCCTCCAATTTTGACATAAAACAGAAGATTTTTGCAAAATTTGTCCACTCAAATAGACAAAAAAAACCATATTTGATTCGAATAAAAATTTTGGTTTTTGAAAATTTGGCAATATTTGCCAATTATTTTGACATTTTCCTCCAATTTTGACATAAAACAGAAGATTTTTGCAAAATTTGTCCACACAAATAGACAAAAAAAACCATATTTGATTCGAATAAAAATTTTGGTTTTTGAAAATTTGGCAATATTTGCCAATTATTTTGACATTTTTCTCCAATTTGGACATAAAACAGAAGATTTTTGCAAAATTTGTCCAATCAAATAGACAAAAAAACAAGATTTGATTCGAATAAAAATGTTGGTTTTTTAAAATTGGGCAATATTTGCCAATTATTTTGACATTTTCCTCCAATTTTGACATAAAACAGAAGATTTTTGCAAAATTTGTCCAATCAAATAGACAAAAAAACAAGATTTGATTCGAATAAAAATTTTGGTTTTTTAAAATTGGGCAATATTTGCCAATTATTTTGACATTTTTCTCCAATTTTGACATAAAACAGAAGATTTTTGCAAAATTTGTCCAATCAAATAGACAAAAAAACAAGATTTGATTCGAATAAAAATTTTGGTTTTTTAAAATTGGGCAATATTTGCCAATTATTTTGACATTTTCCTCCAATTTTGACATAAAACAGAAGATTTTTGCAAAATTTGTCCAATCAAATAGACAAAAAAACAAGATTTGATTCGAATAAAAATTTAGGTTTTTGAAAATTTGGCAATATTTGCCAATTATTTTGACATTTTCCTCCAATTTTGACATAAAACAGAAGATTTTTGCAAAATTTGTCCACTCAAATAGACAAAAAAAACAAGATTTGATTCGAATAAAAATTTTGGTTTTTGAAAATTTGGCAATATTTGCAAATTATTTTGAAGTTTTCGTCCAATTTTGACACAAAACAAAAGAATGTTGCAAGGTTTGCCCACTCAAATCAACAAAAAAACAAGATTTGATTCGAATAAAAATTTAGGTTTTTGAAAATTTGGCAATAATTGCCAATTATTTTGACATTTTCGTCCAATTTTGACATAAAACAGAAGTTTTCCGCAAAGGTGCACTCAAATCAACAAATAACAAGATTTTATTGAAAAAGATTTTGGTTTTTGAAAATTTGACAATATTTGAAAATTATATTGAAGTTTTCGTCCAATTTTGACACAAAACAAAAGAATTTTGCAAGATTTGCCCACTCAGATCAACAAAAAAACAAGATTTGATTCGAATAAAAATTTAGGTGTTTGAAAATTTGGCAATATTTGCCAATTATTTTGACATTTTCGTCCAATTTTGACATAAAACAGAAGATTTTTTCAAAATTTGTCCACTCAAATCGACAAAAAAATAAGATTTGATTCGAATAAAAATTTTGGTTTTTGAAAATTTGGCAATATTTGCAAATTATTTTGAAGTTTTCGTCCAATTTTGACACAAAACAAAAGAATGTTGCAAGGTTTGCCCACTCAAATCAACAAAAAAACAAGAGTTGATTCGAATAAAAATTTAGGTTTTTGAAAATTTGGCAATAATTGCCAATTATTTTGACATTTTCGTCCAATTTTGACATAAAACAGAAGTTTTCCGCAAAGGTGCACTCAAATCAACAAATAACAAGATTTTATTGAAAAAGATTTTGGTTTTTGAAAATTTGACAATATTTGAAAATTATATTGACGTATTCGTCCAATTTTGACACAAAACAAAAGAATTTTGCAAGGTTTGCCCACTCAGATCAACAAAAAAACAAGATTTGATTCGAATAAAAATTTAGGTTTTTGAAAATTTGGCAATATTTGCCAATTATTTTGACATTTTCGTCCAATTTTGACATAAAACAGAAGATTTTTGCAAAATTTGTCCACTCAAATCGACAAAAAAATAAGATTTGATTCGAATAAAAATTTTGGTTTTTGAAAATTTGGCAATATTTGCAAATTATTTTGACGTTTTCGTCCTATTTTGACCCAAAACAAAAAGATTTTGCATGGTTTGTCCATTCAAATGAACAAAAAAATTAATTTTGCTTCGAATAGAGATATTCGTTTTTAAAAATTTGATATTATTTGCAAATTATTGCAAATTGGACAGTGGGACGAAAATGTGATGGGATGGAACAGTGACAGGGATACGTCCCGCGGGATGGGATTTGGGACGAGAAACTCGTCTCATGCTCATCTTTAATTTACAGTAAGGCCTAGGCCCCACTACGGCTAAACCGCCGCGGTTTTTAATCGCGTGATTTTGTGACTCAAGTAAGCTAATACAAGCGGTCTCACTTGCGACTCCCTTCGCGACTGTTTTTGCCCATACCGTGCTGTGTGTTTCTCCAGCAGTTTCGCGGTTACAGCGCTTACCGTATTTATTAAACCGTAGTGCGGCCTCGGCCTAAAACTACTTTTTTTTTCCTCTAACCAATGTGGGTCCAGGGGGGTTAGCCCTTAAAACACTGCGGCCCATTGGCCTATTGTATTTCCCCACATTGTTTCGTTCATGCAAATAGATCCACTATAACTACTTGGCAACTAAAACTACTTGGTGTGACGTGTAAATAGTCATTACCACGTACTTGCGTACTATTATGAGAAAAAAAAAACGGGAAATTCTATATGGAAATCAAACAAATGAAAACACCAGTGTACAAAGCACCTACTCACCACTTCAACAATCCGGTGTATACCTAGACCTGCAGAGTTGGAGGTTCCACCACGTGGTTGAGCCACACTTATGTAGCGTCCAGAATTCCCAGATATTTCTATATTAAAATTGTGAAATAATCGATCGGTCGTAGATTGTCATGCCGAATTCACACATGAATATATTTTATATTGACTGCTTCGAATGAATGTCTTAGAAAGAGTGTTAAAATATCTACACCAGTTCTAAATTTCGATAAAACTGCGAAAAAAAAATTCAATAAGAAATAAAATCACGGAACAATACGGGTGGTATTGGCCATATCTTTGGCTTCAGTACAACCAAAAGCATCCACGAGAGCGGGCATCTGTATTACCGGTGCTTTCATAATTATAATAGGTACTTACGTATTAACGCCATCACCGCTACATTTTTAAATGCCGCCAATCTTCACCTAAAATTTTTATGATAAATCGTAAAATAAAACATTTTATTTAAAATTAAAACTAGAATTGAAAGTAGGAGTTTAGCACTACGATATCTTCAAATCTGTCAGTAGCTACTCTGTAGTAGATAAACTCCTACTTTCAATTCTATTATTAATTTGGTTCAAACCATGACATCTCATTTTAAAATTACAACGTTTTTAAAACTCAAAATACTTTATTTTTTAACCCCGGTTAGATTAGGTTGCCCGCCGCGAAGCGGACAGATAAATCAAGACAACATACGCGCGGCAGCGCGAACTCTCGTTCCAATATATAGCGGTGATGGCGTTAATACGTAAGTACCTTAAAATATTATTTGAATATTAAACAAAATTTATAAGAATTAGTAATGGCGCTTCACCACTACTTCACGTTAAACCTTGCGAATCAGCTGTAGGTTACCTAAGAAAATCTAAAGAAGCTTTTTTAAATAAAATCTTTATTTTGTGTTAATTACTATCAGGCGAATGAGTGTACATGTGTAGTTTGAAATGGTGCCGTTGTCTGAAACCTTTGCCGCAAACTTTGCAGACGTAGGGGGTTTCGCCCGTGTGAATTCTCTGGTGAATGCTGAGTGTTGAGTGCAGGGCGAAACTTTTCCCGCATTCCGAACAACTGTAAGGTCTTTCCCCGGTGTGGATTCGTTTGTGCCGGCCCAAATTACTGACATGCGAGAAACTCCGCCCGCAAAATTCGCACGGGAATGGTTTTTCGCCGGAATGTGTCATCATGTGGGCGTTTAGTTCGTTCTTTTTGAAGAATATTCTGCCGCAAGTTTGACACGGCAATTGTTTTCGGACGACCGCGACTTTTTTGTGGGCTTTCAACGCGTGACTTATTAGACTGCGCCGTAATTTAAAAGTTTGCTCGCAAACTTCGCATTTGTATTCAACATTGTTTTCTTGTTCTAGAGGAGAGTGTTTGAGCTTGTGGCGGAACAGACTAGCGCGAAATGTAAAGGTTTCTCCGCAGACCACGCACTTATGTTCACTGACTGTTTTAGACTGTTCACTGACTCTGTGGCGGATTAGACTAGAGCGGCTTTGAAAGGTTTTCTCGCAGATATCGCAATGATATTTTTTTGCTTGTGAAGATAGCGCTGTTGGTTTATCACCAGGTGTATTCAAAATAACTTGTTTGTCCTCATGACATTTAATATTTTCTGTAATTTGCACTTTTTCATCCAAAATCTCAACTTTTAATATCCCAACATTCTCTGTTAATACTTCCTCATCCGAAATTTCTTCATTTAATACCTCATTCTCCGTTGGAACCACCAATACATCAACATCATCATCCAAATTCTCTTCCTTTAATACCACATTCTCTGTTTTCACCACCAAATCTTCCTCTTCTAAATCTTCTTCAATCTTTATTGCAAAACTAAAACTAAATTTATTTTCTTATTGACAAGAATAACAATAAACAGACTTTTACCTATTGTCTTCTTCTATTTCTTTCAGTAAAATGCTTTGGGATTCCTCAAACTTCTTCTTGAATTCGTAACAAACAATCCCCTTCTCCATACAAGCTGAACACAGTCCGTCAGCTTTTCCATTCACGCACACCTTCAATACAAAATCATTAAAATTTCCTTACAAAATTAATCTCGTCGGAAAATTTCTCGAGTACTGACCTGTGCGTTCACGCAAAATTCCAACAACTCGTTCAGCGAAATCTCAGTTTTCTTATAATTTATTGTTTGGTTTAACGCGGTTGTTTCTTTTGTCGCTTCTAAGCAGATTCTGCAACGATATTCCGGATATAAGATTATTCTATTGTCGGCCGGTGAAGCCATTTTGCATTAGATGCCGCTCCGCTTCACACAAGTTTACTACGACCATCCCTGACACCAGGGATATTTAGATATTTATCTCTGCCTGACGCCATTCTCGTTTCAGCGCCAAGATTCAAATTGTCATTTAAATACAAGTAGACATACAGACAGTTTAAAACAGAAGTAGTTTTAAATACAAGTAGAAGTAAACTACATACGTAAGACAAAGACAGATAAGACTAGATACACAAAACTAGATAGACAAGATTAGACAGACAAGACTAGACAGACAGGACTAGATATACAAAAATAGATAAACAAGACTAGACAGACAACACTAGACCTCATACAGGAATTCGGTAATTTTCGTGAACCCATGAATACTAGGGTCTAGACCTCTAGGCTCTAGACCGGTGTTTCCCAACGTGGGGCCCAGTGCCGTTCCTGGGGTGGCGAACGCCTGCGTGCAAGAATAATTTTGTGCGCCCCTATATACTATGCTTAAATTTTGATGATAAGGCCAATTTTCATACTCATTTTTAGTTTGAGGTTTAAACTGAATAGTTTCCTTATAGACTAAAGTCACTTTTTAGTGTAAGTGTTTGATTATGAAAATGGGCGTAATAAAATAAAACAACGAAAAAATATATTTTCGACATCAAATAAAATAGACTATTAACGTACAATATCGGTCATAAATAAAACACGTCCATTCGGAAATTAACAAAAAATCTAATATAACTCAATTCACTCAACTGAGTGAATTGAGTTAAAACTCTCAAACGGCGCTCAACGCAAACAAATCCGTTAACTTGAAAATGTGCAAGATCTGTCTAATACCTAAGTACCTAATTATCAAATAACAAGGTAGTTTTAGAACATAACACGTCTTGCTTTTGCAGATGCAAGCTCATTGATCATTTCATTGTGATCGATGGCTTCACATATTTTATTTTCGATTGAAATAACAGCTAAATCTGAAAGCCTTTCCTGGCACATCGAAATTCTCAAATAAGATTTTACAAGTTTTAGCTTTGAAAAACTCCTTTCGCCAGACGCAACAGAAATCGGCAGCGTCAAAAATATCCTTAATGCTATAGACAGGTTTGGAAACAAAGACTGCAAATTTTTCTTGGTTATATAATTCAGAATATCTATGGGTGAGTCTGAGGTATTGCGAGAGTCTTTGACAGGGTTAAGGATTTTGTATGATGAAATTTCATTGTACAAATCAAGACCATCAATATCCTTGCAAACATTTCCTTCATGGTGAATTTGCAAAGCCAAATCCAAATCTATGCACGATCGTTTAATCTCATCAGAATTTAGGTTTTAAAAATCACTCAAAAATCCAAATAAATCATCGCATTGCTTCAATCTCTCGAAACGACTTTGTAGGGATTGAACTGTTGTATCCAAAATTTGAAAATAAAAACTGATCTTAAATTTTCGCTTTGGATCTAGAACTGGATCGTCTGTACTTTCATATGAAAATTGACGCTTTCTCTTTCGTTCCCTAATTGAAAGAAATGTTTGCTCTACATCATTTTTTCCAGCTTCGGCTTTAGCCTCATTCACAAAAACATCAAAATTGTCATCTGACCTTTTTTCAGTGAAGTAGTTGATGAGACTTTTTATTTCTCTATGGCATTCATTAACAACTGTATTTGGATTCTGCATCATTTTACTCACTATATTGACCATTGACAATACATCGTACCAAATAATGATGGAACAAATAAATTTAAACGTTTTAATTTTTTTTAAAGTACCTTTGCTGAATGTTTGGTATCCATGTCTCTTGAATTATCTTCCATCAAATCAAGTAAACTCCTACAAATCTCGAGAAGTTGAAATCTAAGAGGTTGAACGGCTCTTACTCTGCTTTCCCATCGAGTTTTACTCACTGACTTTAAAGAGAGATTTTGTAAATTTCGCTTTAAAATATTCCACCTGTAGGGCGAAGCAGAAAAAAAATTGAACAGCTCCTGAATAATTGAAAAAAAACCTACAATCTCGTCTGAGATTTTAGCTGCACCATTAGCTGTCAAATTTAATGTATGAGCACAACAAGGCAAAAAAATAGCTCTCGGATTAACTTTTTTAAATTGAGCTTGAATGCCCACATGCTTCCCAGACATATTTGCGCCATTGCCATAACCCTGACCTCTCTTATAAAGAAAATCAATTTCAAAAGTTGGTAGTATCTCATCTCTCAACAGATTGAAAAGCCCTTCTCCTGTACTATCCAAAACTTTAAAAAATCCCAGAAAGTGTTCTCTTATTTCAACCTCATTTGAAGAAAAATGAACAAAGCGAATTATGAAAGTCAACTGCTCAACATGACTAGCATCTGGAGTTTCATCCAAAATTATTGAATAATATTTTGCTTTCTTGAGGCAGTTCAAAATTTCTATGCGAATATTTTTTGATAATAGATGGATTAATTCATTTTGAAAGTGATTGCCTAAATAATGGGGCATGTATTTTTTCAACTCTTTAGACCTTTGAATATTGCTCAGGTGCTCCATCATAATCGGATCGAATTTGGCAATCGTTTCGACGAGTTTGAGAAAATTACCATTATTTGATTCGAAAAGATTAGAGCTGTCACCCCTGAATGCTAAATTCTGACTGGCAAAATATTGCACAATACAAATCATTCTTTTGATAATTGGACGCCATAGTCTTTTTTCATTTTCGTAATGATGTTGTTGCTCTTTATCAATTGTGCAATCTTTGCTCAAACGCAATTTTAATTCGTGCCATTTTTGAGCCCCTTTCATATGTTCCATACTATTTTCATGTCGGGAAATATTAACTGAAAGGTGCCTCCAATTGGAGTACCCAGTTGTCAATTGATGAGACAAAGCGCTAAAAACTTTACAAAAAATGCAAAATACGCAATTAATTTTTTTAGAATACACCAACCAATCCCTATTAACTATTTCGCCGTTTGGCAACTTCCTAAGATATTGCGTTGCTGAAAATTTCCTACCAGACTCATCAACAGGAAAATTTTCTTTAATTTGAACAGCTCCCTTTGTCACGATTGATTGGATTAGATGATGACTCAAATTATTTGGCCATGTAGATGGATCAGCAATATCACTAATATCAGCAATGTCACTGTTCAGATCTTTCTTCATTCTCGCTTACCGGATGACCCAGTTCAGGAGTTGGATCAGGTGAAACAGGCGTTCCAGAACTTCCAGACGTGGATGGCTGCTGATCTTCGATAATAATCATCGGTTCTGCAACAACTTGTTCTTCTCTTGACAGAAGTGGATTCGCCAAAGAACTGCTGAGTTGAAGGAATTTGTTCAGCGAACCGCTGAGTTTATCCCGCTCGGCCTGCAATTTCAATCGACGTTTTTTATTTTGGGCTCCAGAAATTTTTTTTTTACTGCCATCACTCATTTCTGAAGAGATAAAAAAAAATAATTAGAAAAAAAGCTGACCGGAGTCAAAATATAATCAGAAAACTCTCGAATCGAAATATTACTTGATTTAATAACACGTTTTCTTTCATCTTCTCTTACCTTAAGATTTAAAATCAGCAACACAACGGCAACACGTAATATTATATTCAAATGAAATTATTATTAATCGTCAAAAATCACCGACGAATACTCGATGACTGAACTGACTGACTGAAACAAGCCACATTCTCCTGTTTTATATCACCGCTAAAATCTGGTGGAAAAATCTGGAGCCGAAAAAAAGTTTTTTTTGGAGAACTTTTCAGAAAATAATATTTTTTGCACCTTCGACCTCTCTGAGGCACACGTCGCCGATAAATGCATAAAAAACAATAACAACAATAACTTCCTTTGAAGATACGCCGCCGCCCGTAAGACGAGTGCCGACACGCTGACAACAGATTTTTTGCATGTAAATTCCAGTGTAGAAGCAAAGTGTAGAAGTTACTTCTTATATTAGTTTACTGTTTCTTCCTGTAATCAAAGTTTACAGCTTTGCTATAATTTGATTTTTAATACCTTTAATGCCGATTTTTCTTCCAATTAGAAGTGCGTTTTGCAAGAGTAGCGAATAGTTGAATTTGGCGCTCCTTAAATTGGGCCCCTGCGTGCGGGGCATTCGCTGCATACCCGCCAGGAACGGCACTGGTGGGGCCCACGCCCCACAGGGGCGCAATTTGATTGTTAAGCGGGGCAATTCGAAAATTAACTAGACAGGAGGTTAACCATTTTTCTCCGGGCCATTAAATGCAATGCTTTCGGTGCCAAAATTGAAAGAAAAAAGCAAATTCTTAAATATTTGCGGCCAATAGATATTATAAATTCGTTTGACGAGGCCAAAATATCTCTATAGAAAAACTGGGTTTTTTGGCGTCGTCAAGTTAACCTCCCTTCGCCAAACTCCAGGCTCCGCGGGAACCCCCAAACGATTTAAAATCTCGGTAAACACCGCAGTTTTAGGTTCATACCCTAATTAAATTTGGGTTCATATCCGCTGTTCACGATGAGCAGTTCCCTTTTTGTAGTTTATGCCAGAAATTCTTGACCAACGAATCTATGAAACAAGGTCGCAGTGAGGCCCATTCGAAGGTGAAACATAGTGCTCATATTAATTTTGATTTGAATAACTTTCAATAAACTTTAAAGAAAAAAATTGAAAAGATAACGACAATAAAGTCCCTTTTTACTGCTCATACTTCAACTTATAATCGTATTATTGAGGCTAGTTATCAAATTTCTTTATTCATCGCTAAATCTGTAAAAAAATTATACTATAAGAGAGAATTTAATAAAACTTAACTAAAATAAAAGGTTCTTGAAAAATATGACAAAGATGTAAAAGCTATACCACTCAGTAACAATACTGTTTTAAAGTATATAAGTAGTAGGAGAATAGACGAAATGAGTAATGATATAGGTTAAACTTAAATAAATAATAAACTTTAAAAAATATTCGAAAAACAACTTGTTGAATAGCTGAAAACAAGAAAATTCTCAGTGAAAATTAATGAATCAACTTTGAGAGACAGTATTGATAACTTGACTCGTAAGAATTTTAAAAAGACTTAGGTGGGGCAAGGCACTAAAAAAGCCGGCCAAGTGCGAGTTGTGACTCGCGCACCGAGGGTTCCGTACAAACTTGTAAGTAAGGTATCTTTAGGAGGACCTAACTGTATGCAACCCATATGATTCTGCTGCCTGACAATACCACGCAACACATTAGAGTATTTTCATAAGTTTCTAATAGTAAATTCGCATTTTTCTTGTAATTAAACTACATATTTAAGGTTTTCAGATTTTTCCCTTTACATGTACTGTAAGACACCGCTTCTTGCCAAATTTCATGATTCTAGGGAAGTACCCTATAGGTTTTGATTCCCTTCTGAAATCGCAAAATATGTGACATAAACGGTCATATCTTTTGATCGCGTTGACTTACAAGTTTGATTTTTTCACAGCTGAAAGAGACCGCAGACCCGAGTATTTGATACAAATTTCAACTTGTACCTCTACGTGTTCCTGAGAAAAATGGTCTTGACAGACAGACAGACGGACGGACGGACAGACAGACAAACAGACAGACAGACAAACAGACAGACAGACGGACAGACAGACAGACAGATAGACAGACGGACAACAAAGTGATCCTATAAGGGTTCCGTTTTCGGTAGGGAACCCTAAAAAAGGTTGGAAAACACTGCTCTAGACCAACACTAAAGCTCATACAGGAATTCGGTAATTTTCATGGACCTATGAATACTAGTATTCATAGGTCCATGGTAATTTTTTTATTTTATTTTGAGTTATTTAGTGTGCAAAAGACAATTTTCAAATCAGTGAATTCAGACCCTCCGGATCCGGATGTGCACCACAGAAGGGCGGCACTTTGAAGGGGGCGGCAAATATTGAAGTCTCCTTAATGAACACGTTGACATAATTTGCCAATTTGTATTTTGAACGTTTTATGCCCGTGAGGAATTCCGGATACCTACCGGATTTAAAATGAAATTCATTGAGTGCTACGCGATGGTCCAGTAGAATTGACGCAATCAAACCATTACGGTATCACTTGCTTATTGTTAAATGAAGTATTTGAAGCTCTGGTCGAAATATCTGAAAATACATATGAGTGGGATCGTGTCACAACTCGCTTAATTTCTCGCTTTGTTTCGAATAGGCCTACTTTGGACCACGCTTGTTCAATAATTGGGCTTTGATCTTTGTCCAGTATTGTCGCATCTTCTACCGGTGTAACTTTTCCTCTTCTGTCCAGAGGGTACCTTTCCTTCGGGGTTTTTCCTGAAATAGACGGATTTCCTTCAGGCTGCGTCTGTTTTGGAGATCTACTATTCCCAGTTCTTTAATATCCTTCTCGGTTTCTATCAAGCAAGTGGTACGAATATGATACAAATTTTACGTTTACAAATTGCTGTTCATAAAAGCAAAGCTGTACTGATGAGAGATAAATCTCGAAACGCGCCTACAGATGGCTATTCACTTAAGGTATCGGAAAGACATAAAAAGACTTAAAAAACAATGTTATTTTTCTGTTTTTTGTTAAGTGCCACGAAGGTGGACTGAAAGCTATAAAATAACTGACAAATTTCAAAGGAGATTTGTTTTTGGTAGTCCTAAAAAGACTCATTAGTATTATAGAGCTCCAGGAAGGTTGAATATATTTATATATTCAGTCTGTGTTCCGACTTTATTAAGTTTATCTAGACACTACATTAAATCCACTTACATTTTCCGTGTACGCGTGTAGAATAAATGCTATAAAGGCTATCAGACATAATAGACCTTTTCATAGTTGATTTTTTTTTTTGCGCATGAGCCAATTTCCGCCATGTTATACGTCAAAATTGCCCGAACTTTTTGACGTATAACTATATATATATGTTTATATATATATAAATATATATATATATATATATATATATATATATATATATATATATATATATATATATATATATATATTCATATTCCCGCCTTTCAAACTTGGCGGATGCGCATGCGCTTAACTAACCGTAAAAAGGATTATTTAGACAAATTAATAAACGCATTATTGAATTAAACGAATCAACAAATTATCCCAAAATAAAAAGCGAATCAATATCATTGTACAAACACGAAATGAATTTTGAATTTGTGGTGTGAATTATCATCTGGTGTGACATATTGTTGAACGTAAATACCGTACGTAAAAGTCTAGAAAACCCAAAAACCGATCTTTCGGCAGCCGTTTCTCTTTTGAAGGGCTTGGAAAACTTTTTGAAACACTTTATAAATGTTGGTTTTGCGGAATCAAAATTCGAAGCTGAAAAATTTTGTGAAAAATGTAATATTCCTCCAGAATTTAAGAAAAATAGAATTAGAAAAAGAAAGCGCCATTTTGATTACGCAAGAGAAGATTCTGGAGTTAACGATTCTGAAATTAACTTTTATCGAGAATACTTTTTACAAACAGTACCAAGGTATAATTTCAATTCAGGAGAGATTTGAACAGCTAGAGAAACATAATGACTTATTTGGCTTCTAATATAATATTCCAAATTTAAAATATGAAGAAAATGACAAATTAAAAAACTTTTGTATGGCTTTGCATCTAGCATGAAAATATGATGATGACAACAATGAAGACATTACCGGAAATGATCTCTATGAAGAAATTAAAGTGTTCTGTAACATTTTCTGTGAAGGCCATTGACTAATGAATACTAGTATTCTATGTATGAATACTAATGAATACTAGTATTCATAAGTCAATGGTGAAGGCATATGTGATAGGCCGCCATTAGAATGCCTTAAAAAAATTCCCAAACAGGAAATGAATTTCCCAATTTAAGTATAAATCTTAAGAATTTTATTAATAATTCCGATAACCACAGCCGAGTCCGAACGTAGTTTTTCAAAACTTAAAATAATTAAAAAGCATTTAAGATCCACAAGGACACAAGAAAGACTATACGTTGAAAGACCTAGCGTTGCTTAAAATATAAAATGAATTATGTGAAGACTTAAATTTAAGTGAGATAATTGATAAATTTGCTGAAATTAATCCAAGAAAATTTTCTTTTATTATAATATATCATATCATTATGAATTGGTAAAACCATACAACATTATAGATAATCAGATAAACTTAATAAAGACGGAACAAAGCTTGAATATATAAATATACTCAACCTTTCCGGAACTCTATAATACTAATGAGTCTTTTTAGGACTACCAAAAACAAATCTCGTATGAAATTTGTCAGTTATTCTATAGCTTTCAGTCCACCTTCGTGGCACTCAACAAAAACCATAAAAATAACATTGATTTTTAAGATCATGTCTTTCCGATACCTTGAGTGGATAGCCATCTGTGGACGCGTTTCGAGATTTATCTCTCATCAGCACAGCTTTGCTTCCATGAACAATATTTTGTAAATCACTCACTTGAAAACCCATGTGTTGATTAGGGTTAGATGTTTTTAATTTTGACATTTTGTGAGAGAGACATGAACTTAGCAGGTTATTGATATAAATGATAAATTTTGAATTGGTAAAACCATACAACATTATAGATAATCAGATAAACTTAATTAAGACGGAACGAAAGCTATAGAATAACTGACAAATTTCATACGAGATTTGTTTTTGGTAGTCCTAAAAAGACTCATTAGTATTATAGAGTTCCGGAAAGGTTGAGTATATTTATATATTCAAGCTTTGTTCCGTCTTTATTAAGTTTATCATATCATTATATTTCTTCTATACATATGTTCGTTTCTTGTGTGTATTAAAAATTTAAGAATTTATTTGTTTATTCACTTCTTTTATTTACTGGGGGCCCCACCTCAATATTTATGCCCGGGGCCTCAAAATCCAAACGACGGCGCTGAGTATTATTATAGATCTTAATAGTTATTTACATATAGAGGGCCGGAGGTGTAAGATTACGCCCGCAGCCGAAGTTTGATGGGGCTTTATGAGGCGAAGGGCGTAATCTTCCTCCGGCTTGAGACATGTACAACGTTTTACGCACAACTGCAGAAAACCTACAAAATTTAATTAAAAATGGTTAAAAACGATGAAAAAAATACGACGGTGATTTAAATTCAAAGCTCTTCACTTAGGTTATTTGTTGTAAGGAAAAAACAAAAATTATTGTGAACAAAAATTTAATTTTCATAATTTCGGAATGGAACTAAGCGCTGAATTCCCTCCGAAATATTAATGGAAGCTAATGAAGCTGTGTTGGGTTTGATCCCAAGCAAGTCTAAAGACCGATATGAAACGGGGTTTTCATCTTTGAAAGTCTTAAGATGATAGATCTTGATGCGGGCTTTTCAATGATTTTACAGGCCCACGGGCCGGTAAAATTTTGACGGGCGTAATGTCAAATTTTCGGCCCTGGTAACTAAGATGTAAAGGAACAATTTTGATGCAGTTGTGCGTAAAATAAATTGTTTGATAATTCAAAATAAAAAAAATAAAATGTTTGATAAGGTGAACTCTGAGGCTCTGAGGCTCGATTTTAATTTTATACGCCAGTGTGGAGCACAATATGGTCCCTCAACACTGTGCTAGAGTAGAAGCTTTGGCTGCATATGGTACACTTGTACGGACGCTCTGCAGAGTGTGTTTTTTTCATATGGACAGTCAACGTGTTGGCGCTGCCGTAAATTGCCCCGCATATGTAGCAAACGTGCTCCCATTTCAAATTGTCTCTTTTTTTGGAGTGTACGAGTAGGTGTCTGTCCAATGTCCCCTTCAGAACGAAACCTTGCCCGCATTCCGAACACTTATAAGGTTTTTCCCCGCTGTGGATTAGTCTGTGCTTGCTCAAATTACTTGGATACGTGAAACCCAGCCCGCAAACTTCGCACGTGAATGGTTTTTCGCCTGAATGTGTCATTATGTGGGCGTTTAGAGTGTACTTTTTAAAATATATTTTGCCGCAAGTTGGACACGGCATTTGTTTCCGGTCGACCGCGACATTCTGTCGGTGTTTGCAAGGGTGCTTGACAAGACTGCGCCGTAATTTAAAGATTTTCTCGCAAAATTCGCATTTGAATTCAGCGGTGTTTTCTTCTTTACTGCTTTGTTCTGGAGGAGGGTGTTCGAGCTGATGGCGGATCAGACTAGCGCGGAATGTAAAGGTTTCTCCACACACCACGCACTTATGTTTACTGACTTTCTTAGACTGTTCCCTGACTCTGTGGCGAATTATACCAGTGCGGTGTTTAAAGATTATATCGCAGATATCGCAATATTTTTTTCCTTTGAAAGATTTTGCTGTTGGTTTATCACCAGGTGTATTCAAAATATCTTGTTTGTCCTCATGACATTTAATATTTTCCGTAATTTTGACTTTATCACGCAAAATCTCTTCCTTTGATATCTCATCATTTTCTGTTAATACGTCCTCATCCGAAATTTCTTTCTGTAATACACCATTCTCTGTTGTAACCACCAATACATCATCGTCCAAAGTCTCTTGCTGTAATACCCCATTCTCTGTTGCAACCACCAATACATCATCCTCCAAAATCTCTTCCTGTATAACCCCATGCTCTGTTGCAACCTGCAATACATCATCGTCCAAAATCTCTTCCTTTATTATCTCATTCTCTGTTATTTCCAGCAAATCTTCCTCTTTTAAATCCTCTTCAGTCTTTATTACAAACCTAAAATTACATTGATTTTCATACTGACAAGAACAGCAACAAACAGACTTTTACCTATTGCCTTCTTCTATTTCTTTCAGTAAAATGCTTTGGGATTCCTCAAACTTCTTCTTGAATTCGTAACAAACTATCCCCTTCTCCGTACAAGCTAAACAGAGTCCGTCAGCTTTTCCGTTCTCGCAGACCTTCAATATAAAATTATTTAAATTTCCTTCAACAAATTATTTTCGTCTGAAAATTTCTCGAGTACTGACCTGTGCGTTCACGCAATATTCCAACAATTCGTTCAGCAAAATCTCAGCTTTCTTATAATTTATAGTTTGGTTTAACGCGATTTTTCCGTTGGTCGCTTCCAAGCAGATTCTGCAACGATATTCCGGATATAAGATTATTTTACTGTCGGCCGGTAAAGCCATTTTGCACAAGATGCCTCTCCGCTTCACACAAGTTTACTACGACCATCCCTGGCACCAGGGTTATTTAGATATGTATCTCTGCCTGACGCCATTCTCGTTTCAGCGCCAAGATTCAAATTATCATTTAAATACAAGTAGACAGACAAAACTACATAGACAAAATTAGGCAGACGAGACTAGACAGACAAGACTAGACAGATAAGACCACTTGCGGATCCAGGGGGTGGGGTGATGGGGGGCGATCCCTTGGACTTCCTAATAGAAAAAATAATACTCATCATTATGAAATCCATAAAACTCGATTTCGAACTCGTTAAGTAGTGGCTGTACCGAAAAAAAAAAAAAAAATACAGCAAGCATAATTTTCCCGCAAATTTAAAAGATCCGTCTGAATCTGTGGCTAGAAAACGAGGAAAATATAATGGCACGGCCGACGGAAGGAGTACTTTGAAGATATGTTAAATACAAAGCAAAATAATACAGGAAATAAAACAGAAGAAAAAAATGAATACATAGGAAACAAGGAGAATATGATCGATGAAAACGTAAAGACAGAAGAAGTAATTGTAGCTATAAAAATGTTAAAACGGGGGAATACGGCTGCACATGATGGAATAACAACAGAGATGGTAAAGAACATGGGCAACAATAGAATAGAAGTATTAGTAATTTTTTTTTTAAACAAAATATGGGAAGAAGAAATGATACCTGCAAACTGGGAAATAGGAGTACTATTATATATACCAGTGGTTCTTAACCTAAGGGTCGCGACCCAAAATTGGGTCGCGAAACATATTTCTTGGGTCGAATCAAAAGGTGAACCAGAAAAGTTTTTTCTCAAATTTTATGCAAAAACATATGATATATGAACCATGTAACCACCAAAAGCTTAACAAAGTCGGAACACAGCCTTAATATATAAATATATTCAACCTTTCCAGAGCTCTATAATATTATTGAATCTTTTTAGTACTACCAAAACAAATCTCATGTGAAAATTACATGCTAAACTAGTTTTCAGTCCGCTTTCACGGCATTCAACAAGATCCAGAAAAATAACATTGTTCTTAAGATCATATCTTTCTGTTAACTTAAGTGAATAGCCATCTGCAGACGCGTATCGAGATTTATCTAGCATCAGTGCAGCTTTGCTGTTAAGAAGTATAACTTGAAAAACACTTACTTGAAAGCCTCGAGGATAACTAGAGGTTAGATTTTTTAATTCGACATTTCGTGAAAGAGACATGAACTTAACAGGTTATTGATTTAAATGATAATTTACTATTGGTAGAACCATACTACATTATAGATAATCATATAAACTTAATAAAACCACAATGTTATTTTTATGGTTCTTGTTGAGTGCCACAAAAGTAGACCTAGCTTTCAGTCTACTTAATAACTTGCAAATTTCACATGAGATTTGTTTTGGTAGTTCTATAAAGACTCAATAATATTATAGAGCTCCTGCAAGGTAGATTATATTTAAATATTCAGGCTGTGTATTGAGGTTTTACCAATAGAATGTAACCAACCATCCATTATTATTTATTAAAAGTTTAAAATGAGATGTCATGGTTTGAACCAAATTAATAATAGAATTGAAAGTAGGAGATTATTATTACGATATCTTCAAATCTGTCAGTAGCTGGAATTACACTGATATCTTCTGTACCAGTAGCGTCGCTAGCGTCGGTCAATCGGGCGAATGCCCGGGGCCCACGGACTAGAGAGCCCACAGTGGCTCCAGATCGATTCTGAGACGACTGACGTGTGGCGTTTCGCGAATTTCATATGTGGGACCGCACCACGTGGGTTTTAGAAAGGCTCAAATTTGACATTTTTATGCCGCTGGAGGCGGCAGATCTTCGGTATTTTAACCGCGCGTCTTCGATGACTTAACTGTGAATGTCCGTCCGCACGTTGCGCATCCACAAGTTTCGTCTTCCGTCCTGCCGCGCCCCTCCGGGGATCCAAAACCCACCCTAAAATCGTGGTTTTTGCGGAAACGGCCCGATGGAAGCTACGGCGGCGGTGCAAAACGAGAATGTACATTTTTCCGGTGTAGAACAGAGATCCCCGTCGAGCGGTGCCGTTTTCGCGACTCAACTGCCCCAGGTTCGGACGCACCAGACCGAAAACTAAAATCACGATATTTTACTTTTGAGGCGCAGTTTTGGTCGGATCCCAATTTTTATTCCCGAATCCTCTAGCTGCCGCAGCGCCACGTTTTTAGAGCCCTCGCTCGACGTCCTGCGACGTCCCGTTCAGCTGGTGCAAGAGCAAATAAATTATTTTTTTGCCGATTTTGCAATCACTTCCACGGACTTATTTGATGGGCTCCAGGTCGCCGGTTGGGTTCGTTCTCTTCAGAACACTCGCGCGCAACCATTCCGGCAAGAATTTTTAAACTGCGATGACTTTTTGCGAATCTGCGGCAGTTTAAAGAGAAAAATGCGCAAAAAGTGAGAAAAACCAGAGGCGTTTTGCGGGGGTACATAGAACTTCGGAACCAATTGACGGATCGGAACCGGACCGGTGCCGTTCGATCGGCCATAGAACCTATTAGTTTGTTTGGGAGTTTAATCCCGATTGCGCCCAAGATTAAACGACGTTTTTTGGACATCCAGGAAAAGTCCCACGGAACCGCCAACTTGAGCTCTGCGGGAACCGTTTGGCGCGATTCCCGCAGGGAATTGAACGTTTCATCTTTTACTGCAAGCGGCATCGCGCTGCCTCATTTTTTTATTTACTGGGGGCCCCACCTCAATATATATGCCCGGGGCCTCCAAATCCAAACGACGGCGCTGTTCTGTACACACTGATATATTCATAATATCTTCGGCCTTCATGTTGGCCTTCAGCCCCTGACAAAAGTTGGTCTTGACCGTTCCCGTTCCTGGCTTTGACGTAGCGAACGGTTCACAAATCGCATTTTGAGCAAAGTTGCCAAACAATAACAGAAGATATCAGTGTAATTCCAGCTATTCACAGACTACTACTATCAATTCTATTATTTATTTATTCATTAAATTTTCCTTTGATCGAAAAATAGCTTTGACATATTTGGGTGATAGCCACATAAAGTTGATAGTTAAGCAGGTAAGTCGTTAAGTGAGTACCTATATTGCAAAATATATGTTAATTCCTAGAGAAATTAGCTATGAATCGTTGATAGTTCAATCATCTTTGACATTTAATTATCTTTCACTTGAAAATAGCCTTCAACAGTCGAAACTCGAATCGCGTAAGGTGTTTAGATTCATATAGCTTCATTAGATATCCTTAAAAATGACCTAGTCAAAAAGACTTGATTTTGGCCCATTTTTTGGCCCATGTTAGAAAAGTTTCGTCTTCCGTCCTGCGCCCCTCCGGGGATCCAAAACCCACCCTAAAATCGTGGTTTTTGCGGAAACGGCCCGATGGAAGCTACGGCGGCGGTGCAAAACGAGAATGTACATTTTTCCGGTGTAGAACAGAGATCCCCGTCGAACGGTGCCGTTTTCGCGACGCAACTGCCCCAGGTTCGGACGCACCAGACCGAAAACTAAAATCACGATATTTTACTTTTGAGGCGCAGTTTTGGTCGGATCCCAATTTTTTTCCCGAATCCTCTAGCCGCCGCAGCGCCACGTTTTTAGAGCCCTCGTTCGCCGTCCTGCGACGTCCCGTTCAGCTGGTGCAAGAGCAAATAAATTATTTTTTTGCCGATTTTGCAATCACTTCAACAGTGGAAACTCGAGTCGCGTAATGTGTTTAGATTCATATAGCTTCATAAGATATCCTTAAAAATGACCTAGTCAAAAAGACTTGATTTTGGCCCATTTTTTGGCCCATGTTAGAAAATTATGATTAGCTACGTATATTGGCTTATACCATTCTTTCCATTAAGCTAGCAGGCGTTAAAACGACTTATGCATATTATCATTTCTGGGGGGCTGAGGGGCAGCTCATATTCATTCGAGGATTATGAAATGAATTATGCATTATGAAATGAAGTATCCATCTGTCGTAAAATTTCAGAACTGCTTCGCCGTGCTCTTTGCACCCGAAGACGCCAAGGTGAGGTTTTAATAATGTTATAGATATATTTTATATATATATATATATATATATATATATATATATATATATATATATATACATATATACACATATAATGTTATAGATATGTTATTTCTATGCGGCGGGGTGGGTTCTAGGGGGGGGGCGGCTGCTCATCCCTGCCCCTCGCTGGGCACGTCCTTGGTCCTGGATGACATAATAAAAGAAACAAAGAGAAAAACAAAGAAATTACAAGTAGGGTATAGAAACATGCAGAGGGTGGAAATAGTGGAATGTGCTTTTGCCGACGACCTAATGATTTATGCAAAAAACGTAAAGGATTTACAAACGAACCTAGACATCTGGAAGATAGCGTTAGAAAACAAAAATATGAAAATAAACGTCGCTAAAACCAAAGTAATGACCATCGGAAAGGAGAACCATGCATAACGATAAAAATAGATGGAAAAGATATAAAACAAACAGAAACATTTAAATACTTAGGAGTAAATATACACAATGGCCAAAGAGTTGCCCAATTTGCCGCGTCTAATAACCTCTGCTGTTAGTACTTTCTTCCCCAGGAAAGAAATCCATAAAGGCACCTGGAAAATACCTGGATCACGAAACACTAACCAAATAGACCACATACTAATCACCAGAAGATGGGCAGCGGACGTCGAACAGGTCAGATCCTTTCGCGGGGCGAACGCGGACTCAGACCATTACCTTGTTGCAGGTCAAAACAAAAACTATCGACAGTGGCTAGGGGAACAACTGAAAAGCAGCCAAAATGGTACATAGATCGCCTAAAAAACCCAGAAGTTCTGAGGGCCTACCAGGAAAGTCTCAGAACTAAACTACAAAAAAAAAAACCGGCCAAGTGCGAGTTGTGACTCGCGCACCGAGGGTTCCGTACAAACTTGTAAGTAAAGTATCTTTTTTTGTGGAGGACGTTACAAGCACATTCAGTTAACTTGACAAGTGGCTCTCATAAAATCACGACCTTCTTAGTACCGCTGCAAGCATAACCTCAACATGTCGTTGTCGTACGATGGAATTCTACCCTCTATCCTCCATCATCCTCCATTCACTATGAGTGTTTAGGGGTTCTGGAACTTCACTATTTGTTTTTACTGCTCAATTTTGCTTGTATACCTATATACCCTGTATAAAGGTATACATTGTATTTTTTTTTAATAACGCGAATATTTTTAAACTTATAAAAAGAAAACTTTATTTTAGTATTAGACTTATACACTAACTTATATTAAGATGTAACTATTTCTAGATCTAATATAAACTAATATATTAACTATTTCTAGATCTATTTCGATACTCTTAACATTAAGTTGTTGAATTGACTGCTTTTTGGGCAATTGACTACCAAAAAATATAGGGCGAACGTGATTTAAGTATAATATACTTAAATCATATTATCTACAACATGTTATGTAGATTATGTAGATTATAGTATAGTATTATTATGTAGATTATCAACATATTATGTAGATTATAAAGAAAAATTAGACGAACTATAAAATATACAGGATGTTACGGGACTTGAGTATGTCGCATGTCGGTTAGAAACAAGCAAAATTTAGACATAATATATACCCTGTATATATTATGTATATAGAGCAGAGATGTTATGGATATGAAATTTCGGATTTGGATGCGGATACGGATATAGGAATAATGTTATACCGGTTTCGGATACGGTTACGGATAAGAATTTTTTTCGGATAATCCGTTAGTTTCGGATAGTTTCGGTTACGGATATCAGATTTCTAAGGAATAATAAAAGTAGAATGCTAATTTGTAAAAAAAATTATTTTATTTCTATGTTATTATTTGTACTACCTACAATCATATGTCATACAACTAAGTACAACAATATAAGTAGGTACTACAATTATATGTCATATAAGATATATAAGTTATTAATATTTATAAGTTTTATCTACATAAAAATGCAAAATCATAATTATAATAAACAAAAACAACATTATTCCTTTTTGTCTATTATTCGAAACTTTTATATCGGATTCGGTTACGGTTACGGATCTCCATAACATCCCTCATATAGAGCGTACGTGATGAAATGCATAACGAATATAAACAAATAAATTTCAGTATAAACAGCTTGGTGCCAACACATACTTTTTAACCTTAGGACCTAACTGTATGCAACCCATATGCTTCTGGAGCCTGACAATACCACTACGACAACATTAGTGTATTGTCATAAGTTTCTAATAGTAAATTCGCATTTTTCTTGTAATTAAACTACATATTTACGGTTTTCAGATTTTTCCCTTTACATGTGCTGTAAGACACCGCTTCTTGCCAAATTTCATGATTCTAGGTCAACGGGAAGTACCCTATAGGTTTTGATTCCCTTGTGAAATCGCAAAATATGCTACATAAACGGTCATATCTTTTGATCGCGTTGACTTACAAGTTTGATTTTTTCGCAGCCGAAAGAGACCGTAGACCCGAGTATTTGTTGAAAATTTCAACTTGTTACCTCTACGCGTTCCTGAGAAAATGGTCTTGACAGACAGACAGACGGACAGACAGACAGACAGACAGACAGACAGACAGACAGACAGACAGACGGACAACAAAGTGATCCTATAAGGGTTCCGTTTTCGGTACGGAACCCTAAAAACAAGAAACACACAGGATATAGAGCAAGACTGGATGAACATCGAAAAAATAATAACAGAGAGTGCTATGGACAGAATTGGAGAAAAAAGAGGAGTTCACAACGAAGAATGGTATGACGAGGAATGTCGAGAAGCAAACTCCGTGAAGCGGAAGGCTAGACTAAAACTGTTAGACAAAGCTAACCAACCAGCCTACAATAGGGAAAGAATAAACGCGTTTAGAATATGTAGAAAAAAGAAAAGAGAGGCGTTAAACAGAAAGGTAGAGGAAATGGTACTGAATCATTCTAGAGACGAAACAAGAAAATTTTACAAGGCAATAAAACAAAACACTGAGGGTTTTAGACCAAAGATAACAGTATGCAAGGATAAAGACGGGAGCATGCTCACAGAGAACGAGGAGATACTCCGAAGATGGGTACTTCTCGGATATTTTTAAAAGAGACTGTAGTTTAGAGTCTGAACAAGTACAGCTAGATGTACATACGGTAGACCCCAAGATTGAGAACCCCAGCCTAAGAGAAATAGAAAGTGTTAATGGAAAGCTAAAAAAGTACAAGGTCCCTGGGTCAGACGGTATAACAGCCGAACTTCTGAAATATGGAGGAGAACACCTAAGGGTAAGACTAAAACACCTGATTAATGGAATCTGAGAGCAAGAGACAATACCAGAGAATTGGGCACTGGGTATCATACAGCCAATACACAAGATGGGAGACAAAACGATCTGTAGCAACTACCGGCCGCTAACGCTCCTTAACGTAACATACAAAGTTCTAACAGACTCGCTGTCTACTACGAAGAGATATTAGTACAATATCAGAGCGGATTTCGTGCCAATAGGTCAACGATAGACAACATATACACCATAAGGCAAATGCAGGAGAAAGCATACGAGTTTGATATATCGCTGCACAACCTCTACATAGACTTTAAGCAGGCATTCGATACTATCAAAAAAAAACACGATCCTTGACGATCTGCTGATGCTAGGAATACCCCGTAAATACGAAAAACTAATAAAAGCTACATTGTCCGGTTCGAAAGCCTCGGTTAGAGTAGACAACCAACTTACATCCGCCTTTAAAATCGAAATCGGTGTGAGGCAGGGAGATGCCCTGAGCGCCATGATATTCAACCTAACATTAGAGGCATGCATGAGAAAGCTGAATATAACGGGATACATTGGCAACCGATCAACACAGGTTGCTGCATATGCAGATGATGTCAGTTTGACATGTAAAAGCAAAGACGCGCTAAAGGAAGCACTATTGATGCTGGACGATGAAACGCAAAAAAGGGGATTGAAAATAAATGAGGTAAAAACTAAATACATGCAAGTTGGACGAGAACATCACGATAACAATGACCTTAACTTGGGCGAGTATCGCTTTGAGCAGGTTGAAAGTTGTGTCTACTTGGGAACAGAAATCAACAGAACAAACGTAATAGCTAAAGAAACAAGCTCGCGAATACTTTGTGGAAACCGATGCAACTACGGATACCAAAAACTGATGATGTCCAAGTTATTGAGTCACAAAATCAAACTTCAAATATTCCGAACACTCATAAGACCAGTAGAAACGTAGGGATGCGAGGCCTAGACCCTAACCACCGCAGAGGAGGACGGCTACGCATTTTTGAAAGAAAGATCCGCAGAAAGATCTACGGACCGATCCTAAATGAGCATGGAATTTGGAGGATACGAATAAACCATGAACTAAGCAGGTTAATAAACGATGCGGAGATAGTGAGATATGTAAAAGCTCAAAAAATTGCATGGCTGGGACACCTGTACAGAATGTAAGGACGACAGACCAGCCAAGAAAATGTACAACTGGCGGCCAGTAGGAAGAAGGAAAAGAGGCAGGCCAAGGAAAAGATGGATGGAAGACGTGGAGGAAAGTCTTAGAAAGATGGGAGTAAGGGATTGGAGAGAGAAAGCCGGTGAAAGGACAGAATGGAAGAAGATTGTTTCAGACCAGCCAAGAAAATGTACAACTGGCGGCCGGTAGGAAGAAGGAAAAGAGGCAGGCCAAGGAAAAAATGGATGGAAGACGTGGAGGAAAGTCTTAGAAAGATGTGAGTAACGGATTGGAGAGAGAAAGCCGGTGAAAGGACAGAATGGAAGAAGATTGTTGTAGAGGCAAAAACCCACCGCGGGTTATAAAGCCAACAGAAGAAGTAGAAGAAATATACACAATGACGGAAAGGAAGAGGCGGAAATCAACACCAGAATTGAAAATACAACAAATCTATTCTATGCACTTAATAACACGTTTATAAGAAACAAAGATATATCGAAGAAAACGAAAATGACAGTGTACAATACTATATACAAACCAATTCTGACATACGGTGGTGAAAGCTGGGTACTAAGCAGTCAAATGAAAAGTAAAATACAGGCGCTAGAAATGAAATACCTAAGAAGCACTAAAGGTATTACTAAAAGAGACAAAATAAGAAATGAAACAATTAGAGCAGAACTTAACGTCGAACCAGTCCTGTCGAAAGGCGATTAAAATGGTTTGGGCATCTAGCAAGGATGTAGGAAGGAAGACAAACGAAAAGAGTATGGCTAGCTAAATCTACACAGAAGAAACAAAGAGGAAGACCAAGGAAAACATGGAACCAAGCAGTGGCAGATTCGTTGAAGGAACGAGGAATATCCTGGAATCAGGGGTTGAAGATGGCAAAAAACAAGAAAGAATGGGCAACATTTATTTATGCATGAAATGGGTTGATATTATTTTATAGTTTTAATTTGATTTATTGTTATGGTAAATTAAGATATTGTAATAAGTACCTTTACACATTAGGGTAACAAAGGTTTTTACTGATTAAAAAAAACTTTTGTAGTTCGATTGGGGGGCACGGAAGGGGCCTCCACGTGTGCATTTTCTCCTGTATATGCAGAACATGCCGGCGCCCTCTGGTAACACTGTCCCATCAGACAGTGGCCAATCCTTCCACCACCGGGAGTGTGCAAAAAGTCGGGAGTGTTAATTTCGCGGAAAGTCAAACCGTTAATTGCCGAAAACTTTTGTAGTGCGCGAGTGTAAAGTCGGGAGTGTTAGTTCCGCGTGAAATAAAATGTATAGGGAAAGTTTCCGTAAAAATTTGCAAATAAAATTGTGCCGTAAACAAAGACACAGTGTTAGATTCGCGAGTAAATAAACAAAAACCGTGGTTAGGGTAGTGATGGATCCGTTCAATGGCTGGTGGATATGGTTCGGGGGAGCGGCGCAGACTGCAGGAGACGGCTGTAGGGCAGGAAGGAAGTCTGCTGCTCAGGGTCTCAGAAAAGTGTAGGCTATCGTCCACTGCACAAAGCTAGGTCCTGCAAGAGATTGAGCACCAAGATGTCAAGTAGTGAGTGATTTTTGAAGTTTATTAATCGCGGTCGCGAGTGCTCCGATAGGACTTTGGCGCTCAAGATTCGGATTGGGTTTTGAGCGGACGAAGTTCTCGAACGTCCGCGGAAAATTTAAATGGATGTATAGGCCGATCTGGAAGATGGAATTTGAAATGAACATTTTGGTTTTTGATTGAAAATGCGGTGAAGTTAACGGAATACGTTTTCCTCGATTTTGCCGGATTTTCAGAGAGTTTTTGCATTACAAGTGAGTCTATTACAGCAATTCAGTTACTACAAGAATTAGTTCCAAAAAATCATACTAAGTTATAAAACGTAAATATTTCGACGGTTTCAAAATATACTCTTCCAGAGTCTAATAGGCATCGCCATCAAGATTTCTTAGACTAAGCAGATTGGATCTAGAAATCGCGTCTAATTAGTACTTAGTTTTCGCGTTCTGCTTTATCGTTTTGCAGAAACCGAACGATCCGGATCGTTCGGCGCGTGTATCAAGAAAGAAGAAAGAAGAAAAGAAGACACAGAGGACCAGGTGGTAGGTAGATTTGAGGTTTGTATAGTTTGTACGTCGAAATATTTCAGATATGTTTTATTAATATTTTGCTTTTAAGCAATTTTCAGTTTTAAAATTATTAATTCTTGAGTGAATGCGCGAAATAGTGCGGGTCGCGAGTGAAATAAATGACAGCTAAAACAGAGTGTTAAGTAAAGTCGGGAGTGTTAATTTCGCGGAAAGTCAAATCGTTAAATACCGAAAACTTTTGTAGTGCGCGAATGTAAAGTCGGGAGTGTTAGTTCCGCGTGAAATAAAATGTTTAGGGAAAGTTTCCGTAAAATTTTGCAAATAAAATTGTGCCGTAAACAAAGACACAGTGTTAGATTCGCGAGTAAACAAACAAAAACCGTGATTAGGGTAGTGATGGATCCGTTCAATGGTTGGTGGATATGGTTGGGGGAACGGCGCAGACTGCAGGAGACGCCTGTAGGGCAAGAAGTCCGCCTGCTGCTCAGGGTCTCAGAAAAGTGTAGGCTATCGTCCACTGCACAAAGGTAGATCCTGCAACAGATTGAGCACCAAGATGTCAAGTAGTGAGTGATTTTTGAAGTTTATTAATCGCGGTCGCGAGTGCTCCGATAGGACTTTGGCGCTCAAGGTTCGGATTGGGTATTGAGTGGACGAAGTTCTCGAACGTCCGCGGAAAATTTAAATGGATGTATAGGCCGATCTGGAAGATGGAATTTGAAATGAACATTTTGGTTTTTGATTGAAAATGCGTTGAAGTTAAGGGAATACGCTTTCCGCGATTTTGCCACATTTCGAAACAGTTTTTGCATTACAAGTGAGTCTATTACAGCAATTCAGTTACCACAAAAATTAGTTGTAGAAAGTTATGCTAAGTTAGAAAACGTAAATATTTCAATCGCGTCTGATTAGTACTTAGTTTGCGCTTTCTGCTTTATCGTTTTGCAGAAACCGAACGATCCGGACAGCTCATATTTGTTTAGCGGATTATGAAATGAATTATGTATTATGGAATGAAGTATCTATCTATCATACAATTTTAGAACAACTTCGCCGTGCACTGTCCACATGAAGACGCCAGAGTGAGGATTTAATAATATCATAGGTATTTCTGTGCGGCGGGGTGGATTCTAGAGGGGGGGCAGCTGCCCCTCCCTGCTCTTCGCATTGATTGAAGGTGTGCGAGAATGGAAAAGCTGACGGACTGTCTTGGATTACTACAATATTAGCACTCCTTATGGTATGGTCCACACTAGTCAACAAATTGGTGGCAACATGTTGCCAACACTTTGACATGGTAACATGAAGTTGCTTCAATTGTATCTGGATACATGTTTTCTGTGATGTTGTCACACCACAACCAGTCAAATGTTGAAAATGGACTTGAAAGTTACTGGTGTTTGTGCTGCTTATTATGGCTTGATCACACGTAACGAGTGCAGTGGCGAGACAGTAAAATGTCATTCGGCCGAGAGAGTAGAGTGGGCGAGTAGGTGTTCACACGTTTTAATTTTTTTGACGGGTGAGTCAGTCAGTGGTCATGATGGATGGTAAAAGGTTGATTCAAAAATGCACTAAGATGCTTATACCTCATTTAATTGAGGAGTTAAACGAATTGTTGCCATCGAATATCCATTTCTCTAGAAATGGATACAAATATTTTTAGCTTACTTTTGTAGTCCTGTGAACTAAAGTCCCACAGACATGGATTCACTTTATATATTTCAATAAATTTAATTATTTTTTCATTGTCCCATTTTAACATTTTCTTTTCTTTTTTAAAAAATCAAGACTCAAGTTGTGCTCCTTCGCGGCGGAAAGGATTTTCATTCCGGTAATCCTCGAAGTTTTCCACGGAAACGGACAAGGATTTAACAGGAAAATGCTCTTCATTTCGATAAAACCCCAGAATGTCTAGTCGTGAAAGACATATTTCATATGAGAGAAGGTTCCGTTTCATTATTTTGAGCAGGGCCCTGCTTCACTATTTTGCACAGGGTCCCGCAAAATATAGCGCCGGCCCTGATACTAACCAAAAGTTAAACTTAGGTTACTATACTAACCTAACCTAACCTGACAACAGATCACATTAGTGCAAACGCCTGGCGGCCAATGTGAACACGAACACGTCTACCGCGCCCGCACCCGCCACCGCGACTCCGCGTTCCAACGTGAACAAATTCTTAGCAAACCGTGGGGTCTAAATTGCCTTAACACCTTCTCTGGAAATTTGTCGTTCGGATTTGACGTTAAACCGCTAGGTCCCCTATATTCAAACCTTATGCCCGTTCCACACTCTCACGAAGTAGCACGAGAGTGTAGTCAGATTACTCGGTCCGCCTTGGCTAACTTCGCTCCAGAAGCGATTTTTCGTACCCGAGTTAAAGGGACACGAGGCGTGAGTACGAGGAAGGGAGAGTATCACGTCTACACTCTCGTGTTTACTCGTCCTTTAATTTAGTCAACTGTATGCAGGTGGGTCAGTTCACATCCGTTTCTTGAGCGATTAAAAACTAAAAAATTTTGTATTTAATATTATTAAATTTTATCTAATATTATTATAAATAATATCAAATGTCATGTCATGCAAGGTGTCATGCGACCCGTGCCGAAAGGACTGGTTGGTGGCCAAGGGCAACCGGCCATCGCTAACGGAGTCTCTCTGATACCTGGCTATCTCAGAGGGTATCAAGCCTTACCATGTCAAGCGGGGCTCTGACGTGGCGGACCTTTAGTTCCTTTGCACTCGTGGGATTTATATGAATTCCAAAAGTAAAAATAATCCATGTATGCGGGACTTAACCGACACAGCGAACAAGGAAGTCAGCCCGAATTCCCGGGAAGACCACCTGGACCTCACACTCGTAGACATGAGCAGTCCAGCCATGTGTACGGAGGCAGAGGTAGATGTTCTTGTAGGGACAGAGGAGGACTTGCCGCCTCCTGCCACAAAACAAGAATGACCAGCAGGCGCACCAAAATAGCCCAAGTGAACATTCATCATGCCAAAGCAGCTTCAGCTGTGATGGCTAGGATGTTCACCAAGCAGCACCTAGGGCTAGCGCTGCTTCAAGAACCCTGGACCTACGGAGGTAAGATCAGAGGCCTAAGCAACAGGGAATGTAAGCTGGTACGGGACAGCCGTGAGGTCTCCCCTAGAACTTGCATTATGGTAAGGAAGGGCATAAATTACTTATGTCTTTCAGAATTTTTAACGCGGGATTTATATTAGGAACAACACCAAGCACTAGCGAAGGATAGAGTGGAAATGACAACCACTCTCAAGAAACCGGATGGGACCTTCACGGAGGATGAAGAGCAAAGAGCTCTCCTCCTACTAGAAACCCATTTTCCGGGATGTAGAGGATACAGGGAGACCGAGGGCTTGATGCAACCACGGAAACCAAGTCGGGCCGACTGGAGGAGGGCAGCGTCCATCTGTACGGAAAACCGAATCAGATGGGCTATCGGCATTTTCCAGCCTTTTAAGGCCCCAGGTGTGGACGGACTAGTTCCTGTCTTCCTACAAAAGGGAGAGAGAGAACTAATGCCGTATCTTCTAAATATCTTTAGAAGTAGTTTAGCGCTTGGATATATACCGGAGCTATGGAGAAGGGCTAAGATGGTATTTATACCGAAGGTGGGGAAGAAAGACACCACTCAACCGAAGTCATTTAGACCCATTAGTCTTTTATGTTAAAAACAATGGAGAAGGTGATTGATAATTACCTTAGGACTATAGTGCTGGTAGGTACACCACTACACAGGAGTCAGCATGCTTACAGAGCAGGGATATCCACAGAAACCGCCCTGTATCAGCTGACAAATGAAATAGAAGCAGCACTAGAGACAAAGGAAGTAGCGAAGAGCTTTTGACAATACCTCACACGAGGCTGTCAGGGCGGCCCTCGAAAGAAGGAATATCGACAGCACTATCTCAAAGTGGATGGGAGAAATGCTGAGAACTAGAACGGCGGAGACACAAGTGGGAAAAGACACCATTAAGATCTCCACAACTCAAGGGTGCCCACAGGGAGGTGTACTATCACCGCTAATGTGGAGCCTGGTAGTTGATGAACTACTGGTTAGGCTAAACGACCTAGACATCAAATGTCAAGGTCACACCGATGACATAGTCATAATGGCCAGAGGGAAATTTGAGGGAACGCTCTGTGAAATTGTTCAGAGAGGCCTTAACGTAACTAGTAGATGGTGTCAAACAGTGGGACTGAAACTCAACCCGAGCAAAACCACGGTGATACCATTTACTAGAAGGAGAAAACTAAACTGCCTACATCCCATACTCATAGATAGGAAGGCAGTAGAATACCAACAGGAGATAAGGTATCTGGGTATCACACTAGATAGCAAACTCCTATGGAATAGACACGCTGAGGCAGCGGTAGGTAAAGCCAAGCGCCCCCTAATGGTGTGCAGAAATCTGGCAGGAAAAACGTGGGGTTGTAACCCCACTGTCCTGCGATGGATGTACATCATGATAGTGAGACCTGCAATGACTTATGGGGCAGTTGCGTGGGGAAGTAGAATCAAGCTGGCCTCTATGAGGAAACAGCTTGAGAAGATTCAAAGACTGGCGTGTGTCTGCGTCACGGGAGCGATGGGGTCGTGTCCGACAGCAGCATTGGAACTGCTGCTGGATCTGACTCCGCTGCACCTTGTGGTGGAACGGGCCGCCAGATCGGCGATCATAAGGTTCAGCAAGGAAGGAATGGGCAGAGGTAAAATAATCGGGAGCAGAGACCGAAACAGCCTCGCTGCCAAGATCCCCTGGCTGGAAGTACCAAAAGATGAAATGGTATGCAAATACCACTTCGAGAAAAACTACACAGCAATGTGTAGTAGTAAAGCCGATTGGAGCGACAAATCCTCAGCATAACACATAGAGCAAAATGCCATCAAGTGGTATACAGATGGTTCAAAGACAAAGGAAGGTACTGGTGCAGGAGTGTTTGGACCTCGTACCAGGTACTTCGAATTCATGGGAACATCCTCAAGTATCTTCGAAGCAGAAGTACACGCAATCCAAAGATGTGCACAGTTTAACCTCGACAGGAATTATCGCAAAAAACGAATTGCTATCCTGTTAGACAGCCAAGCAACCATTAAGGCCATTAGCTCATACACCATCAGATCCAAACTCGTATGGGACTGTGTGGGGAAGCTGAACAAGCTTAGCAGGGATAATAAAGTAACGCTATACTGAGTACCAGGACACACTGGTATAGACGGAAACGAAGAAGCCGATCACCTAGCAAACAAGGGATCCAGTAACCCCTTTATAGGTCCAGAACCCTTTTGCGGCGTGAGTGTGAACACCATCCACAAAAGTTTAGATAAAGAAACAAGAGGAAAATGGACGAAAACCTCGAAAGAACTTCCAGGGCTAAGGCAATCCAAAGTGATGCGGGGATCTTTTAACCAGAAGAGAACAAAAGATTGTCTGAAACTAAGCAGGAACAAGCTTAGAATTCTGGCAGGAGTCATGACGGGACACTGCAGACTTAGGAAACATCTCAAGGCCCTAGGCCTAGAGGAGGAGGATGGATGCAGATTCTGTGGCTCAGCAGAGGAAACCCCCATACATCTGTTCAAAGACTGCGGAGCATTACTCCGCAAGAGACAGATGTACCTTGGGGCTCACTGCTTCAACACAGAGGAGCTGCAGACCTTGAATCCCACCCAGATCCTGAAATTCCTAAAGGAATCAGGATTAGAGGAGGAGCTCTAAATGGGTAAGTACACCAACACTTGGAGGAGGAGGGTGGGGTACAATAGATCTATAAAGGTCGCAGTACAAGTCGTCACCACCATATCTACAATCTACAAAACTAAAAATATATTTTTTTAATATTATTAAATTTTATCTAATATTATTATAAATAATATCAAAAATCATGAGCGATTGGTCCCAAGAACTCCAGTTACAATTCGTTGAGGCTTTTCAAAGGGAACCAGTTTTTGGGATAACATAATTATAATAATTAAATGCACAAATAGTTGCAGCAGCAGCTACTACCTGTCCGGTGTCGGTCATGGCATTGAGTTCCTCGCGAAGTAAGGCGAGAGTGTGGATGCCTCCTCCGTGTAGTTCCTCGCCTCGAACAACTTCGGCGAGAATCCTCGCCGAAGTTACTCCGCTAATGTGTGGAGTAGGCATTAATGCTGAGGTTGGATATGTGGCAGAGAAGAGGGCGGTGCCCCAGGAGTGGGGATATGAAAAGGCTCATGACGATTACCACTGCTTTAAAGGTTTATTGCGCATGCGCTAGTTTAACTTCTGAATGAGTGCTATTTTTACAATTTACCACTGTGTTTGACATTTATGGATAAAGGGATATTTACAGTCAAATTACTCCAGGTCAAACCTTCCGAAACGGCTGTGGGTTAGTTAAGAAATCTTAAAAAAGCTTTAATAATTAAAATATTTAATTTGTCTTAATGATTAACAGACTAATGAGTTTTCATGTGAAATGAATGTTAAGGTGAAACAAAGGGTGTGAATGTTAAGGTGAACTCTGAGGCTCCATTTGTGCTTGAACCTTTTTTCGCAAAACTTCGCACGCGAAATTTTGCACGCCTGTGTGGAGCACCATATGTTTCTTCATCAACCAGCTTAACTTGAAGCTTTTGGTGCATATAGTTCACTTGAATGGGCAGAGTGTGATTTCATATGGTCACTCAACGTGTTGGCTCCGTCGTAAGTTGCCCCGCATATTTTGCAAACGTGCTCCCTTGTCTTGGAGTGTACGACTAGGTGAAAGCGCAATTTCCCTTCCGTAGCGAAACTTTTCCCGCATTCCAAACACTTGTAAGGTCTTCCTCCGGTGTGGATTCGTTTGTGCATGTTCAAATTACTTAAACGTGTGAAACTCCGCCCGCAAACTTCGCACGTGAATGGTTTTTCGCCGGAATGTGTCATCATGTGGGTGTTTAGAGTGTACTTTCTGAAGTATATTTTGCCGCAAGTTGGACACGGCATTTCTTTACACGGCATTTGTCTTCGGACAACCGCGACATTCTGCCGGTGTTTGCAATGGTGCATGAGAAGACTGCGCCGTAATTTAAAGATTTTCTCGCAAACTTCGCACTTGAATTCAGCGGTGTTTTCTTCTTTTACGCTTTGTTCTAGAGGAGGGTGTTCGAGATTGTGACTGATCAGACTAGCGCGGATTGTAAAGGTTTCTCCGCAGACCACGCACTTATGTTTACTGACTTCCTTAGACTGTTCCCTGACTCTGTGGGTAATTAGACCAGAGGACTGTTTAAACGTTATGTCGCAGATATCGCAATATTTGTGTGCTTTGAAAGATTTTGCTGTTGGTTTATCACCTGATGTATTCAAAATATCTTGTTTGTCCTCATGACATTTAATATTTCCTGTAATTTGAGCTTTTTCACCCAAAACCTCTTCCTTTGATGATTCTTCCTGTAATACCCCATTCTCTGTTGCAACCACCAATACATCATCGTTCAATATCTCCTCCTGTAAGACACCATTCTCTGTAGTAAACACTGATACATCATCGTCCAGAATCTCTTCCTGTAGTACCCCATTTCCTGTTGTAACCATCAATACATCATCCTCCAAAATCTCTTCCTGTAATACCCCATTCTCTGTTGTAACCGCCAGTACATCATCATCCAAAATCTCTTCCGCTACTACCCCATTTTCTGCTGCAACCACCAATACATCATCGTTCAAAATCTCTTCCTTTAATATCTCAGTCTCTGTTATTTCCAGTAAATCTTCCTCTTTTAAATCCTCTTCAGTCTTTATTACAAACCTAAAACTACATTTATTTTCATACTGACAGGAATCGCAACAAACAGATTTTTACCTATTGCCTTCTACTATTTCTTTCAGTAAAATGCTTTGGGATTCCTCAAACTTCTTCTTGAATTCGTAACAAACTATTCCCTTCTCCGTACAAGCTAAACAGACTCTGTCAGCTTTTCCATTCTCGCAGACCTTCAATATAAAAATATTTAAATTTCCTTCAACAAATTAACCTCGTCTGAAAAATTTTCGAGTACTGACCTGTGTGTTCATGCAAAATTCCAACAATTCGTTCAGCGTAATCTCAGCTTTCTTATAATTTATAGTTTGGTTTAACGCGATTTTTCCGTTGGTCGCTTCCAAACAGATTCTGCAACGATATTCTGGATTTAAGATTATTTTATTTTCGGTCCGTAAAGACATTTTGTATTCGATGCTTTTCTGCCTCACACAAGTTTACAACGACCATGTCTGACACCAGTGATATTTACAATGAGATATTTATCTCTAGCTAACGTCATTCTCGTTTCAGCGCCAATATTCAAATTCTCAATTTAATTACAGGTAGACAGACAAAACAACGCAGACAAGACTAAACATACGAGACTGGACAGACAAGACTGGACAGACAAGATTAGACAGACAATACTAAATATTCAAGAGTAGACAGACAAGACTAGACAGACAAAACTAGACAGACAAGACTAGACTAGACAGACAAGACAAGAGAGACAAGATTAGACAGATAAGACTTTTATAAAAAGTGGTTCGGGGAAACTCTCAATAAATCCCCTATTCCACTTTGGTTTTTGGTATGCGCCACCCCGGTATCGTATATTTTGCATTCATTAATGGTGGGCTTGTCCGAATTCGGTTAGTCGCAATAGACAGAATAACACAAATCATAAACGCCGCACTGAAACTTGGAGTGTTTCTGACCCAATGGAAACACGCAACAACGATTCTAATCCCGAAACCGAACAAACCCCGAAACCTCACCTCCAGTTACAGACCAGTAAGTCTGCTGACAGGTCTCAGTAAAATCACAGAAAAAGTAATACACAAAAGACTGACAGAAATAACTGAAGACAAACGTATTCTACCCGACGAACAATACGGCTTCAGAACAGAGCACTCTACCACCTATCAGACGACAAGAATAACCGAAGCAATAATCGACGCTTTCAACAAAGGGTTAGCCACGGGAGCCGTCTTTCTGGACGTCTCTAAGGCTTTCGACAAGGTATGGCACCTAGGTTTAATATGCAAACTGCACCAATTTAAAATCCCAACAGCAATGATCAGACTAGTGACGTCCTATATCTGTAACAGAACATTCCAAGTCAAAATAAACGACAGCATCTCCACAACTCAGACATTGACAGCCGGTGTCCCACAGGATCTGTCCTGGCCCCCTTCTTTATAGCATCTACACCGCAGACATCCCAAAACTAAACGACACAGAAATTGCACTATACGCAGACGACACAGCAATTTTCATAAGAGGATACTCGACCGAGGCCATAACAAAACGGCTCCAAAATCACCTGGACAGGATTAACGACTGGTGTAACACCTGGAGGATCAAACTAAACGCAGAAAAAACACAGGCAATTATCTTCACGAAGAAAAAATTTAAGCACGAACCCAGTAGCTGCTTGAGAATCAACAACACAGACATAAAATGGGAAAACCGAATCAAATATCTAGGCGTAATCCTAGACAAAGCTCTTACATTTTCAGAACACATCGATCAGACAGCGAAAAAAGCAAAACAAATTAAAGGCTACCTCTACCCGCTCTTAAACAGGAAAAGCAAGCTTAACATAAGGAACAAACTACAAATCTACAAGTCCATAATACGGCCGACAATGACGTACTCATCGACGTGCTGGATACAATCCAAAGAATGGAAAATCTACAAACTCCAAATCATCCAGAACAAAACTCTGAGAGAAATAACAGATTCGCCATGGTACATGACCAATGAGCAGCTGCACAGCGATCTAAACATGGAGACAATCAAGCAACACATAGAAAAACTAGCAACGAAAAGCTTCGAACGCATGAAAACGCATGACATCCCAACAATCAACAACGCAGCAAACTACAATATCAACGTCAAATGGAAACATCCAAAACCTCAACAACATAGGTAATCACTGATCTTTCTTTTTCACAGGAAAGCCCACATCCCCGAACCCAGCGGAGCACCCAGGAACAAAAACAGGCAGAAACAACACGAACAAACCAGAGAGACACAGCACCCACCACGAAGACGAGCAAGGAACCACCACGAGAACGAAGGACGAACCAGGAACCGCCAGGAGGGCGAACCAGAAACCAACACCAGGACAAACCAAGGACCAACAACGAGAAGAAGAAGAAAAAAAAAACAGAACAAAAAAAAACAGAACCAAAAAAAAAAGGAAAGAAAACCGTTTATGAGTGAAACACAACAGAAGAACAAACAAACCGACAAACAAACAAGCAAACCGACACAAAAAAAAAACACACAGAAACAAACAACAAGACGACGGAACAGCTGAGCGGAAGGCTCACGACCGTCAAAAAGCAAAGGACACATGATGATGCATGATTGAATTCGGTTAGTAAAATCGCCCTAGTTGTCGCCTTCCCGACCAGGTTTCGAAGCCGGGTCTCCCGCATTGAAAGGCGGGTATCTTTGCTTCCTTTTTAAGATTCTTTATTGTTAAATCGTTCAGGAAATCATAAAATAAAAATTATAATGTACAAATCATTTCTTAAGATTGGAGTACTTACTTATTTAAAAGTATTAACCTCCAAATTTAAAAATTTTAGATCATTGACTATAGTCAGTGGCGGATTTCTAAATAGGCTAGCTAGGCTGTAGCCTACGGCTGCAAATTTTTGTAAGCGCAAAATTTTAAAAATATACGAATGTTTCAAAACAGAAATTCGTTGTGGCGGCGATAGCCGCTAGCCACTATAGACAGAGTATCCACATTAAAACAATCAAATTCGCAAAATTTCTTATCTCTATACTCGGAACGTAGTATCCTGCATAGCGGAGCACATAGCAACCTTTTTCCGGTGAGATCAGGAGTGAAGCAAGCAGATGTGTGCTCTCTCCCTTGCTTTTTAACATTGCTCTTGACTATATCCTGGAAAAGTCTTGCAGACCAAACGATGGTATTCGATGGTCTCTTTACTCTAATCTCAAAGATCTCGAATACGCAGACGACATTTGCCTTTTTTCGCATACCTATGAAAGTATGCAAAGGCAACTCACCCTACTATCAGACATGGCACAGAAGATAGGCTTGAAAATAAATGTCTCAAAAACAAAAGCGATGCGAATGCACACAAATAACGACGCACCGTTTCAAATAAACGACCAACCAATTGAGAATGTAGAAAAGTTTCAGTATCTAGGAAGCATTCTCAACGAGACGGGCGGAACAGACCTAGACATTCTAAACAGAATTCAAAAAGCACAGATGGCATTCAGGCAACTAAACACAATATGGAAGTCCAACATCATAAAAACAAAGAGCAAGCTGCGTTTATATAGAACAAACGTCAAAGCAATCCTCTTATATGGATGTGAGACCTGGAAAAACACTAATGCCACAAAACATAAACTTCAGGTTTTCGCCAACAAATGTCTACGAATCATCCTCAGAATCTTCTGGCCACAGAAAATTACTAATTTCTTAAGCAACTTCTTAAACGATGCGGAGAAGAAACAATAGAGCACGACATTAAGAAAAGAAAATGGGGATGGATCGGCCACATTCTAAGAAGAAAACCAGACGACATTGCAAGGGCAGCACTAGACTGGAATCCCCAAGGAACGAGACGACGAGGAAGACCGGCTCAAACATGGAGAACAGTGTTAGATGAACTAAAAGCCCAGAAAACCTCTTGGAGTAAAGCCAAAGCAATGGCCCAGAATATGGTCCGCTGGAGGGTGCTTATGGAGGCTCTATGCTCCACCTAGGAGTCCAGAACCCATATATATATATACTCGGAACATAGCGGCGGCGTGCAGCATTTAATGAAAA